>OZ005744.1:108317621-108385673 GCA_963930735.1 Dioctria linearis | reverse complement strand
GAAGTGTGCATGCTTCATTGTGGTTAATTTCTTTGAGATTTTTTAATGACCTTTTCTTTATTATACTTACCTCAGCGCCTGTGTCGACTACTAGTTTAGTTTGTCCGTTCAGGCCTATGTCTAAAGGAAGCTTTACTGTACCAACACTGGAATCGGGCTGCTGAGGAGACCCTATTTTGTTAGATGGGAGTTTTATAGTCGAGCCGGGGAGTTTTTGGTCGACTGTACGTCGTTTCCCTGACTCCGGGCCTCCCATTTACGTTTTTGTTGGCAGTTATTTACTGCATGTCCAAAACGACCACAAAATTCGCACTTTTTACGCACGTTATAGACTCTTGAGTTGTTATTGGGGTTTTGCGGTTCTGTAGGACATTGGTTTGGTGCTTCTCTGTTTTGGGGTCTTTGAAAACTATTGTTGTTCCTTCTGCACTCACGCACGTCATGATTATACATTTTGCAGTTCACATAGTACGGCGTATGTTTACGTTTCAAACAATCGGCGTATGTATGGCCTCTTAAATTACAAAACCTACAACTGATTTTATTTAAATAATTATTTTTATTTTGTACATTATAATTTTTATTAGGAGATCTCGGCTCCTGTTTGATGTATGGTGATGCATTCGCCTGTGTGAACTGCGGCTGCTGAATGTGACTATTTGTGTTTGGCAGGGTCTGAGGAACTTTAGCGAATGGCATTATGCCGGGAGTAAATACGCTGTGATTAGCTGATGAATTAACTTGGCTAAATTGTGCGCTATTTCGTGTTGTTGCACTTATTGAATGGGGTATTGGATTTTGTATCACATTTTGATGAAATTGCCCTGTAGGTTGCAGGAATAGAGCACTTTGCTGGAGACGTTCCATGTCAAGTGCTCTTTGTACGAGGTCATCCACCGTGCCGTTTGTCATGGCCAGAAGGTATTGGCACATATATGGGTTATTTACGCCTGTTTTCAGTGCGTTTTTGGCAAAGTCCTCGAGCTGCATTTTAACAGCTGGTGCTGTCGTGGCTCCATATTTGGAATCTGCTGCTTCATTACATAGTGCCAGCATCTGTTTCACTCGTCCCGTGAAGGCTGTGAGGTTTTCCAAAGGATACTGCCTTGTAGTGTTTAATTTATTTACTAGTTCCTGGTAAGTTTCCCTAGGCAGGTTCGTGCGATTTAACAGTTTTTCTACTTCTTTGAAAGTAGTTGGTATATTTGAGGCAAAAAGCTGATAAGCTTCGCCTCGAAGTCTGGTGGGGAAGATTTGCGAAAATGCCAATAGTTCCTCCACCGAAATGCACTGGATTACCTGCCGGCAGCATCCTAGGAAAGTTTGGAGCTCAAGGCTCAATTTTGGGTGCTGTTCTCCTGAGAATAGGGGAACGAGCTGGGCAGTTAGCTTGGCGATTTTAGCGTAATCAACCATCTTTCGGTTGGGGATTTTAGACTTTGGCACTTTTGGGGAGCTAGTCTCTTCTAAGCTGGTCTCCAGAAAGGAGTCGCCCAGCCAATTTGAAAGGAGTTCACTTGCGGTGGAATAACTGACACTGTCTTCGATGGCACTTTCTCTTAACCTAGCACTATTATTTTGAATGATATTTACCCCGAGAGAGTGCGAAAATTCTCCAAACTCCTTTAAGGTCTTTTTGAAATTTTCTGTGTTAATTTTAAATTTTTCGATTGTTTCCATTCTTTCTCTTCTCGACTTTTCGATTTGTTTTTCTACTGAGTCGCACTGATTCACAGAGAGTTCGGAGGAGTTTCGCACTTTCTCTTCCAAAGTTTTTAAGTATATATCTAAATTTAAAGTGTTTCATACTCGGTGGGGACCTGCAAGGATTGTCCCGCTCCTGAGTGTTAGCCCTCTTGTGGTTGAATTTGTTGGGGGTGTTTGATTAGCACCCTCTGTTGCGGATGTTGCTCCCGCGTTGCTTCCTTCGTACCGGGACGGATCTTCCTGTGCGTCGCCCGGTGAGGAAGATTGTTGTGGATTTGGTTGAAGTGGTGAGATTTCCTGCGGCGTTTCCTGGTGGGAGCTCATGTAACACCGTATGTAAAATTTGCAGCTAGGGGGCTTCTGCCGTCTTAATTCCCTTGGTCCAAATTGAGAGGGGGGGCTTATTGCCTTCTTCGAGGTCCCTCTCAATTCAGGATCGCTGTATTTTTCGGTTGAAGTTCTTTTGCTGCCGGGGGCCCGTGGCCTTCTTAAATTCCCCTGGATAAAAGCTGAAAGGGGGGCGCGTTGCCTACTTCGAAGTCCCTTTCAGCTCCGGATCGCAGATTGGCGGTTGAGGATTCTTCCTTCAAGTTTCGCGTTGGAATTTTCGGCTATGGACGTCTTTTGTTCCTGCGCTGGGATGAAGCCCGCTATCATCCCACGTTGGCACTTTGTGCTTTGATGAGGGGGTGGCTGCCTGTTTTACAAACAGAGGCAGTTAAAGCTGTCCGACCCGGAGCGTTGGGAGCCGACAAGATCGAAATACTCCTGAAGCCAGACTCAACTTCAGGCGGAGGGTAGGGTGTCTTGCCCAGTATTCGATCTCGTCCTAAACTCCTTTTTGATTTGTAGGATAGAGGGTTTTCGAGCGCTTATACTTCGTTTGTTTAAAGTAGGCTTCCTCTATCCTACCGGCTGCGCCAATTTGTTACGTAGCTTCGTGTGACTCTGGCAGGGGCCTTATCCAAAACACTTTTATTTTAATATTTTGTTTTCTAATTTATTTTAATTCTTTTGTTTTCACCGCAATTCTTGTTGTACAATATTTTTTTGTCATAAATTTCTGATCTTTAAATTTTTTTTTTATAACTCAACCGAGAGCGAGATTCAAAACCACTCTTATCAATCACAATCGCCGTGTATCTTCCTATTCTGTAAAAACACTCGACTACTTTTATTCAAAATCTCGACTCTTAAATTCCCTTTCTTTTGTTTTTTAATTGCCGTTACTCAAATTAGCAATCCCGCTCGTACGTAGAAACTTTTTTAAATTTTACTCCGTTTTTGACGAGATTTTCAAACCAACTCTTACGTAGAAACTTTTTAAATTTTACTCGGTTTTTGACGAGATTTTCAAACCAACTCGGCTCTTGATCACTTTCGTCGCGATCAAGAGCCCTCGTTCAGGGTAGAAAATGCATAGTTGCATTTTTACCTTGGGAAAATTTTTCATTTATTCTGGACTTGATTAAACAAGTCCCGAATATTTTTCGTTGGACGGAGGCTTGAAATTTGATGCTTTTATAAACATCAGCCACTGTCACGACGATTAAAATTGCGACGCGCGTATACATATAATGTATTTTCGTGGCTCGCATTTTTAAGGGTGAAAGCTTTTTTTTTCGCAGTATGTATGTATGTACGATGTACATGCATATTGTAATTTTCACGACAAATCGTACTGAAGGTACGATTTGTCTTTTCTTTTATTTTTTAAATTAAATATTTCTACTGGTAAATTTTGCTGAAGGCCTATTTTATATATATAATACATTAAATGTGGCCAGTATTGTAATCGACGAACTAGAAATCATACTCAGAACAGCTAGTATAGTGGTATAGTATAGACGTAAAATATTGCCATGCTAGTGGTTTACTTAGCACATAATCCTATCAAAGCTACTCCTACTTTGGCATTTGACGCGATACAAAATACACAGGATCCCTTGAAGGCTGAGATCGGCTTAAGTTCATTTTGAGACTAATGAAGAAGACAGAGCGTCTTTGAGGATGTTAGCGAGATTCTAAGAACACCATGAACTGCACAAAAGTAGATGCCCATATAGATGCCATGGTTTTTTTTACCCAGAACTTTTTAAAGGTTTTCATATCTGAGGAATAGTTCTCCTCAAAAGGGCCCCCAAATAACTCACAGGAACTTAATTCAGATAAATGAACAGGCTTAAATCCATTGACAAATGAATCTTCTAAATGTTGATTTCTTTTTTTGTTTAACCCTTGTGTTGCCACCCAAAAAAACTCACAGTATCTGCAACCCGGGTACGCGGGTACCCCGCCTACGAATTTCTTGGTAAGAGTCCATTGTAACTAATCAAAATTATATGCATTCGATCAATATTTAAATATTTATATTTAAGAAGGAATTCCTACCTGATTTTACAATTAAATGAAGTACAATCACCTTGCGAGTCCTAAAGCAAGTATAAGACGTGTGCAGCTGCATCGTAAATTTCTCGTTTCTGGGACGGCCAGGTATGTTGAACATGAGAGGAAACAAGAAGGGACGATATTTTTGTTCTTTTATGCATGAAGAATATTCGAGAACACTTTTGAAGCACGTCGACACAAACATTCCTATATATATGGAGCAGTAAGTCCGTATAGCCGTACATTATTTAGTGAAGTGTGCATAGAACTTGTGCATTATATTTATGGAAAACAGAAGCAGAAAGTTGGAGGAATTGTCGAGAGCTGAGTTTTTGAGGTAACGTAAATATAATAAATACAATATTTGCATTAAACATTTGATATAATTAGAAGTGTAATATTATTGTAAAACATGAATTTATTTATTATTTTTTAGATTGAGTTACGCTGAAAAAGATGAGTACTTGAATAGATTACTCGGCAAAGAAGATGAAAAAATTGATGACACTTCTGGCAGTGAAGACGAGGATTGGTTCCCTAACGATAAGGCTCCGAATTCTGCCAGTTCTGAAGCATCGGATAATGAAGATTGTGTTGATGACGAAGGCGAAATTGATGGCAGAACTCAAGAAGAAGAAGAAGAAGAAGACTCTGACGACGAAAGGGACGCCGAGGAGGAGAGTGACAACGATGTAGCTTCAGATGTTTCAGCCAACACTAGTACAACTTTGTGGCAAAAGACAAAACGGTTTGGAATAAAACTCCACCTCAAAGCCATCAAACTCCGGCTAGAAATATTGTTAAGCAGAGAGCTGGACCGCATAAAAGTACGGAAATGCTATCGATCTCTGGCACATTCAGAAAACTCATAACGTTGGAAATGGTTGACATTATCGTTCGATGCACAAATTAAAAAGCAGAAGCCGAGTTCCACGATTTCAATAGCAAGCATCCACAGAAGGAGCCGCGTGTATGGAAGAAAGTTACGGTAACTGAAATGTACTCTTTTTTTGGATTCTTGGTAGGTGCTGGTGCAAATAACTCAAACACAGACCACATAGATGAAATGTGGAAGAAAAACTCACATCCTCTATATCGTGCAACGCTGGGAAGAAGGCGATTTCAGTCGCTTTTACGTTTTATACGTTTTGACGATTACACTACACGCCAGGAACGAGCAGCCAATGATAAGGCTGCACCTTTTTCTGATATTTGGAACATGCTGAATGCAAACCTAGTGGCGGTGTATAGACCAACGGAGCACTTGACTATCGACGAACAGCTCTTTCCTTTTCGAGAAGAACGAAGTTTACCCAGTACATGCCATCGAAGCCTGCTAAACACGGTCTAAAAGTATTTTGGTTGTGCGACGCATGTAATGCTTATCCACTCAAAGGGATTTTCTATACAGGTAAACAAGGTAATACTCGAGAAGTCAATCAAGGAGAACGCGTTGTGAAAGAATTGGTCGCCGCTTACAAAGGATCTGGCCGGATCATAAGCATGGACAGATTGTTCACGACCTTACCGTTGGCAGAGAGTCTTTTGTCATGGAAGCTCACTATCGTCAGTGCTTTGAAAAAAAATAAAACATGCATTCCTCAAGAAATGAAACCGTCAAACTCTAGGCCGTTATTGTCAACGCTTTTTGGATTTCACGAGATGTTACCATCTGTTCGTATGTTCCGAAGAAAAACAAAGCAGTGATTCTTATCAGTACAATGCACAATGATGCTACGATCTCTGATGCATCTCACCAGAAACCAGAATTAATTTTGTTTTACAACAAAACTAAAGGTGGCGTTGATACTATGGATCAAATTTGCATGAGGTATTCCACCCAACGGCGAACGTGCAGATGGCCGCTACCTTTTTTTTACAATATTTTGGACATCGCCGGTGTTGCTGCGTACGTTACTTACTATGAAAATAATTATATGCTTGCAAAAAAAACTAACAGACGCAGACTTTTTCTACGCCAGCTCTCAGAAGAACTAGCCATGCCAATTATAGAAGAGCGATTTTCTAACCAGCAAGTCATGCGAAATCATGCAACGAAAATCGCAATCGAAAGTTACTGTGAAAGGCCAGTAACAGAAGTGGTAACTGATAACAACGATCAACGAGACGCTAGTGGTAGAAAAGTTGTAGTTGGATCATGCTACATTTGCAACGAGCAGCCTATTCTAAAGAGAAGAAAGACAAGGAAGTCTTGCCTTGACTGTAATAAGCCCGTTTGTGATCAGCACACGGCAAAAATCACAAAATGGTTGAATTGTAATCATTGATTTACAGAAAATTCCTTTTTCTTTTTTCAAATGCAAAATTTTTTAATTTAAAATTTTATTAAAAATATGTAGAATTCAAATTTCGATGCAGAATCGGTCAAATCAAGGGGATTCGAGAAGGTTTCTGCCAATCTTTTTTGGAAACAAAATTATTCAACAAAACGTACGACGATGGGTACCCGGGTACCCGGGTGGCAACACAAGGGTTAATCCATTTAGGTTTTTATTAAAATCCGAAAATGTCAAAGGTTCACGTTTCAGCGAACTTTCAGTGTGGAATCCACATACATTTGATAAAATTAAGCATCCAACATTGCTTTATTTAATGACATATCATTTTTATAAGTCCTAACACAGGAATTTTTCTTATACACAAACTTCTGAGTATTAACATACTGCCTGCAGAGTGTTACTCAGTTGGGAACTGTATTACATTTCAGGAAGAAGCGATATTGGGTCAAAAAGTCTTTCATGTATTCCTGTATTTTAAACTGTTTGTTCATAGATCTATGACGCCTTCTATTATGAAAATCTGAAATTATTATCAAAACATAAGAAATAAAATCAAAAAAAAAAGAAAAAAAATTATAAAAACAAGATCAAACGTTAACAACTTAAGGCAAAATATTATACATAAATATAGACAAATATATGTATGGCACGATAAAAACAAACGAGAAATCACGTTTTTTCAATGAAAAACCACCTTTAATTCATTGAAAAAACGTGATTTCTCGTTTGTTTTTATCGTGAAATTAGCTCTACGGTGTTTCCATACTGTGAAATATTACAAATATATGTGTTTATATACCTACATAGGTCGTATCAAGGACAACATAAATCCGTCTAGATGTACTCTTTGATAAGAATTTAATCCTTCCTTTCTTGTTCTTATTCCAGCAAAAAAACAAAAACAAAAATTTCAATGAAGAATTTCGAAACGCCATACCGAACACCGAAGGGGTTGTTTATGTAGTGTAAAAGAAGCTTCCCTACTTTTTGGGTTGTTTAGCCTGTAGGCTAAAGGGCTATGATGAAAGCCACACCACACATCTTTATCTCACATAAAGTCTTTTTCCTAACCTAAACATTGCGATAATCATGAACCTATCGTCAAAGAATTATGAGGTCTCTAGAAGGTGAAACTGATACTGAAAGCAGCAGCCTATGAATGCATTTCTGAATATTTAGATGGAGAGAAATTTACAGTAAAGGATGGGTGATGTACCACCGTCATATTAGTAATTTACAGGAGATTATCTTCGACTTCGACAGTTCTGGGAAAGTACGTATTTAATAAAATGGTCGCTGTGGTTATCCACCATATTTAATGTAAATTTTTAATTGTTTAGATTGAGTGAGCTTTTCTTTTAATGCATAGAGTTGCCGCCGCTAGTATCTTGGAAATTGATGAACTAAAATTTATGTTTTAAGCTTTGCGTACATTTTATTTGTTTTTTGTTTTTTTTTGCGTTCTGCGATATCAGGAGAATTATTATTACCGCAACTCTCCGATATTAGCATTTATGCAGGGTGAAATCGAAGTCGAAATTTCATAAGACATACCCCTACATCACAATTTTACTGCCCAATAAATTTGCTGAATGCGGTGATTTCTTATTTAATCCTTTCTTATCACCGTGAGTCAAATAGACCCGTTTACTTTATTAGTGAAGAATGTATTTTTTTCTAAAAGTCTGCTTTACCCTGATTATAAAATGTTACGTGCAATATAAATGTACAATCGACATCTATTTGAAATGGATACTTCGCGTAAAATAACTAAATAATAAACAACTTTAGCCTCGCCGAATCGTATTAAGTGCTGTAGAAAAGGACAAGCGAAATCTATTGGATAGGATAGTGAACAACTTTAGGTTTAGAGAATCGATATTTCTGGAATGGAATCCTCAGAAAGGTTCTGGCATTGTTTATAAAATATATAGATATGCCCAGTTTGTTGACGGCTAACCCCGCTAAATGGATATAGTTGTAACATTTTTGAGCATTTTGACTATAGTTATACAACTATTATACGAAGAACAATTTTTTTTTCTTTTAAAGTTTTTTTTATTACAAATTAATATTTTTAAAGCTTCATCGGCATTTGGCCAAGTATGCCGAAGTCGTCACTTTATACTCTATAATGAATGGTCGTGGTGATGTATACTTTGGGAAGTTGGATATGAGTAGGAGAGAGAAGAGTTGAGGGAATAGCTCTGCCTTCACTTCAGGCTTATTTTCATCTAGCGCCAGTCACTTGTTGTTTAGGACATTATTCATAGAACTGAGATTGCTTGGGCTGCCTGGCCTAGCAAGTCATAGAGAGAACAGATAAGATGCGAGATTTTTTTTCTTTAGAATTCTTTGTTTTTAGTTTGTTATGTTAGCAGTTTTTGCACATTCGATGTGGGTTTTATGGTTTTGCAATTACAATTAAATATTTTTAAAGCTTACATCGTTTGGTATGCTGGGAGGATTCGTCCGTTGATGACTTACGATCAGGAATTCTTGTATATGTTTCTTCTTTGGGGTAATTTATACCTAGTTGACTTAAACTTTTCCTTCCTACGACCTTTAATTTTTAACCGATGTCTTTTTTTTATGTCCCCGTATAATATTGTCATGCATTGTCGGATTTTCATAACTGTTTTTTGTTGGAGTATATTTTGGGTTACGGGTTTCTATCCCGCCACGGGGGTGGGGTGTTGAAACATAGCATGTTTGATGTCAGATGAGAGATCTTGAACAATAATATTGATTGCTGTCCCCATACAGTACAAAATTACCCAGGGACATCATACTCTTGTTCCACAGATCTCATTGGTTCCATGGGATAAACAGGAAGTATTCAGTATGTAATTAGGACCTTATTTCTAGGGAGTTATTAGAAATTTCCATAAGTTATTCGCTGGGATATCCCACAACTACCCTCTATGGGACCAATCTCAGTATTTTTTAAACAAATATACACCAGATGTAGAGGACAATTTTTGAGACAAAAATGGGATAGTCGTTTTTCTCAGTCCAGAATTTATTTCGGTATGTTCTCTGATTCTCGTAGTTTGTCTGGTTCTCTGGTGAAAGCACTAATTTGTTGCTACGTCTGCTTTCGGGTGTCATTTTTGGAGAAAAAGCAGAGCAGCAAAAATATGTCTTTAAAGAAGGCATAATGATAACTGCATTGATTAATCATGCTACATGTTTGAAGCTATATTATAATTCTATTCCCTTCTGCAATTTCTTCTTGTTTTGGCAAAGTTTGTAGTTGGAGTCTGATTTTTTATAATATTTAGTAATTTTAGGAATTCAATTCGCCTGTATTCCCGTGTTAAAAAGAATAAGAAGAAACTCTAGCACAGAGTGAAAATTGCTGGAGTAGACTACTGATTTTCATGTCAATGTCACACACATTTGCTCTTAATACCCACCTCCACTCTACTCTTCTGTTGTGTAACGAATATTAAGGGTTACATTTGCAGTACACATTTTAAAGCATAACGAAGCACGATCTAGCCGTAGCCTTCGGATATTACACCACTTATGGGACAACCTGTATAGGCAGCGAGAAATATTCTTCCCACCTGATAAACATTGTATGAGCGGGAAGTAGGCTTCCCACTTGGTCAAATATTTGTCACAACAAAATAAATATACACTTGATATTAAAAAATTTTGTTATTAGAATTATTATTTATGATTACTATAACTATTTAATTCTTATAAATCACTTTTCTTTTTATTTTTAAATAAAAACAAACGGTATGTGCGTTGTTAACAAAAAAAAAAACAAAAAACTGTGGCGAATTCCTTTTTGAGAGATATACAACCAATGTTTATGCTACGTTCTACTAGATGTCTGCACCAACCCTTAAACGTTACCAATTTCGAGAATTCTGTGTAGTGGGAAATATTCTACTCACAGCGTGGGAAAGAAAGCAACTGAAGCATAGTTTAGAAAACGTTTTCTTTTTTTAATAATATGCTAGAGAATATTCTTATTGGTGTTGTGGCAGGTCAAAAATTGTGCATGGGCGTAAGCAAATTTTCCTGAGTTCAATAAATCTTTTCAATTCCACTGGGTATAGTAGGTGACTCATATATTTTGAATGATGAACACAATTGAAAAAAAATCCATTGTACATTGCAATAATTCAACTTTAAAGATTTTAATTTTGTGGTGACTTTACTTGAGGTTTTTAAGGATAAATGGGGCAGTAAATATGACAAACGTTTTGTGAGAATTTATGATGGGTAATGGCAAAAGTTTTAAGTGTGTTATTTCAATGCGAGGATGTGTAAAAACGTGTAGTAGTTCTTCTGACTGAGTATCAGACCTTCAGTTGTTGTTTTATTTGGTGCATGTTAAACTGGTAGCTGAAATTTTATGAAGTTTTCGTTAGTAATTTCGCCGCACTTAATTTTCAGGAATCTTTTACTACCACATAATGAAATATCTACCCCACACTAGCATGCCCAAATGTAAGTTCCAGTGCTCTTTACATGTGTGTATAGGATAGTCGCATCAATTTAAAATATTGGCATGAATCGAATTTATATTTTGGTTGTTCCAAAAGTATTCGGAAATCATTAAAAATTGTTTCTCTACGAAAATTGATATTTTCATTCCCTCATCTTCGCACTCTACAAACAGAAACAAAAAATTTAACATTTCAGCAGCAATTAAAATTTTGAAAGAGCAGTTCAATGCTCCTATAGGCATGAAATTCAAACCGAAAAACACCTGGGAAATTCTCACTAATATGAAATTTACGAAATGGTGTTCCGTTAGCTTACCTCTGTACTTGTTTAAATTCATTATAATTGTCTGTGAAACAAATGGGCCTTAGTGCGAGTATCTTTTAGCACACAACTTTTAATTGCTTCAAAAGAATTTTTATTTTGAATGAAACTTTATGAAAAGAGGATAATTCAAATGCTTTTACTGTAAATTAATAAGTTTATCTGGGACCATACATTGAAACTGACTTTGGACTGACTGAATTTTTTTAATGTTCGTTGAATAGAAATAATTTTAGAAAATCTGAAAGGGGGGTAAACTTAGTTTCCTAATTGAGCATTTCTCTCCTTCTCGTCAGAGAAAAGGCACAATCCAAGGGCGTGAAAATTGTGAGTTATTGATAGTGATTTCTAATGCCAAATTAAATAAGAAAAAACAGCTGGAGAAAACAGCACACGAGGCTATCGTTGAAGTGTAAAACTTGAAACAAAAATCAATATTGTCACAACTATATGCCCTTTCTGGTTTCCACCAACATCAGCAGCTAGAAAAGAAGTGTTGAATTTACCAAATTTAAAGATTAGAAGGTCTTAATGTATAAAGGATTGGAAAATATTAATATCGGCTTGTATCCGTGGTATCTTCTCTATAAATAAGTACCCAGTATTATCTAGGGCCATGTAGCGGGCTCGTCTTAGATAAAACACTGCTTCAACAACCTCAAGGATATGTCTTGAAAAAATTCCAGATGTTATCCACTTCGAACACATTAGGCTGTACTTACCTGGGCTGATCCAGAGTTCAAAAGCCTAGCATAGAAATTGTTTTGATTTTTTTTTTTGGGAATTTACTCGACAATTTTTAGTTAAAATTTTTATGTTGGGGTGCCATTTTCGAGTCAAATACTAGCCATATTTTTTCTGAGACTACAACAGTCTATATCGTACATTATTACGTTTTCTACTCGTTCTTAATATCCACCCTCCTTATCATATTACCACTCAATTAATGTAAATGTAAGTGTAAAGGTAAGCGTTTCACACCATATCCAGAAAGTATATTTTTCGAAGCGCTCTACATTGTATCGTCTACTAAAAGCTAGCGAAACAAATTCCATGATGTAATTTCCAGGAACTGGTGATAACATCTTGTAACCAACCATTCACAAGCACCGAATTGCAAGATCCCGTTGTGTCAACCACTTCATTACGGTACATTATCACATACACAGTTATACAGGACGTGATCAGCGGCTTCGTCATCCCCCATAGAGAAGCGAAGTGGGTGGCAAATGCCATCTAAGTACGTCCGTTATGAGCTTTAATTTGTTTCTGCTAGGCATGAGGAATACTTTTCTCCTCTGCTGCGAGTACTTTAGGAACTTCTTCACTTGTTTCAGCTGCAGGCAGTGGCGGTTCGTGGGATTCAACAGAAGGGAAGCAATGCATTTTATGTAAAGTATAGCTCCGCTTTTCAGACTATTTCATTGCTACTATAAATAATTATACATGTATCAAAGTCAATGATGTCAATAATACACAATATAAATATTCACATTTATTCTTGCTCTTGAAAGAGAAGGAAGCCATTATTATCGGTAAATAAATCAGCGATGCAATCATATCTGTCATTTAATCCATTCACAGCAAATACTGCCTGCCCCATAATTAAGCAAATACAAAAATCTCACTGCATATCCCCTTTCACAACGTACGCAAAAAATCTAATCATCTCATTCATTCTTTTGAATTCAATTAACATTATTGTTCTACTTGGTAGGTATACTCGTTCGCCGGAATACTCAAATAAAAGCAAGAATTCTACATTCTGTCGCAATTAAACAGAAACGTACGTAATATTATAGATAGTCTTTATCTTACTTTTCCACAATATGAATAAAATATGTTAAAAAAATTTTAAAATAAAAAACATTCAAACGTTTAAAGTCAAACGAGATAATATAATTTTAAAATATTGTTATTGGTTAGATTCAGTTTTGGAATGAAGTTTTTTTTTTAGAAAAAAAAAATTTTTTTTTTGTTAGTACCTATAATTTATTTAAAATGTTTTTTAATATATTTTATTTTCTAATCATTACATTTTTGCTAAAAACTCATACTACAGGACATGAGTACTTGACTTGAAATCCACTTGAAGCTCAGATGGGGCGGTCGATTGAATTAATTCCAATTACATACTTGACTTGAATTTTCCTTGAATTTAATTTTCCAATTTCTGAAGTTGAAATTTACGCATTGAATGAGCGTTATCATGATATTTTGATTAATTCAAGCATACTTCAAATATACTTCAAGTATTCATGTTAACGTACTGATAATCTATCTAATATATGCATATTAACTCGCATCTACATTCTTTTGCGAATGTGTGATGTAATTTTTTACCTCTACGGTAAATATAGTTCTGAAGATTATCGCACTTTATTGTAAGTGTAAAAACGTTTTACACGAAAAACGTGGAAAAATTTATTTCACATCAAAACCCATCGGTTAAACATATAAAATTTAAATGTTCACATGAAATATGTAAAAAATTATGCTGAAGCGTTTAAAAGAAAAATCAGCCCCCGCAAGAACTTACACGCACGTTTGTACACAAATTCGAAAATAACGCATTTTAAAGATATTCGGGTGAAAAGAGTCGGTTATAAAGTTTCTTACAGAACAAAAGAAAATACGCCATATAATAAATCTCAGCAAAAGCTTAAATTTGGTATTACACACGGTCAAAATTGGGCAACGCCATGAGTGTAGTTACTGCCCTCCCCCCAAAACCTCAAAAAAAAACGGAAAAAATTAAGCCCACTGACTAATTCTAAAATAAAAAATCTCATGTAAAGCCATCCACGTTTACTATTCTAAAACAATTCCTAAAATTTCACAATATTCGTGACGAAGGTCGGATAAAAATTATTTAAAAAAAGCTACGAATTTGATAACATCTGGCAGCATTTAAATAAATCCTGAGCAAGACCGACACCCACCCGCACCGGCATATACTACAGAATTGATCAATGAAAGTTACTATCAGGGGGTGTAAATCAATTGCCAAACGCTACGCTGCGGCCAGCGTACCATAACAATGTATACATGCAAACTCTTGTGTGAATATGAGTCTATAAAGTTAAATGTATTTAACTTTTTACATTGGTTTTGTTGTTGTAAATACGCAACGGTGGCAACGGTGTTTGATTCTAATGACGTTCCATCCATACCACGCGAATATTATGCAGCTTGCTTGACAAGACAAATCGGGGTGGATCTGGTGTTGGGTGGAATGATGGTGGGTGGGTCATACGCTACGTTTTTGACAGCGTACAATACAGAATGTTAGTAGCGATATAATGACATTGGTTTGGGTGGTATGTTCCTCGTGTGTAGGAGAAAATTGGGCGTTACTTATAAAATATTTCAGGTTGTATCTGGTAATGCCAGAGGAGTAAACTTCTTCGAATTTTATACATTTTTTTAAATATTCTAAGAATATTTAAAGCAAAATGTTAAGTGTGGATTTTTTTATTTTGTCAAGGAAAGCAGTGCTTCCTTTGTTTCCAATGAGGAACCGCCCCTGGCTGCAGGATATCTTTCCAGTGTGTACTTTTCATTCTGGCCTCCCAAAGCCTGAACTGTACTAAGAGGTGATCTGATACCTCCTTTTGCAAGGTGGTCCGCAATCTTTTTGACATTAATGCCATTATGGACATGCTCATGTAATAAAGATGTGCACGAGGATATGGTGGGGAAGCGCTCTTATTTTCCGAAAAAGCTCTTATATTCCTTTTTGAGCGCTCTTATTTCCCACTGGGTCTAATCACCCTACCGCCAATCCAGCATAACATAAACTATGAATTTCCCCACAAGATCAACCACTAAATCTATACCCACCAACAATACGCTTTACCCCTATTTTAGAAAAAAAAAATTAAAATTTTACTAAGATCGCGACGATATCTAGAGCTTCGTGCATCAAATACACGTGTAAGTATGTTTTGTGTTACAAAAAGCCATATAGTTAAAACGTTCGTATGTAAGTTATGTATTTTATATGTGTAGACAAATTTGTGAACCCTTCACTATATTAATATCCACTTTATTTAACGTTTTTTACACTACTGCCTTCCAAATTACAGTTTTCTACCAAGTGTTCCTTTCCTGTTTTCTTAGAATATGAAACTTTGCTTATTAAGCAAACATCGTTTGCAAATTATTTGGTTCCTTCGCAAGAAAATTAATGATTGTGAAAAATGTTGACCGACGATTCTCAACAGCGGTCGACTTCATTACCGACCTAGTTCTTGAAGTACTTACCAGAGGTCACAACTAGTTTCAAGTATGACTCCACTCCATGTAAACATCTCATTACATTTACACGACAACACCGGGCGGAACCAGTTCTTTCCTGCTTGTATTACCAGTATATATCCTAGAAGTATGTAACGTAAGCATACCGGGTCATTTCCTTTTTGCTTTTTCATATTAATTCTAGAAGATGTTACTGGATTACATTTGTCACGAAATTTTTACTTTAAGGTATTGAGAAGTAGAACAAAGAAACTAGATATACTGAAAGAGATAATATTAATATGTATTTTAAAAAGGGGAAGAAATAAAAAGTAATAACGGAAACACTCCAATGTACATATTCTTAATTTACCAATGAAGGAACATTTTTCTGATGATAAAAATCATTTTTTTTAATTGGTAATGTAACCCAAACGTATTTGCACACAGAATTTTTGAAACGTGTTTAACTTTTCAACCACAAGCTTTATTATTGCAATAGAAACATGACATATAATGTTTACTAACCACCAAAACCGTCATTATTATATGATAAAATCGATTATTGAAGTCCTTCTATAATGACTTTCTCTTGTTGGAACGTGAAAACAAAGTCAAAAGTAGTTCTAGAACTATTTCTGCTAGAACTATTTACGGTGCCTAACGGGGCATCTATAGACATTATCATCTGCACAATAGTTGACTTTAAAAATTGACAATACACTTAAATTAAGTGGGAACTCATTGGAAACCTCCAAGCACCAAAAGTAATTGAGAAAAATGATAGTCACAGTCAATTCTTTATATAGATGAATATAAATGTTCTCCTGCAATTCAGGATAATTTCCTAAGTAGGCAGGTTAGGTATCTACCTCTACATATGTGTAAAATGAAATTGTAGAAAATGAACTAAAAGGCATAAAAAGTGCAAAACGCAGTCATTACCTCTCATAGGAGAAAAAAAAAGATTTTCATATACACAACTACTTCATGTAAAGCATTTAAAAATAGTTCCTTTGACATTTGAAATACACTCCGAAAAATATGAAAACCTTCTAGATTAACCCACACACAGCTGTTTGCACAACCCATAACAGGGTGCACATAATCTCGTTGCTTTGGTTGGAGAGTATAGTAACCTTGAAATTTTCTCATTTATAGGCAGTGCCTACAGTACAACTGTACCAACAATTCATAAACCGAAACTAGAGCAAGGTTAGTTTACGACTTCTTAGAATTGGAAGCACAATAAATATCCACAGGAACAATGTTTTTTGCCGAATTTATAATTTTCAGGAATGCAGTTTTTCTCCCTGTGACTCTGAATCAATAAAATGGAACAGAAAAATAATACATCACCTACGAAATTTTGTAGGAAAATCCCTGAAGACTTCCACATTCGTATCTATATTTTTCAGTGATCATATTTCGCTTATGTACAGCGTCAGAAGCCTAGTTTATAGCGGGTTCCCTAGATTTTTAAAATGTTTTGATTTTTGTCGTGATTTATATACATATCATGAAAAATATGTAGATACCGTGCATTTTTATGAATGTGGCTTACAATATGGGTTAAGCTGCATCGACCTAAAAGTTAATTTTTTTTTACTTTTTTATTTCTTCGTTATTTTCCTGGGTTATTTAGTGAAATTTTTGCACTTCTAAGGGAAGTGCCTTTAAAGAAAAATCGAGTATACTTTGAAGATTTCATAGTTTGACAGAATCTAGACTGCAACATATACCCTACTACTCGATGGAGCTATTATGTTTATTGGGTGGGGAGGTAGAAAGAAAGTAGAAAATAAAATCAGATTTGTACGAAAGATAAGTGCATACCTTAATTTTTATTAAAACGCTTTGTTTACAATCACTCAGTTAACACTAAAAATATATAAAACTTTTGGAGGTTTCGGTGGTATAATTTTTTGAGGTTTGCGGTAGGGATAAAAGGAATTTGAGGCAATTATAAAAATCTGGAACAGATTGCCTTAAAATGCATAACCACATTCATTAACAAAGGAAAGAAGACAAAATATCACGTGGAATTTATGGGGAATTTTTATAGATTTGGGACAAACAACTACTTAGAAAATGGGTGGAATTTCGTATACCAATAACATACGGGTTGTCTGCATATGTTAACGGACATAGAAAATTTCCCGAACTTTACGTGGAATAGCTACGTGAACTTTACGTGGAATAGTTACAGGAATTTTACGTGGAATAGTTACATGAACTTCCCGTGGCATGTTGGAAATGGAATTACAAGAGTAAATTAGCATGGATTTTGTATGAACAACAATATATGTTTTAAATGCATACGTAAAGAAGAACATTTGATTTCAAAACTTAAAAACTTCCGTAAATTATAGTGAAATTGTTGTACATACAAAAACTAATACAACTGAATTTATAGCGTCTACCTAAGTACATAAGTACAGCGTGTACATAAGTAAAGGCAAATAATATTCCTATTTCATAGGCTGAACGCTAAATTCTCTTTCTCTCTATAGACATACATATACTAGCAAGTGTAAAGCATGGTTAGTTTTACACGTGAATTGCAATTTGCACTTACTGGGTTCTTAAGTAAAAGTATTGAAAATATTGTCTATTAAAAAAAAAACAAAGTCATTGTACGCCCATAATTTAAAATTATTTGATTCAGAAAAATCATCTTTCACCTTATACAAAGCAAGGTATGTAAAAGTACATGTATGTACGCGTGATTCTTAAAGAAAGGTTCCAATACCTCCCTGCAAACGCGAAAATATAGGAGCTATACAAAAAAGGAGTGGAGGAGGGGTTTTACGGCAAAATTACTCATCCTCAACTTTGATCACAATTCTGTAAGAAATTGATTGGCACATGTTGGAACACCTCTATAGGAGTCACCCTTTACAACAACAAAACTATGAAAAATTCAGTGTAATATGAATAGTATTCGAACTATTGCAACCCTTTTAGTAGCGTGAAATAAATTGAAATTGAGAGAATTTCGGACTCCATTAAATATTGTCCTGTCTCTTTGTTTTCTCGAGATATCTGGTCGTTTCTAATGTCTTACCCAATTCTCTTTAATACAAAATGGATAATTTGACGTTCCTACTTTCTACATTGAGATATTCCCTCTTTAGTAGATTTGCAGGCAACTATATGATTGCGACTTGGATCTCTCATTGTTTTTTTTTCTAGCTTGATCTCCGCTACATCACTTTGATGAGAGACGACCACATTGCAAATTTAAAAAATAGTTTACATGTAGCATCAGATACAATTGAGCATTGGTATACTTCAGATTTAAGTTGTATCCGAACATTGCTTTCTCTGTTTCTCCACCATTCTGATCTCCAACAATCTAGTAGTATTAACAAATTTAATTGGATTTACTGATAAACGAACATATGAACCGCTTCCAGTTAGAAGTTCAACTAAATCTCTAGCTTCGAATATTATGAAAATAGTTACAACTTAGGCTTCGTATCTACTGAATTTTGAATTTTCGAAAAGTTTTCATAGGGTATGTATACCCTAATCAAGTTACGACGATCCTTATAGCTCACAGTGTCAAAATTTGGGAAAAACCTAGCTTAAATGGGGAGAGCTCTAGTAAAAAGAAGAGTTACGTTGTTTATATATTTAATATTAAAAAATCAAATATATTAATTCCTTACATTAGGGACATATTTGTTGCAGAAATGCATTTGATAAATCTTCTATTGTAGGTTGCTATTTCATGCATTTCAAACCCAAGCAGGTGCTACTAACTTAATCTGTCAATCGGTTAATTTTATTGGTTTTCATGTATTTAACAATGGAAATAAGGGCATGCAAAGGTATGTAGAGGGAAAATTTTTGAATAAAACAATCGCTAGATTTCATGGTGTTAAAAGTGTCCCATATCGGCTCCAAGCACTCCGAGTTTTCTGTTCGTAGTGGAACTCTTTTTCATTCTCTGAGAGATTCTTTTCAAGATTATCATTGCTTTAACCTTCTGGGCTACTACTACCACCATTTCTTTTGATTGCTAGAAACGTGCGATTATCCTCATCAAAGAGTTTATTTACCATTTCTACCTCACTCATCTCACTTGTTAATTTCCACTGGAATCAATTCTGGGCCCACTCTTTTTCACTTTTATATAAATGAATTTGCAAGAATTTCACGTTTGATATAGATGGTAACTCGAGCTTACTTTAGGCTTATATAATCGGTTGAGAGAATGGTATTCATTTGTAGTCGCAAATAATATGCTCCCGATGCTTTGTCCACTTCCTTAAAAAACTGATAATGTACATTTCAAATGGATCTTTTTTCGAGATAGCATCCCAAAGGATAGAGCCAAGAGAATAAACTCCTCTGGAGATTTAGTTCTATTTTATTAGACGAGGAGTGGTATACTTGTATACTGTTGTTCGAATGTTTGTAAAGCTTTTCAACTATCGCAGTTTAAGAATATTTTACTCTGACCTGTCTAAGTTTTATTCATGCCTAAGGGTGGCTTTTCTGAGTTGATCTTAGAAGAAGTCTTACCTTGATATCTCCTTGTATTGAAAGACGCTCGGCAATATCAGTGCTCTGGTACCAAAAACATCAATGTGCCGAATTTTCTTTCGGTTTGTTGATTTAATAAAGTAAAACAATACAAGACCAACTTGTACTCAAAAGTTCAACCCTTTTCAACACAGCATAAACATATCCAAAGTCTACCTTTATTGCTGTGTGTGTGTGTGCATGTGTACTTTTGTGATTACTGTGCTCTTCTAAGTCTATACTACAGAAGTAAGCAAAATACATTAGATTAAGCACAGGAGCAATTACTAAACTTCCTTCATAGAACGTAGTTTTACAGGACAATAGCTTACTTTGGCTTGGAAAATGGCATCTTCTAATACCTACGTGATACCTCATTCCTTTGAACGCTCTAAAACTATCAAAAGGAATGCAGGTACGTAATTTCCATGATTCGCTTAATTGGAACTGCTGCAAATATTCATTAAAATTAATAAATGACTGAAGATCACCCTGTGTACAAGGATTAATGTTGCAATTAATTTTTAATTTTAGATTAAAGTTGCCAGGGTGACATTCTCTCAGCCGTCACTTCTCATTGTTGCAATGATTAAATTGTAGCGATAGAATGTGACAGTGATTTAAGACTGCAATAATTTCGGAGTTTAAAAATATAATATAAAGCCGTTGGCGCGTGTAGGAGTATCTACTTTCTCTATTTAAATCTTGTACCTGAGTCATTCTCTTAATCCTTTGACTAACGACGTACACTCAAGTGTACATGAGTTGTTAGCTCACAACCACTGGCGTAACTAACACCCCCGCAGGCCCTGGCACCCGGGGGTGGTACCCTTTCTAGGGGCCCACTAAAGCCTACGAAATTAATATTTTCATATGAATTGAAGAAACTTGGAAGCTCATAAAATAACAACATTGATAAATAACCGGTTAGAATTACTCAAACAAAGTTCGGTTTCTGAATAAAAATTTTATTAACTCTGTAATGAATTCATTATTTCAGTTCCATCTAAAGGTGTTCATACCATCATAGGCTTTCAGAAGCCACAAATACGCGGGTCGGCAATAGTGATGATACAACAATAAAAAAGTCGAGAATTCTTCTATTTATTTTTACGCCTGAAACTGAAATACTGTAAATAATTTCTGGGAAATATTTGGCTAACTTCCTTAGGCTAGACCACTGACTTATAACAATGGACTGAGTGATTCGCTATTTCATGTGGCACAAATATTGTGTTTGTGCATATCACCGTTAGAGCACCCTTTAAAACGTTTACTACATAAAAAACATGTAAAACTCAACCAATCAGATGAAATTTTACACCCGTAAATCGAATTAAATTAAACAAATTTAATTTCTTGTGCCCAAGTGATATTTTAATCGTTGATAAAGAATTAAACTCATTCCGACTTTAATTTTCAAAAGTTATTCTTACCTGAATCCTGCGTGTGAGTAAGAGTGATGAAGCATGGGGAACACTATCTTTACCTTATTCTTTCTGTGGTGATTGCATCTGTAGCGAGCATAAAACATCAAATGGCATAAGAAAACGTTCAGTGAGCAATATTTTGTGTTGGTAGCTCCAACTCTGCCATAGGGCGAAAGAGAAAGCTATAACACTATAAGAAAATGGCAATACGCCCAGTCCATTCTTTTAGTCCGTGGGCTAGACATGATATTCCTATTAAAATTTCGACACACTGCAGCTGATAGGCTGGGACGTACTTCTGTGAGTAATGTATATATACATTTTTATAGGAAAGACAGAGAGAGGAGAGATAGTGTCGTGTTCTCTGTACCGTACTTTCCTAAACAATTCACGATTTTACGCCACATAATGGTGGAACATGGTTCGTAATGGGAATACCTTGTATTCTATACACAAGGGTATTACTTTACCTTTACAATATTCGATAAATAAGCAATGAATGAAAATTAAAATATGTAGAAGATGAAATTTTTCACGTTGAATATTTCGAAATCCCTCAAACTCACAACGCTACTGTACGGTGCGGTGACCAGTGGAATCGGGCTCTTAATTTAAGTCAACGGATATTTCCGACTACTTATGTGGGAGGGAAGCTTTTTCCCCCTTCGCTTTGGCTTGCTTGAGGGTTTCTGTCAGATACTACTCGGTTTCCCTTTTAATGTGCCTTCGAGAGAATTTTTTGGGGTTGCCAGTGGTTGTTTAACAAGTGTAATGATGAATGTAGAGCACAAAGTAAATCTAAATAAATTAGATTGGCAATCCACATCTTGGCTATACTGCTCGTAGTACCCACCAAACCATTTTATTTGTTTTGCTCAAATCTGGCTTGGACTGAGTGGATTGAAGCACTGTTGGGAGATCGTGGGTATTTTCCCATATTATGGGAATTTCTGGCCTGTAAAAATTAAAAAGGGAGAAGGGAATAATTTCGTCTCCCTGTACAAAATTATGGGAAAAATCGTTCATCCGAAGTTCAAAAAATATTTCCTTACAATTGACACAAAAAATTAAACTTTTCTGCGCGAGTATGTTAATTGGCGTGGGTGCCAATACATTCTTAAGTACGCCACTGCTTACATCGTGCAATTAGCTGATATTTTTCAAAAATGACATACTTTCAGTCACTAAAAGCACAAATTATATTCGAGAATAGGTTTGGGAATAGCCTTAAGCATAGTTTAAGAGCTAATAACTCTTTAACGGCTACATAACGCATATGGTGTCAGGGCCAAATTAAAGAGTAGAGTCTACAGTTTGCATAAAAAAAAGCAAAAAGAAAAAAAGCTAGAATTGGTTTAAGACCAATTCTCATGATACCCTAGGTGGATGTTCGTTTGTAATCTCGTATGCGCAAGTTTGATTTCTGAAGGTGTTTTACGCATATATCTCTAGGACGGTTCATCGCACTCTACTTCGACGCGTTCTCAGCCCAAATGTATAGCGGAAAACGAGATGTTTGTATGGCAACCCTACGCAGGAGTTGCCCGATTCGGCTCATTTCGAATTTAAATTTACTTTTCTAAAAAGGCTGTGTGCAAAATTTAAGCCCTCTAACTGAACGCGTTCTCGAGTTATCGTGCGGAAGGACGGACGGACATGCAAAAATCAAAATAAATTTTAATTTTATGCATGGGTGTCCAATCTATTTTGCTCTACCATCATTATTTCGAGGTGTTACAAACGAAATGACAAACTTAGTATACCGTTTAGATTTCATCTAGAGTATAAGAAGTTATGTTAATGAATTTTACAAAAAAAAAAACCCAAAGAAACAATGATGAGGAGTATATAAATAAAAGAAAATCCGATATTTTAGTTTAGACCCCCATAACTTGTGATACGATAGGGATGCGGTTGAGCAGTCGTTGTAAAGACCATGAAGTACTGCATACAATGAGCTCTTAACTGTGACCGTACGCTTTGTACTTTCTAAGTTGCAGAATGTTTTGTGATAAACTACCTTTTCTTCTTAATCTCCCTTGAACTCTGGATGGGTTGATATGCCCCTCCCACCCCTGCCATGCAAAGTTAAGTTTGGTCAGGTGAGTACTATTACCTCCTGTTCTACTGACTACCATGGAGGAAATACCCTGTATATACGGCTAGTTGAAATACGAATTTGTTCATATTCTATATATCAGACGAGGATACGCATATACATCTCAGTTACCAGAATACGGATGGTCTGCTATTCTCTAGAATAGTTGTTGATGCGCACACGCATCGCAGTTAAGAGAATACGGGTGGGCTCATAATCTCTACAATAGGCACGAACGCACGTACGCACACGTCTCGGAGAACAGAACACGGACAGCCTCATATTCTCTAGACTAGACATGGATGTATACACTTCTCGGAAAAGGGAATATGGAGAATTTATGTGATGTACACATGCCTGGCAGAATAGAATATGGATGTTCTCGTATTCACTGGAATATGCATGGACGTTCACACGCCTCAAGATATATAATAAGTACCATTAAAATAACTCCAAATGTGCTTTTCCTATTACCTCCTTAGCCCCACCTATATGATTGCTATAAATTTTAGAACTGTCGAAATTGTTTTTCGCACCTAAAACCTGTAGATTCGCCTCATTTTATAAAAGCAAACCCCCACTTTTCTTCTATTATAATGTAAAGGATTTCTTTTAATTTGTGGTTTAACTAAATTGCTTTTGCATACTTGAAAACAGTAGATTCAGCTCATTTAAATAACATTTGGAATTACCCTCTAATTACTGCCAAAACAGCCAGTAAATGGGTTTTCAATTATACCCCAAGTACGTCTGAATGATTTTTTTTCCGAAGATAAAATCTAGCCAAGTCGCGTTTTTACACCCGAAAATGGTGGACTTAACCTGTTTCATAAAAATCTAAATACCTTCAAATTCAGTTCTTCCAATTATATTTTAAGTAGGTACATCCTCACACCCACCACAATTTAGTTTACCCAAAGTCGATACTTTCCTACTAAATTGCTTACTAAAATCACTGCAATTTATTAACTGAAACCTAGGGCACTATTCACTCAACAAATTAATGAAACTAAAGTTGTCAGATTTTAGGGGCATGCAAATGGACGTGATATATCACCCAACAACTCCTAAAACTTTAAAAATATAACGTTATAAACAAAGACCTGTAAGGTTGTTCAAGGAAGGTTATCAAATGATGCCTCTCCCTAAGATCAATAATTTCAAACCTTCTATACACACGAAACCATAATGTATACGGCCTAATCTCAACAAGTACAACTTTTATGCAAATAAACAATTCCGTGACTTCCTCGGTCATATAGTAGACAAACATTCGAAAATGCTGACAAGAATTAATTTGATTTTTAAGTACAGAGAGAAAGACGTCTATGAAACTACCTCCTGACTCCTGGTCGTGTGACTTATCCGCAGCTATGGGAATTTACAATATCAACAAATATTCCCAGTATCTTTCTACTTACTTTCAATTCTCCTTGATATAAATGAAAGTTTCTACAGCAAGAATGTGATGAGAACAGACGTTGTAAGATCACTGGAACGGTGCGGAAGGGGGATAGGAGTAGAAAGAAGCACATTCCCGTTTTATATCTATATATCACACCGAAAGTCGGAACTTTGTATAATATTAATGTCACGTGTAGTCGTAGCATGTTAAATCAATTAAGTGGACAAATAAACTCAAAAGTTGTTGTTAGGAGAAATTTCCATCATACATACATCCATACCTACATACATTGGCTTTGTTTGCTACCTCAAAACATGAGCCTATGTGGTCTCTGCAAAACTGATTTAATACCTACCTAATACCTTACCTACTACCGCTCCCGAGGAAGAACGACAATACATTTAAAGTCAATCAATAGAGAAAAGGAAAACATTAAATATTTTACCATCGATTCCCGAACCTGGCCATAACCTTTCGAAGCGGGAACAATAAACATTTACAGATTTCATCCGGCTATTTACAGAGAACACACACACAAACCGATTTTTTTCCCAGGGATTGTACGCGTGCCATTAAAATTGAATATCAATGCTCTGGAGCTATGTAAGAGATATCCCTCTGGGAGAAATAGGGTGGGTGAATAGTAGCACTAACAGACTCAACCACTTACCCCCATTTTATTGCATGAGAATTGCATTTCTCAGTGTTTTTTTTTTAGCCGAAATGTACACAAAACAGAGTGAACCAGCCTCTGATTTTTTTTCGTCCAAGATTTAAGCTCTTCTTTCTGGTATGGTATTGTTTCGAGGAGACTTCCTATTTCAGTTAAATCAAATCGAACATCTGTTATTTAAAACGAAGTCTTCAGTGCGTTTGTTTCATCCTTTGAGATGAATCTGGTTTACGTTGTTGGACGGTTGGTGGCATTGGGAAGAGGTGGAGGAAGTAGAAAACAAAAGTATTTTCCTCAAGCATTTCACTTTTAGAAAAAAAAACAGAAAATCCGAGTTCGTATTATTTTTCTTAAAATGGACTTGAAAATTCGGAATATCTGCTTACAGTCTACCGTAGATCAAAAATCTTTCTAGCAATACACGTGTGTAAATATCCGCATTATTATTTTTATGCACCTAAGTCGGGCATTATAACACATGGACGTGTTTCCCAATCTGCTCTATATACGAGGTGTATTCAAAAAGGCCGTGTACTTATTTTTTTTTTCGGATGAGTTGACAGCACTGCTAATGTAATTTGAATTTGGAGAACGTGTAGCGGAGAGCACTGCCAAAAAGTAAGGTAAAAGTTTTCTTTCCAATGAGGGGACACGCGATTTATTGAGTTCCTTTTTGTACCAATATTTAGGCGTTGCATTGTCGGAATTTTTTCAAAATTGACCATGATCTGTTGAAAGAACTCAGAAGCAATATGAAGTTTGTAGTTAAAATTTAAAAAAACGGTCCAGAAATTTATCAAATGTTGTGTGCCGTACATCACACGTCTGCTATAAAGAAACGTTTTGTAGAGGGGTGTGTGAGGACATGGAAAGCTAAGTTCTCCAAAGTCAAGACAATGGTCATTGTTTTTTTTTTAGATTCGTGGTCGCAGGTTAATGCTGCACTCTACGTGGTAGTTCCAAAGCTTCTACGTGATCGCGTACGTCATGTACGGTCATAGTTGTGGGTGGGAAATCATTGAATACTGCACCAAAATAATGTATTCCAGACCTTATTATGTCCGGGTTTATCGGGAAAACAGTTGAACAATCGTGGATCGCCCTGCCTATTTGCGGGATTTAGCTAATTGTGATTTTTTTTATTTCGTAAGATCATAATGGTCCTGCGGGTAGAACATTTCGTGGATATGTATGATGTTAACATCGATTCTGCGTTGAATTTTATCAATAACGCCAACCATGATTTTAGCAGATTCATAAATAAGCTTGAGATATTTCAGTTTGCGGAGGGAGATTATGTCTTATATATCCCTAAGTTTTGACTTTGAGTTGTCACTTTTCTACTTAAGTTCACTTCGCACAAAAATAAAAACAAGAATGAACTTGCAAAAAATATTGCGCTAAAATTCAATGCTTCCTTAAGGTATAGATGATAAAATCATAGGGTATATTAAATTTATCATTCCATTTGTAACGCATAGAAATAATGATGGTAGAGCAGAATGGATTGGACACCAACGCATAATATTAAAAGTTGCTTTGATTTTTGCATGTCAGTAAGTCTGTCCGCCTGTCGGTCTGTCCGTCTGTTTGTCCATCCGTTCCCTCGATAACTCGGGAGCTCGTTACTTAGAGGGCTGAAATTTGGCACACAGACTTTTAAAAAACCACGTAAATTTAAGATCTAAAATGGGACAAATCGGATAAATTGTTCGTGCTGACATTACTTGAGAATACATCCATGTAGAGAGCTGAACATTTGTACACGTCGGACTCATAGCAAGTAAAAAACATAGAAATGATCTAAGACCAATTCTTATGATATCCTAGATGAATGCCCGTATGAAATTTCGTATTGTCACCCATTTGAAAAATTTTGATTTTTGCAGTGGTTTTTTGCATATATTTCTGGAATGGTTCATCGGACAGAAAGACTGATTATAACCAATTTTATTTGATTTCGTATTCTGAAGAATTTATTGGTACAATAAAAATGTCTGGGACTGACCGTTTTCACAGTATCCTTAAAAAACAAAAATTTTTATATGGCAACACCAAGAAGGTGTTGCCATGGGCGTAGCTGGGGTTTTGTTGTGGGGTGGGCCTAGTTGGTGCCAGCTTTGGTGTTTTTCAAATATGTGTAAAAGTTTCTAAAACGTTAATCAGTGTTAACGCCATGTCTTATGTGTGCAGAACCAATTGTAGACCACCATGTACTATTTTCGTGTGAATTACTTGTTAATCTTGTCAAGTAACTTTCTTTTGGCTAGATTATTGGATGTTTTTGATTGCAGACTCGACGCAAAGTCATGCCGCGAAAACGGCCTAAGCTGGGACTATCTTTTGTAAAAGGAAAATGAGCTTGATATTGTCCGTTGGCGTTTCGGGGATTAGTTTTTTTGGGCATAATCTTCACAATCTCGATCTTCTTTATACAGTTGTCTTCCTGCAGTAACCTTTTCGGTCTCTCGAAATCGTCGTTGACGTTTATCGAGTGAAGACTTATGCTCATAGTAAGCGTTTGCTGTTAAAGTAGACGCTGTGGAGATTGTGGAAGTGTTTTTTAAATTTCCGAAAAGAATCCAACCGAGCGTGCTATTTTGCGCAATTGGTGTTCCTGGAGGACCTTTTCGTAATCCTTCTATCAGGATTTCTCCGTATACATCCGCTCCTAAGAGCAGGTCGATTTTTCCTGGCTTGAAAAAGTATGGATCGGCGAGTTGCAGATAACGTACATGACTCCATTCCTTGTTTGGAATGGTGGACGGAGGTAATATATCTGTGATAGTATTCACGATAAGGGCATTAATTGTTGTTGCTTTATTCGATGTTGAATAAGGGTGTTTGTTCATTGCTGCGTGGGTTTTAACAAACGCAGCTTCTGACTGTCATAAGCCAGTGATTTGTGTCGACGTGTTCACAATGTCCAATTGCAGCTTGCGTGCGGCAGCTTGTGCGGCAGCTTGTGTTATGAACGTGACGTGAGAGCCTGAGTCAATCAGGGCTCGCAGAGTAAGCATGTTACCCTTTTTTGACGGAACTTTCACCAATGCTGTGGGCAAGCAAGGTTTGTGTAGTTCGTGCTGATGGATTCGCGTGAAGCGTGTGAAGATTGGATGTGGAAGGTGAAGATTGAACTTGTATATCTGGGGTTTCTGATGCTTTGATCAAACCCTGTGGAATTGCGTTATTCCTATGGAGTAAGGAATGATGTTTTACTGCCACATCGCTGGCACGTGAATTTGCTTGAGCAAAACTTCGAGTTGTGACCTTTTGAAAGGCAGTTAATACACAAGTTGTTTGACGTGACAATTATGAATCTTGAATCTACGTCTTCTTTGATAAATTTTGGACATTTGGATATCCGATGTTGCTCTTTGCACATTATACATCTGTCACCAGATGATGAAAGCGTGAGTGGATGCTCTTGGAATTTGGGCTGGTTTGGTTACAGAATATGGTTTTGCTTCTGAAATTGCTTCTAGAGTTCGGAATCTCGTGTCTTGAAAAGCCTTTAGAGATTCTAGGGTAGGAAGTTCATTTGTACTATTCACTTCTTGTTCCCATGTGTTTAGTGGGGACTTCCAATGCTTCGAGCTCATAAATACATTCTGAAGATTTGTCTAGCACAGTTTTTATTGCCTTGGCTGACTCGTGTGTCGCTTTATGTAGATTGTATAGAATCTATTGCTGAGCATTAATTAACACTCGCTTATTGTTATACCTATTGAGCAATATCATCCATGCGTTGTCGTAACTCGCATTGGTCATTGGAAGCTGTCGCAACAAATGTTCTGCTTCTCCAGAAATATTAGATTTTAAATAATGCAATTTCTGCACTGAAGATAACGCAGAATTTGTATGCACCAGTGACTGGAATAGATCGCGAAACGCCCTCCATGACTCATATGACCCTGACAACTTTAGGATTGTGATGCTAGGTAACCTCAGAAACGAAGAAGATTCATTCTCCGTGTTGGGCTTTGAATCTACTTTTGTTTCGAATGCATCTATTGCATCTCTGAGAATACCTCGAAAAGTGTAGTATTTATCTTCCACGCTTGAAAACGGATCTTTTGGAAAATAATCGTATTTTTGCAATTCGATATCTACTAAAGGTCTGAGTAGTTTAGAGAATCGTATAATGCGTGTTCTTATAGTCGGACCAACTTTCGTTTAGGGCGATTAACCGCTCAGAAATAAGTCCTCTCATTTGTTTTTCTACATCAGTATTTTTGTAGTTATTGAACGATTTTTGGAATATTTGTGCAGAGGTGACTTGGTTAGCGAAAAGTTTTTGAAGTGAAGTCATGTTTGAAAGATAAATAATATTTACCACTAGACTTTAAATTTGGCTACGAAGGACCATAAAATGTACTGCCCGTAGTTAGAGCGTACATGCAATAAATGAAAGGTGTGGTGGAATTTATGCCACTGGTATAAAGCTAGTGGTTTTTATTTGTTTATTCACTGCACTAAATGTTTCAAGTTCAATAAATGCTATATCTTGGGAACTACAAGATATATATATATATATATATATATATTTTGTAATATAAAAAGCTGAAACCAATGTTTAATAAACGGTTCATATCTAAATTTGTTTTATACAACTGTAGCAATTGACTTGTACTCACCTGACTTTTTATTTGACTGAGATTTGGGATGAGGATATTCTTTATTGCAGTCGATACCCGCAATAAAGTGGATTTAATCCGTCGACACCAGAAATAAAATGTATTGTTAGGAATATTTTTTATTGCAGTCGCTACCCAGAATAAAAAAACCTTTAGTTTAATCGCTATCTAAAATGAACTCCTTTACCCAGTCGGTACCCAGATTAAGAATATTTTATTTTAGCCGTCAATTAAACAAAGTATTTAATTTAGTAATAAAATATAACACTTGGAAAAATCACTAGGAAAGAACACAAAGGAATAAATTGCCAAGTTAATCACTGCACTGCTAAATCACAAAAAGAGATCGAGTCAAGTCAAACTGCTGTTTATATAGCCCTTGCTTGCACACGACACCAATGATGGAGTAGCAGAGGCGCAGGATCACAAGAATTGGCCGTGATTCTGTAATTTTACGGTACTAGAGATAAAATATGCATAGCAACGAGCAAAATGCATAGTAGCAAGAAATTTAAAGCAACCCATGCTGCTGTGTTAAATTGAAATCTGTATGTTTTCAAAAAATGTTATCTCTATCACGTAGAGAAGAAATTCCCGTTCGATTGTACTTATAATGATGATAGAGTTGCAAATTGATCTGCTTGATCTGATTGTATTTGTGCCATGCATTGTATGCTACATGAAAACACATGATTTGGTTAGATGCTGTACCTATTTTTGGGAAAATTTGTAATTAGATTGAATTTGTTTGCTTTTAGAACTCAATTTTAGCATAGTATTTTTGCATATGTTCTTTTTCTGCAATTGTTTTTAGCACAAATCTAATTGCTTCAATCATATGATAAGAATTTGAATTTGATCTGCTCAATGAAGCTATATTGTTGTATTGTATTTGTGAAATGTGTTATGTAGATGACAGATACATGGCTTTGTTAGGTTGTGTACCTGTATTTTGATTAAGAGTAATCAAATTAGATTTAATTTTCCTAAAAATTTCATGCTTTGTTTTCAGGATGTTTTCCTTTTAAAGTAATCTGTAAAACCAAAATATATTCGAACCGATTTGGATCGAACAGCCAACTTTCCTTACATCAAACAAACTATTTTATTGATTACCGTTGTTTGATTTCGAGTAAGGGTTGATTCTTTAATAAATATCGTCTATACATTTGACTGGGTTTCATTTAATTCGAATACAAAATACATGTGATTTGTTTTTTAATCTACTAGCTTTGTGATTTCTGCTGGAATGAGAAAAGGTTCACAGAAAGAAGAAAACTCCTTTGAACGGCAATAAAATCCAAGATCTGATAGAAGTCAAATTTAATTAATATATGCAGAAACGGTTCTGGTATTGAGAAAAATTCTTCTTCGCTTATACAACGAAACTGACTTGCTGCAACAATTGGCTTTTGACGATTTCTGTTGACAATATTATAACACAATTAAGTAAGTTTAATTCAATTTAACACGAAAAGTAATAAAATATAATAGTTGTGTTCTTAAGCATTTCCAGCGAAAATGGATGAAAAAGGTCATTTCCAAAAGATAATTGCCAACTTTCTGACACTTATTGAACTTTTTCTGCCATTTTCGCGGGAAATGCTTAAGAAAAAGTGCAAAAAAACGCAAAAAAGGCTACATTTTCGGTACAGAGTGTGATAGGTCATTTTATAGCTAAGCTTTTGCGCTTTTTAAATTGAATATGAAAAAATTGATATTAATGACGTGTTTTTTGATAAAACTAGTAGTTAAATAAAAAACAACGAGTAAAAATTCCAAAATTTTGCCTTTGTTTAGCCAATAACTTCAAAACCTAAAGGATGAGGAAAAAAATTATAGACCATTGGAAAGGTCCAATGATTATCTATCTATCAAAGTTTAAATCATCATCATAGGGTGTACCGTTCAGAAGTTACAGAGTAATCTATAAAAACATACCCAAATATTTTAAAGACCCGTTATCTCGGAAGCCGTTTCGATTACCCCTCCCCCACCCATACAATTTTTTGTTTTGTCTAAGCATGACCTATCCGTAGGCTTCGGGTGCCAGACCACATACGGGGACACCCTGGTATACAAGTGTCAGTATTATATCAATAAGTTGAGCCAAGTATTGTATATTTTGAACAATTTCTTTCTCTTGCGGTTTCGTAAGTTGTTAATGAATATCTCCAAATGTAAGAGATTGACGATAGGGCAGATATATTAGGCTGGATTTCGAGTGAGGCGATGATTCTGAGTGTTTTTTCAAGGCCTCTAATAATCTTTTCCAGTTGTCAAAGTTGCTGTTAGGTTACGTTTTCCAATTACAGCAAGGACTGGGAGTGGGTTTTTATGCCAGAAGTTCACCAGCCCCGATTAAAAATCTCTTTCTTGACATTATGACTTTCTAAGCTACAGAGCTCCAGTTTTTCTTTTTCGGTTTTTGATTTTTGACTTATTGATTATTAACATGTTGTTTAGTTATACTCTCTTAGTTTTCTCCTTTTTGTTCCTTATACTCTCACAAAAGATCTTGCCATGGGTCGGGGGTCCTCTTGGTTCATTTGTGATTTAGTTTTAAAGCTACTGTCTAAGTATCTTTTTACTTACGATCATCGATCGATTTTCTTCGATAGATGATCCTGCTAGATTGAGTAAAGGGGCGAAAATTTATAAATTAACGTAAGAGTATAATTTTGGGCACGCCTTCCGATTTATATATTAATTGAATATTGGAAATTGTCTATTTCGCTTATATAAGCGAAATTGAACATTTTCCGCTACACTTAAGAAAATTAAACGCAGGCTAGCATGACGAATAACCAGTATGTGGGTGAAAACATCATACATATTGCGCATAGTATTCTCTATGTATGAGCAGAGCGAGCGAAAAATAGAAAAGAACAAAGAACAATATACAGAAGCCAATTTGCAGGTCAAACACTAGGCACATTGCGCATGTTTATTCACTTATGAAGCCTACACTGGCTGTATGGCAGTCAGGGACAGCCCAGTGCCACTACATGGCCCGAATTGGTGTCGTTTTGAGGGGTTTGTTTTTACGTAAACAATGAAGTGCATTGTCGCATTATGCTAAGAATGGAAAAATGTTTACTTGACAATAATTCTGATGGATTTATTATCATTCGGTCCAAATGGAGAAAGTAAAGTCATTGTTAAGGTTTACACTTAGATCCAAGTATACGGATTTGTATCGGCACTTTTATCGGCAGTTGTATCGCCGCTTTTTCGACTTGTATAATTGAGAAATTTTTGACTTTTGTTTACATTAGACGGGAGCTTGTCGACATATTTTAATTACTGGTCCGCAAGAGTTACAAATGATTGAATGCATAACATGATGAGGTATATAGCTCATCAGTTCCGTAGCCGGATTTTTTGCTAACATTAATTTTTCCGAGTTCTGTGTTAAATTTGCTTTTTATATTATAGCACTTATCATCAATTTCTTTTTCGTACACTTGAACTCTTGAGCGACTTCTAACTTAAGGTGGTTTATTTTGACCACGATGACATGAATTTTAATTTAATTCAACCGCTCGCACTACAAAACTAAGGACACTGCACTTCAAAACTAAACACAAAAGTATCACGAAAACTCTAACTACAAGCAAAATCAACATATACAAAATCTATGATCATTTGTGTCAGGCAAAACCAAATGAATGAGTATTTGCATGCGAGTTGTATCGCGATTTGTCGGATATACTTTACCTCATAAAAATCCCGATACAAGTGACTAAGTGTAAACTAAGCTTTAGATACATATTGGGAATTCGTCCCGAAAAGAAAATGTTTTGTAGTTTGAGAATTCTTAAAAGAATGAATGACTTGGGAAATCTAAGAGATACTCGTATGGGAATAGGCATATCTGTACATATGTATACCTACAGGATAGATGCGTTTTGTTAATTTGATGGCGCTTTAATAGATGTATGTTTGGGGTTCATTATGAGTAATGAATGCCGCTTATTGAGTTGCGCTTCATTACAAAATTACTGTTCACAAATTTGGAACCATCTACAGATGTAGTTTCGTCATGGTTTCAATGTAAAACTTAAATATAATTGATTGAAATTTGGAATTTAAAAATTTTTGATCGTAATTTTATGGGGAGGGCACCGGTGCCTTTACGGGCTTATTGGGTCGGGCCGTGCCCTAGCCACGCGTATGGGTGTTGCCCGATTTGCTTTTACTACGAAAACACCACGTACCAAATTTGAGCTCTCTATGACAACGTGTTCTCTGGCAGTGTCCAAATATATAGTGGAAAACGAAAGCTTGGTGTGGCATCCCCTCGAAGGGTTTGCCCGATTTCTCTCATTTTCAAACTTAATATTATAGTAACTCTAATAAACTATAGTACTAAGCGAAACCCAACTTCCCCGACCGCCCTTTGTTGGTCTACGATCAGCTGACTACCATACGTACTGTGTCTGTAGGTTAACTAACTACCCGATGATTCATGCACTCGTTTATTGTTTACTTGAGGGTTATAATTGTGTTAGTAAGGACAGAAACAGCCACGCCGGAGAAGAAGGCAGCGTGAGTTCCCTTATAATAGAACTGGTGTTACCAAGTGCGATTTGTCTGGTCATTACAATATTACTTTTTTTTAAAACCCGTGTACAAAATTTCAGCTCTCTAAGTACATGCATTCTCGAGCTATCGTGCGCACGGGCCGACATGAGGACCCAATTCGAAGAAGTGCGTGGAGAATAAATAGAAAGAAATTCGCTGCCGACGCAGGTAAGTATACGAAACACTATAATTTTTCACTAATAAAACTTTATTCCAGTTCGGGGAATTGTATGGAGTGTAAATTAATAAAGTTCACTGACATTAGAGGTAATTATTCCAAAAACTAATTATTATTAACACAATTTCCACTGATAATAATCCTTTCCTTCAGTTCGAAGAAATGCGAGAAGAATAAATAAAAAGAAATTTTGCTGCCGACGCAGGTAAGTATACGAAACACTATAATTTCCGCTAATACAACTTTCTTCCAGTTCAGGCAATTATGTGGAGAATCAATTAATAAAGTTCACTGCCAATGCAGGTAAATACATAAAAAAAACTAATTATCATTGACACAGTTTCCACAGATAATAATCCTTTCTTCCAGGTGGAAGAATTATGTAGAGAACGAATAAATTAAATTCACTGCCAATGCAGGTAAATATAAAAAGATAATAATGCTTTCTGCCAGGTGGAAGAATTAATACAAATAAATTGGATGCCGACGCAGGTAAGTATATGAAACACTGCAATTTACACTAATAAAACTTTCTTCCGGTTCGGGGAATTGTGTGGAGAATCAATCAATAAAGTTCACTACCAATGCAGGTAAATCTCAAGAAAAATAATTATTAACACTGCAATTTACACTAATAATACTTTCTTTCTCGCAAAAAAAAAACAAAAAAAAAATCCGGTAATTCCACTGAGGCGATATCATAAAAAAAACCCAAGAGTTACTAAAAACTTAAAAAAAACCAAAGGAAAGATCTGCGCGCGACAACTTGCTACCGTACTCGACCGAGGTTCGTAATCAACTCCTCGAGTTCACGCCGTCTCCGTACATCACAGCCGCTACACACCCAACCGACACACGAGCCGTTCTTCGTCGGTCGGAATTTGAAATTTTTTTGCTGACGACCACACTGCTGGCTATATGAGCGGTTGTGTGTGTATTCTTTTTAGGCAGAAATCGTTACCACAGAATATCTGCAGTGTAGCAACATTTTCTGAGAATTTCGCCGGCTTGCTGTAATGCATTGCGTGATGGTATCGCGTGATGCTTTACAGCTAGGCGAACTACCGTTTCGGAATGCGTGATTTGGACGAAAAATTGTAGTTTGTGCGAGTTCTGTGCAAATTAAATTTTTTCGATTGAACAAAAAAAAATTTCTTGCTTTTCTTCTTTTCAGGTTTTATGTTTTCTTTTTTTCTTTAATGGAGAAGTAGCAGAGGGCTACTTCTCGAACTTGTTTAAATTTTATCTTTTTCAGGAATTTATATGTGGAGAAGTAGCATAGGGCTACTTCTAGAAGATATTTAAATTTTTTCCTTTTTCAGCAATTTTTAATATGGAGAAGTAGCATAGGGCTACTTCTCGAAAATGTATGACTTTATTTTGCAGGGTTGTTATTTGTATGGAGAAGTAGCATAGGGCTACTTCTCGAAAGTATGTATCTTTTCACCCCTTTTCAGGTACCCTGGGAGAATTATGGGAGTTTCTCTAAAAAGAGGTAGAGAAGCCGAAAAAAGAAAAAGAATGAAGGGAGGAAGAAAAAGGGTAGCGTAAGGGGAGTACACTACAGCATTTACTCCGAATTCTTGTTTCATATTTAATACAGTTTTCCTAACCAGCTATTCACAATTTCGAGATTATTACGTTTTTCTGAATTAATGCGAGGTTTAATGAGACTTAAGTACCTACATTGTAAAACATTATATAAAAGTTTCAAACTAATTTATCTATAAAAATTATTTAAAATTTACTTATTGTCCATTTTAAGTGAGAATAATTTTTGCTTTGCGAGAGTAGATAGAAGCTATGTGTATACAACGGTGCCTCCAGGTACCCACATTTTTAATTTATCAAATGCGCTTCTTATTTGTAAACTACGATACTTTCAGACCGGGGACATAATTTACTGGTTGACAGTTTTTTAAGTTTTGACGAATTCAATACAATAGATCTAATTATATCGCAACATTTTTAAAATAGTTTTTAAAGTTATAGTCATATAATTTTTTTAATTTTTAAGAATTTTCCTAGCGCCCTTATTTATTGATAATATTTATTGTCACTGCTTTTGTACGACTGGTTATAATTTAAGGCTAAAAAGAGAATTGAATTGTAAACCAAAAGAAACTCAAATCCTGGGACTGGTCTTTGCGCACAAACTCAATTGGACCAAACAATCTGCGATTGTTGAAGAATCGGTCAGAAGCAGAAACAGCTTACTGAAGATCATTTTCAGAAGAAACTCCGACACACGTATCTATGGCTACACCACTAAGATGAATATCCACAAAATCCAGACATCCTTAAATGCTACGGCAAGAATAGCTCTCGGCGCACTACGTACCACTCCGATTTCCAGTCTGCAAATAGAATCGGGCTTTCCAACCATCCATCAAAGAAGAGAAGAGGTAGCCTGAAACCTCTTTTATAAGACCCTTCACAATTCCAAATCTCCACTCCACCTCCTAACCTTGGATACCCTACCTCAAAACCGCACTCCCACTAGACACACTTGTCCCAGTTTGACGCGTGGGATTGCAAGCACCCCAGGACCCCTTCGAACCGTTCACCTTGGAGAATTCCTCCTAGAAGAATATTTACGGACGCAAAAAGTTTTGAACATCTGGACAAAAGAAGCAAAATAAGGCTTCACATAGTCACACACAGACGAATACAGGCAGACATAAATATCTACACAGATGCCTCAAAGGACAGAGAAGATGTTAGCATCGCTATCTAGACAAAAGATACAGATGCAGAGCTGTCATGCACACACCACAAACTCTCAACGTGGTGGGACGTCTTTATGTCTGAGCTAACGGCTGTCTGGGAGGCTATCAGGTGGGCTGCCAAACAAAAGGATACACGTGCGATCTTCTCGGACAATCTATCCTCGCTCAAAGCGCTTAAAAATCTGAAGAACAAATACCCCGCTGGCAGTAAATATAAGAAATTCTCTCTACACTGGCAAGATTACACTAGCTTGGTGCCCAGCCCACGTGGGGAATAGAAGGGATAAAAGAGCGAACACACTCGCCAAGAGCGAGCTGTGCAATGACGATGAACTATTATTCCCACTAGGTTACAAAGCTGTTAGAGCGCAAACAAGAAGACAGCAGCACGAAACAAGGGACGCTACCTGGCGCTCATCCAGCACCTTTCATGCCATTCACAACAAAATGGTGGACTATCCCACGAACTTGGCAAAACTATGAAAAAATTTGCGCATTATGTTCCCTTTCCAAAATGACCTCCCTAAGTGCTATCAACAATGACAATCAAAAGTTATAAGCAAACATTTGGAAGATGTGTCCATCGAGCTAATCTTCAGTTTTTTCGTAAGATTCTATCTCCTTCTACAGTTTTTAACCTACGATAACCATTTATATGTCATTGTGCGAGAATCTCAACTGGCTATTAGATAGGGTACTTTTCGATTTCGAATTTCGAAAATGGAGGGGGTAATTTCGAAAAAAAACACTTTTTTACCAAACTTGATATTTACGTAGATTTGGTTATTCCACTTCTTCATTTTTGCCGGAGGGGCAAGCTCTGGGAGGGGCGGGAGTTCAAAGTTTCAACTTTAGGCGACTATATTTGAATGAAAACCACCAAAAATGTCCTTTCGATTTATGAATTTAGGACTTACTTGCTAGAGCAATGCTTGGTTGAGAAAATATAGCCGCTAAAAGTTGAAACTTTGAACTCCCGCCCCTCCCCAGAGCTTGCCCCTCCGGAAAAAATGAAGATGCGGAATAACGAAATCTACGTAAATACCAAGTTTGGTAAAAAAAGTGTTTTTTTTCGAAATTACCCACTCCATTTTCGAAATTCGAATTCGAAAAGTACCCTATCTAATAGCCAGTTCAGATTCCCGTACAATGACATATAAATGGTTGTCGTAGGTTAAAAACTGTAGGAGGAGATAGAATCTTACGAAAAAACTGAAGATTAGCTCGATGGACACATCTTCCAAATGTTTTGCTTATAATTTTTAATTGTCATTGTTGATAGCACCTAGGGAGGTCATTTTGGAAAGGGAATATAATGCGCAAATTTTTTCATAGTTTTGCCAAGTTCGTGCAATGGTGATATTTCGAATAAATGTACACTGAAACGCGACAACAAATTTTGGTGTAATAAAAAATTCTAGAGAAAACTGTTTTTTTTAAATAATTGAAGGCACAATTATAACTTATTATACATTCTTAGAAAGGCCAATATGTGTTCTTTTAAATAAAGGTTTGAACGTCACAGTCCATTAATTACAATAGAACTTATAACGAAATTACTCTGTAGAGGTATGCAAAATCTCGAAAATCGATATTATCGATTTACTCGAAAACGCAGCGGAGTTCGATATAAAAGTATCTAGACTTTTTCACCCAAATGACCTCTACTTTCATCCCCTTAAAGGATTAAAGACATTTACGGAACACCCTGTATAGCTTGCGAATACTCGTCAAGTAATAGAAAAATTGTTCAGATTCAAAAGGAGTCTGCTCATCTGTTGCCAAACAGATGGAAGAACTTTCAGCCTCATATTTTCTCAACAGTGAAGAATGCCGGGAAACAAATTTTATATACTGAAGCTGAAGAAAATGGTAAATATTTTAAAATTCCACAGATATAGTTTTATTTTATTATTAATTTAACAGATTGGGATAGCTGTATTTTATCATTTATAAATCTTCTTCTCCTCTTCTTCCACCGCCTGCAAATGGAAAGAAGAAAATAAGCAGACTTACGGATGAGCAGGCGGTTGAAAGAATTGTATTATTTAAAAAGGTTACTAATTTATTTTTTCTTTTGATTTTAACATATTCAATTTATTTATTACATCTGCGAAGTACACAAATTTTACAGGAGCCAGAGCAGCATATATAGCGGCTGAAGGGATCTCTAAGTCGAACATAACGCAATATACATATGATTATACTGGATAGACATATCATACCTCTCAAGACTGGAAGCACTATTTTGGAAGCGATTCCGCGATTTCGAGGAAAACAAACAAAACTTATATGATTGTTAAATAACACCTTACTGTTAGTATCACAAAATGATATTTAAGTCTTTTTGTACATTTATATAGAAATAAATATATATTCAAAATAATTTAAATGAAAAATTTCACTAAAATATGTTTTATTAATTTATACATAAAATTAATATGATTTTACTATATACAATATATAGTATAAATTTTATATACAAAATATATAATTTATTTCAATCCCAGTTATTATAAAATTTATATGAAACATAATATAAATGAAGATAATATGGAATTACATATAAAAGTAATATATAAAATGGATTAGTTCCGCCTATAATTCATGGTATCAATTTTATACTCTATTGATATAGAAATCTATAACAAGCTAAAGTATAAAGTTTATATGAACTTTTGTAAGGATTTATATATATATTATTTATGTATAATATTTACACCAAAATTTCTAACCGTGTAGGGTTGCCATACAAAAATTTCGTTTTTCACTAGGTATATATTTGGACATTAGCTGAAAACGCGCCCATGTGGAGAGCTAAAATTTTGTATATAGTGTTTTCGTAGAAATATTAAATATAATTTCAAAAATTGACTAAATCGGGCAACCCCCTTCTTGGTGCTGCCATATAACAATTTAGGGTTTTTAAGTCGACTGTGAAAACGATCAATCGTATCTGGTATTCATGTACTAAAAACTTCTTCTGGTTATAATAATTTTTCTGCCCGATGAACCGTTCTAGAAATATTTGCGAAAAACCACCAAGTGTACACATTTAGGTCGCTTCCTTGTCTGCCCCTCATGCAAAATGTTTTATAAGTTCCAAAAAAATCTATGAAAAATCCGACAGGCAGTCTAAAATCTCACCATGCTTCTGCAATCCTACTGCTCTGCAGACGCCGGCAGCAAAATGCGTTGGAGTAAAATACACAAGAATATCAAAGCATCATAATAGCTGGAAAAATGCATGTATTTTGAAAACACAGTAGTGATTTTATCCAAACTAATCATTAAGTATCGCCATCTCTTAGGTTAATGACACATTGAAGTTTGTATATCTAATAGTTTCTACAATCAATGGTATTACCTTTTGTTGGCGACAAAACAGCTTTCATAAATGGTTTCTTGACATATCCGTTCGTCCAGCTCGAAGTCTATCATTATACTAGAAATTAAGTTGTCTTTATTATTTATGTTTGTTGAATTTCTAGGAATTGTTCTAGATCGCCTTTGATCTTCGGATACATTTTTCATACTCATATTGCTTGTACCACAACCACTACATTTAGAAACTTTAATACTATGTCTGCAATATTGCCAAGAATTGACTTTAGTACTTTACCTATGGACATACATTTTGGGTGCCTTGACACTTACTTCTCCATTAGGGAAAGTGATTGTGACAATATTATATTTTTACTCTGCACTTCACAATTCTGTATGAAGTTCTGTTTCCCCGGTAGATATGGCACAGTTAGCAAACTATATACTTGAAAGAACGTTGAGGTCATTTTAAATAATGGTCGATACTCATTAGGGTCATTCCACAGGAAATCAATAAAAAATCGCACTTTCCTAACCCGACCATCACCAATCTCGTTTATCTTTTGCTGAAAGTTATGTAATTATGAGTAAGAATACAACTATTTATTTTTATGCTGCGCTGCATGCTGGTTGAATTAAAGACTCTGAAATCCTTAAAATTCGCCGATTTTTGGTCTGCTGAGTTATATTAAAAAAAATCATAACTTTGGTTGTGATCATCACAGAGACACATTACCTTTAGGCTATTTTGAAGATGATGGAAAATTATAAAAATTGATGGCTTTAAGAAGGAGAAAAAATTAAGGCTATTAAATATATCCTTTATCCTTGCATATCTTCAAATGCATTACCTTAATTTTTCCTTGCTTTATTTTCAAATTAATGCTCATAATGTTGTTAGTAAATGGTTAAATTTTTACATTGAAATCTCAATCGGTTTGGAGGAGACAATTTTTTTTTTTGTTGGAGGTCCGGTTTTTTGGGAAGAAAAGTAATACAAACCTATTTTGTTCTGCTTCATCCATAAGAATTTTTCACCATGGACATAATTTTTTGTCTTCTTAAATGTGACCCATTAACAGTCCATTAAACAAGAAAAAAATTGATCTCGTCCCGAAAATCAGCTTTACTGACGAAATATTTCCATATTTTTTCCACAAAAGAAGACAGTCTTAATCGTCGTATCTAAAATTTTCCACAGAGATGGTGTAAGCTGTAAGCTCCTTGCTTTTTTTTTTAAATTGGGAACTATTCTCAAGTTTTTTCCTTTGTGTCACAATTCAGAAATTTTATATTATTTTATTACAAAAACCCAACGTTTTTTACAACACTTGAATTCAAGTAAACAAATTAAATTAAATTAAATCACTAAATACCTTCGCCGAATTATAAACAAAAAACCAAACCTTCCATGAAAAATTAACAATTAATTGGACCTACTTTTTGTGAGAAGGAAAATAGGAATGCCAAACGAAAACCCAAAGAGCGATTAAAAAAACGTTTTCTGGACTAGAATAGAATTTCTGGAGTTCTTCAAGTAGAGGGCGTTGATTATTCATTTCATAAATATGAATCACATCGTTTAACGAACAAATCATGATGACATGACTAGATAGGCCTAATAGGCTAAAACAAATCAGAGTAGTGCCCAACCGACTTTTCAACCGGATTTAATAGATTTTATTACTAAAATGTACTACGAATGTATAGTTTTAAATGAAGGTGAATAAAACCTTTTAGATTATTTGCTAACGACATACATTTATAGAAGTTTTAAGTATGAAGAAATTAAAAGCGGGGCACTTTTATAAAAGGAGTAGTACCGGAGTACGCTATCAGTTTTCGGAGTAAAAATACTCCGATCGGAGTACAAACGACAGCACTGATACGAGGCAATCCGTATTCTGTTCGCTGAGACGTGTACGCATTCACGTCTGCTCTAGGAGATACGGGTGCACCCGTATTCTAGTACTCCAAGGATTGTGTTGCATTATATACACAACTGTCGGTATGTGTAGGTAAATATGTGAAGATCGAAATGAATTATTATAGTTAAGTACCTAGTTAGTGGTTAGATAAACGCAGATGTATTAGAATGGAAATTACTTTTAATAAATAACATACATACATTAATATCTTTACATTTAAGTTTATCGTTCGACAACCCATTTACCCTGGATTTAATCTAGAGATAACCCGCCACCAGTTCAACCAAATTACAAGCAATATACATACATACATCCCAACATTTACCGCAAACCTTCGGCTGAGATTTTCCTTGTTTTTTATATATTTTTAAAATAACTAAATAAATCAACTTTACCCACTATAACCAAACACCACCAAGTATTTTCCTTCAATTTAAATCAATAAAGAAATAATTTTCATACATTTACTTCTTTTTGTAATCGTTGCGGTGCTGGACATTGAATTGAAATTAACAGGTCACCCAAAAATGGTAGCTTCTTGACCAACCACCACACTTTCAAATATTATGAAAACTAGAGACTGAAGATCGGGGAGACAGACAATCTGAAGCTCTATAAAAAATTGCGTAAATATTGTTGGTGATATTGTTGGATGACCTGGTAAGGCAAAATTCCACAGGAGGTTATTTATATTCATCATTAAAAGCAAGGATTTCCCCTATGTTTTCATGGAGCCCTAAATATTTCAATATATCGAAACCCATTCAGACTGAAAAATGTGAAAAGTTCCACGACTAGAAGTTTTTAATTGATTTGTTCTTGGTTTCGTATGCGCCCCCAGAGTTTGTATTTTGATAAAGTTCCAGATTTTTCTATTTTTTGTTTATTTTTTTTTTTTTAATGGTCTTTTAAAAAGTAAAGTTAATACTAAATCTGTGTGTGCATGTGCATGTTTACGAAAGTTTTTTTGTTAATATTTATTTAATTTTGTTAATAACTTTTGATAACAATTTTGAAATGTTAGTCAATCAGCATCCATTAAATACATTATTACCGGAACTCACTTGTCATTGATCTTGCGATTTTTATTGTGCTGCCAAGCATATTATCAATCAAGTGAAAATCATTCATTTTGTGACATTTCCGCAATATATTTATAAAATAAAGGTTATGTAATGTTGTTGTTAGCAGAATCAAATCTGGTGTGTATGAGACTTAGACTCATATAAAGGTATGAGTAAATGCCTTTGTATTTAGGCGCACACGAGTAAACATGAACAGGAGTACACGGTTTTACAGGATAACAGGATTTTTTCGTGTGAAGTCACTTTTATGCCGGACTTCTTCTCATTTACTCCATTTACTCCAAGCAACAAAGCGACTACTATCTAACCATTGTGAATTTACTATAACTTTAAAAAGTAGAAAATTCCAGTTTGAAGTATATCATAACGTAACTAAGAAAATAAAACTTGTTTTATTAATGTTATGTCTAAAATCCAAAGATATGATATTTCTCGTCCTATCCTATAGTTCAGTAGCAATAATTTTAACATTATAATAAAGAAAAAAACAAGTTTAGTGTCTGCTGAATAGTTAACTTTCATATTATTTTAGTCGGTAGTGACATTAGTAGTCTCGCGGTTATGTAGTATCACCGACGTTATACGACTTATTACCATTTTGTCCATCTGATTTATCCATGTCATTATTTTTTAAAGATCAGATCAAAATCAGATGTGATAAGTAATGATACCACTAACCATAACACTTATTATTGCTTTCGTACAACTTCACTTTCAGGTTATCAAGTTGGGGTTCCAAAAGGCTCATTATAATTTTTTAAGGACCTAATTAATGATGTGGAAAGATCTACGACAGAATTTAGCTTTAGTCCAAGAAATTTATGAAGTTATTTCGAGAAAACTATTTCCTCAATAAAGTAAAGAACTAACATTGGCTCAATGTAATGTATTCTTTTCAGAAAAGTTTTCTAATTTTGAGAACAGAATTATATATGAACTAAGAAGTATTTTCTTGAATTAAGTTTGATCATTAAACTGAAAATTTCCAGAAGTATTTACTTAATCGTAGGAAAACTATATTCCAAGAACCTTAGTGAGAGTAACGGTATTTACTCATATTAAGAAAGTAAGGAATAGTTCACTATTTCATATGCTACTTGATGTCGTTGTTAAGTGGAATGAAGAAAACGTTTATTACGTTAAATCAGACGAGCGTGCCGTATTCAGCATTTTGTTATTCCCATTTCAGTCTTGTTTAAAATGCGGTCAGGAAAGATAGTGTGCTTTGTGAAAAATATGCTCAGTATTTTTTAGTGAAATTATCATAAGGCAAGTGAATTAAGATCTTAATCTCACAATATTACTTTAGATTTTAACTCCATGTATTTATATATACATATGTATAAAGTCGGCATGAATGTGCATTTGGCTTATTTTCTGTTCTGCGTGTCAACCCCGCAGCGCAAATTTCTTACCATTTAATTTTCATGCGGGGCCTCCAAATTCAGAGAAATAATATAATAAATAAAACCATACAGACAAAGGAAAAATTAAATTAATTATGAAAACGCCGTGTAAAAAATTTTCGCAGTTCTCAGGCGGTGTGCAAATATATATGAAATTTTTTTTTTTTGTATGGCAACCTTTCGAATGACTCACCGGGTATGTCTCATTTTCGCACTTAATTTTACTTTTCTTTTAAGTCCCGTGTGCAAGATTTCAGCTCTCTAAGTATATGCGTTCAATGTTACGATTTCATTACTGCCATGACGAAACGAATACAAATATAGCACACTAGTACATTTCGCCGATTATCTAAGGATTTTACCTGATATGCCGTTTCCTTTTTAGTTATTTATTCAGAAGTCTGTAAAGACTATGTTGGCTTTAAAGAGGAAGGAAAAACGCTAGTTTTATACACACATACACATGAGGTTTAAATAGCTTAATAACACGCACATTAGCATATGATTATGATAATATTTAACTGAACAGCAGTTATGGAGAGATTTATTTAAAAATATTTACAACCTCCTGTATGCCTAGAGACGAGAAAGTCGTTTAGTGCAAGAGAAGTATTTAGAAAATTTTAGTGTATCAATACAACCATCGCTCAGATGTTCATTGAACATCGACCGACTCATCTTTACTGTTCAGTCTTTACTGCGCTTACATCATCGAAATTACATGAATTTCATCAACGATTCGTACATATAGAGAAGAACTCGAACCTTATAATATGAAATATAGTAATCATTTAGCCAGCGTTTTGTTTGGGGGGGGGGGGCAGTAGGGAGCAGACTGACACAATATTGAAGAAGAATATTCTTCAAGCAAGTATTGTTTTTCAAAAATGTGTATAACTTTCTAAAACGTTAATCAGTGTTAAATCCAAGTTTCCTTACATTAGGCAAACTATTTCATTGATTACCGTTGTTTTTTCAACCGATGTAGGTAAATTAAACAACAATTAGAATATTTCCTAAAAACAAGAATAAAATAAGAATAATTTAATAACATATAATTATACGGTTTTCTAAAAAAAAGTTATTTCAAATTCATGGTTCTAATAAATTGTAAATGTATCCCAATAATAGCCCTGAAATTAGAAAATTATTTCTTCAATAAAGCTGGAATTGGTCTAAGACCAATTCTTATGATACCCTAGATGAATGCTCGTATGTATCTGTGCAAACTTGATTTTTGAAGTAGTTTTTCGCATATATTTCTAAAACGGTTCGTCGGACAGTAAAAATTATTGTAACCAATTTCATAGGATTTAATAGTCTGAAGAACTTTTCAGTACAATAAAAACATCTCGGACTGATCGTCTTCACAGTAAAAATCCTAAATTTTTATATGGCAACATCAAGAAGGGTTTGCGGGATATATCCCATTTTTGAAATTATACTCATCATTTGTATGAAAACGCCGAGTACAAAATTTCAGCTCTCTACGTCGACTCGTTTTCAAGCGGTGTCTAAGTATATAGTGGAAAACCAAAGTTTTGTATGGCAAAGGCAATTCAACGAAGGAGTTGCCTGATTTATTCCATTTCCGAACTTAAATTTCCTTTTTTCTCGAAAAACTCGTGTGCAAAATTTCAGCTTTCTAAGTAAATCCGTTTTGGAGGACGGACGGACATGCAAAAATTAAAATAACTTTTAATATTATGCTTGAGTGTCCAATCCATTTAGCTATACCTTCATTATTTCTATGTGTTACAAACGGAATGACAAACTCAGTTTACCCAACAGATTTCATTTAGGGTATAATATTCAGTAAACAGTCCAGAATAAAGCGATGCGAAGTACACTGTCAACGAATTGATTTAAATGTACTTTTATTCATTTTTAAAATAAAGAAGAAATATTACTAGACATACATATTTACATATCCATTTTCTTTATATAAATGACATACAAAAAATAACTCTAAACATATTTAAATTATTCTTGCAGAATCTATCGCTGTTCAAACATATTCAACAATTCTTCAATAAGTTAATAGTGGTAACTTCAAAGTTCAATTTCTTAAATTCATACAAAATTCGCAAATAATTAATATTCTCAGTGAGATAGACGAGATTTAAGCAGATCTGTATTAAATCCTTAAACGCAATATCTATCGAAATATTTATTCGATTCGATTAATGAAACATATCGATTGCCAGTTACCACCCAATTAAAACAAGTGGGACATCTTTCTAGGTTGCAGATCTGCTGAATGAGCTCTTTATCTTCAGACTTGCAAGGAATGGTATTATTTTCTTCATATTCGGCATTCTAGGGCTATTATTCTTGGATCTCCCAATTGAAACTCCCTTGTAAAAACTATGGCTGCGGCAAACCCAGGTGCCACAAGTTCTTTTGAGATGTTTCCATTGCCACCATCTCCTTGTAAGTTGAAAAGTTATTAACAGTGATATTGAGAGACTGTCATAACTCATACTATGTTACCGGATCATGTATAGCCAATATAGGACTGTTATCGCCCATCTAAATACATGCACGTTACCACTCCGTCGGTTCCATTTATTTTCCATTTCTAAATCTTCACGCATAACTGCATTAAAATCTAATGCGGCACTGAAATCTTCTTGCACTTCAGCAGAGCTTGCTACTCATCCTCCAACTCCAATAAGGTAAAAAGGGCCTCCAATTTTTGCTAAGAGTATACCCAAAAAGTATAATTGTTTGGGTAAAAGTAAAATTTTTAGAGCCATTTCAAACCATACCTTTCGATGGATCCACTTTTTTCCTCAGATGCATTTATAGTTCCTACAACTCCGCTAAACATTATCGGTTTCATCTCGTTCCTTAGCAGCATTTTCAATTCCGTTAGAGATTGTACAGCTCGAAATGGCTGCTTCACAAAATTTATTGGCATTGTTCTAACATTTAAGAAAGACTTCTCATAAATAGTGTATTCTGAATTTGTACAACTAAAGCTTACCTAACACCATTGTATTTGAATTTGCAATATTTCTGAACGTAGCCTAATCATAAAATCAACTTTAAACTTCAATGTTGGTAGTATTTTTTTTGTCAGACTATTGCCTTCTTTTTTGTAATAAAAATCTCACTTTCGCTCAATCTCTCGTTTCATTCACATCGTTATCTACAGTTCACTACAATTTTCGCATCACCTACAATTCTCGCTTAAAATATTTCGCATCGTTTCATTTTTGGCAAATTAATCCAAACTCTTGGATTAACAAAACATTTTGGTCCTTCAATACCGGATAGTACACTGGAATCGTTTTATCACTCTCATATCTCAAATTTCGTGTCGATCATCATTGCCTTTGGATTACATCATCATCATCATCTACCACTCGAAAGTGAGTCGATAAAAAAAAAAAAAAAAAAAAAAAATCTGTGTTCATCATCAGCATCATTGGCATTAGATCAACAGAAACAAACAACGTGCAAGCAAGCCCTTTATCGAATGCAGTGATTATCGTCATTGCCACAGCACGTGACTTTGGATATTCGCATCGACGGTCAATATTTCACACAGCAGATCGTAAGAAATTTTATTATGCTATTTATCATCAGAATCTCTAAGTCGTATCGCAGTAAGTAAAATTTCAATTTCACAATTTTGTTGTCATCACATTGTTCCATTGCAACCGCTATTAAGCAGGCAGAAAACTAGTAAGAAGCAAGTTAATTTATGCCACAATTGTAATAATAATGGCTCCTCCAACTGATCCCGCTACAATGTAGCTACTTGCTGAATTAAAGGTTCAGCGCGGAAGCGTTGAAGGCCGACAAACAAAAATGAAAACGTACGTGGAGAAATCTGGGCCAAATAAAACATTGGCTGACCTAGAAACACGACTTGGACTTCTTGTAGGATATTTAAATACCTTCAATAGTGTTCAATCGAAGATTGAGTATATTGATGAGGAGGAAGCTAAAGGTGAAAAAAGGGAAGCCTTCGAAGAAACCTACTGCGGAATAAAAAGCAAAATTTTGACATTCATATCACAAAAAAGACCGCGGGGTCATTAATGGCAGATAGTCAACTTTCTTTCGCAACATAACGTAGGAAAACTGCCCGGCTTCCTCAGTTAGAGCTTACAAAATTTACCGGAAAAAACAATAGATTGGCCGAACTTTTTCTCTATGTTCAAGACATTAGTGCATGATGACGATGAATTGTGAAATATCGAGAAATTTCAGCATCTGCGTTCCACGCTATCTGAAAGCGCATTCCGCACAATACAATCGTTAGAGATGACAGCAAAAAAATTATGAAAAAGGCCATTGAATTATTATAGAAAAGATATGATAATACAAGACTTATTTTTCAGGCTCACATTAAAGATATTTATAATTTACCGACTGCCAAAAGGGGTTCTACCTATTACTGAGAAATCTGAACGTTAGTGTAAACTCGCATTTACGTGCATTATCGTCTCTTGTGGAAAATCAACAAATCACCGATAGATTGCTTATTTATCTTATATTATCGCAGAAGTTGGATCGAGCCTCAAGAAACAAATGGGAAGATGAAGCACCGCGCGACGTAGTTCCATCCTGGGATGAGTTCTCATCATTTATAGAGAAACGATGTCAGATATTGGAGAACATGGCGCAAACAACTATTGCAACTGGGAACAAACCGGCAAGTACAAATTTTCTTAACCAACATAAACGAAATAACAATCAATATAGAAAAACAACCTTAATAACTACTAAAACTCTAAGTAAGTAGCTGCTCTCTTTGCAATAATTCAGAGCATACAATTAATAATTGTCCAAATTTTATTACTTTAATTCCGATAAATCGTTTCAATGAAGTTAAAAATTGAATTTATGCATAAACTGTCTTCGATCGAGGACATAGTGTCAAAAACTGCAATATCTAGCCGTTGTCGCTTTTGCTATGCTAAACATCACTCATTACTCCATATGGCTCCGGTTGAGCAAAACGCAAATCTCGCATCACTTCATGCTCAACCTGAACGTATATTTGAACCACAATCCTCGCAAAGGTCAGGGTCAAGCACAACCATCAGTAGCTCTTTGTTCAAACAGTGGCCATAGTACAGCAGATAATTTTCATGTCTTCCTAGCAACCGCGATCATACAAATCAAAGATAGTGTTGGCTCTTTACACATCATGCAGAGCCCCTGCTAGACTCTGCTTCGTAATTAAATTTTATTCGGAAAGATTATATCAACAGTTACGTATCAAAGGATAAAGGTAAACGTTGCCAGTTACTGGAATCGGAAAATCCTATACTTCCGTGAAATTTAAGGTTAATATTCAAATCAAGTCGCGTCTTAATGAATATACAAACTCATTTGAAGCTTACGTACTACCCTCCATCACAGAAAATCAACCTAGTTCCTATATCGATACAAAGGATTTAGATATCCCTGATGATATTAAGTTAGCAGATCCTGGTTATAACAAGGCTCAGAGGATTGAACTTCTCATCGGCGCGAGCAATTTCTTTGAGTTGTTATCTGTCGGATAATTAAAACTTGTGGTCGATGAGCCCTTACTACAAAAAACTGTCTTCGGTTGGATAGTTTCGGGGAATTTCAAAACTAAGATCAATTCGAAAACATGCAAGATTGCCATTACATCCCCTTCAGATGTATCCCATACATTAGATATCCTGCTTAAGCGCTTTTGGGAAATCGAAAATCACACTTCAATTGTGGAAGGTACTACATCTGAGGAAATGGAGTGTGAAGCCCATTTTTCTAAAACTTATTTAAGATTGCCATCTGGTAGATGTTCGATCAGACTACCTTTTCGATGCAGCCCTTCCATATTAGGAGATTCTTTAGAAACGGCCAAAAGGAGGTATTTTAATTTAGAATCCAAGCTATCAAAAACATTCGAAATTAAACAGCAGTATTGCAAATTCATGGAAGATTACTTGAGATTGGGACATATTGTTGTGACTCAGGTACCAATGCCCTAAATCACAACCATAAGGTCAATACATCAATATATTGTCCTATACAATATATTGATGTACCTCATAAATTACCCTGAAAATGAAAAATTATTTCAACTTAAAATGTCATTTTAAATTTCAAATGCATTTAAAGTTGCATTTCCATACAGCAACAAAATGCAATTTAGCATAAATTGCATTTCGTTATCAGTAATGCACTCCACTCACACGGTATACATACCTACATGCCGTGTAATCGGATACCATTTTTCGTCGTGCAAATTGAATGCACATAAAAGAATTCGCATATTCTCACGTACGATCTTTTCATCGTCGTGAGAAAGCAAAAAGAAAAGAGCTTTTAAAAAAGTGATCATGGGTACCTGGGGCCGGCAAGCCCGATCCTCGGGGAGTTGTTCTTTTTACCCGTGCGTCGCAAAGTAAACTTCGAACTTTTTCCTCTATGAGCCAAAAGTTTAAATACGACATAATAAAAAGGAAAATTTGTGTATTATCGAAAAATTTATGTTCTATTTAGAAAGTGAAAAGATTTATAGAAAGTGAAGTAGAAAATAAAATACTTATTTAATAGTTAATAAATAATTTAAAAGTTTATGTGCTTCTTTGAAAATTTGTGTACTATTTAAAAAGCGAAGCTGAAATAAAATATATATACATATATCAGTTGCAATCGCGAGTTTCCATTCCCTCCTGCGAATAGGCAGTTTTTTTGTAATTAGTTATCATAATTAAAACCAGGACTCGCACTCTCCGTAGGAGCACGGTGCGGAACCACACTACATTTTTGGTGGCAGCGGACCCTATCTAAACCAGTGCCGAAAAAAAAAAATTTAAATTAAAAAAAAAAAAAAATCTTCCACAAAACACTACATTTTTGGTGACAGCGGTAACCGAACTAAGAGAAACACAAAATCAGTGACTATAAATAAAAATTAGAGCAAATAAAGCAAAAAATTTCGTCAAATAAAATTCAACGGTCGAATATAAACAAATAAGAAATTTTTAACTAAAATAAATAAAAATAATTCTTTTTCTTAAAATAAAAGAAAAAAATAATAGGCCTATTGACCAGTGTAAAGATTTTGGTTGGAATTAGCGATTTATGCTAGAATACTTTTCCCTTTTTATTAATCAAATATTATACTAAAATTTCTCTGTTTTGAAAATCCCTAAATTTTTCCGATTCCTATTTTTGTTTTTTTTTATATATTTAATTCGGACATTTTATTTAAACATGCAATTTTTTTTTAATTATAATACAATTCCTTTTTCTTGAATTGGAAAGTTTATTTAAACCCTTCTTTTAGTCTACGTCTCACAATACTCTACCACGACCTACCTTATTATTCCCAAAAGAGTACGCAAATTTAATTAAAACACATAACAACAGGTGACAGACGGAATAAAAACCATAAGAGTTTTTCTACTAAATAAATATAAAACTATTTTTTTTTTACTTTTCCCTTGTTGACAAATTCGACAATTCCTATCGCTGTGTTTTTCCCAATTTTTCCAAAATTTACTTAAACATAATTATCTCCGCATAACCAATTTTGTTACCTGTTTATTGTTTTTGGGAAAACTTAAACAAAATTTTTTTTAACATATCTTCCACAACTAATTAATTAATTCCCAAACAAAATATAATCAATTAAACATGACTGAAGAAACCAAATCTTTCGATGAGCTTTGGCATGTCAAATGGCAGAAATTAGACAAATTCTGGCCGATTATCACAGAGCGAATAAACCTAAAAGGACTTCAGATTTTACTTCTGGAAAACTCCAACAGCTGGAAGAATTATGGGCTTCATTTGAAAAAATTGAAACCCTGATTCAAAATCATGAAAATTTTACTGAAACTCATGATTATTTTAAGCAGTCCTGCTATGACAAAACGGAGGACTGGTACAATCTTACAAAGGCAACTCTGTCTGATAGGTTGAAATCCATATCAGTCCACACAGAGCGCAAAAAATAACCCGTTTTACGTCCCACCTCCAAAACTTCGCAGAAAACGCCTGCAGCTGATAGCCAAGACAGCGCAGACAAGGATCAATCAAATACAGCACGCTTTCGATTGCAAGAAGATAGACGGAAAACATTATCCCATATTATCCAGTCTATAGATAATAATTCACTTGCAACTGCAAACCCAGGCATATCTGAACCAAAAATTAAACTCGTTGTACAAATATTGGGACGATTTTGAAGAAACACATAACGAAATAATCTCGAATGTTGGCCCAAACGACAAAGATAGCGAATACTTCGTGAAACGATGTTTACATAAATATGGAAACATCATTCTCAGAGACTGTAATTGCGCTACAAGAACAGTTGGACTCGAGATTCCAAAAACATAACAAATACTACAAATAATTCCACAGAGCATCACCACAATGTCTCTTTCAGGACCAGTCAAATTTTTTCCTATCTGACCCGATGGTCCATTAATTCCCAACTTTAATGCAAAATCCCATAGATCTTCACAAATTCCTTTCAAGCTGTGTTGATATATATGCGACAGCAACGACGGCGAACGAAAAAACTTCCTCCTTAGCTTAATATGGAGTATATTATCTGCAGAGGCATACGATATCTTCAGGTACAATCAAGTCGAAGATTGCCTACTCTAAAATCGATTTTAAAACAAATATTCGAAGAAAAAAATATCCAGATCCGCCCTTACAATCGCAATTAAATAATTGCACGCAGAAAATAGGGGAAAGCGTAATGGATTTTCTCCAAACACTTAACACAAGTCTATCCAGATTAAATGAGGGCAACCTACTCTTACACAACAGATAAGGTACTCCTAAAATCTTATTAAAAGATAATGAGAGCCAGGCCGTAAGATTGATAATGGATTATCCAATCAACAACTCCACCTTTAGCCAAAGTGCATTCCGAAAATGCTTTTCTGTATTAAAATCACACATCTTGGAGGATGCATCACGCTTAGTGCAGAACAACTTGTTTCCCAAGCACAAACAAGATACATCAAACTCCATTTGCAATAAATTTAAGTCTTCGCTGCTTCAAATGCAAAAAACTGGGGGCATGCTGCATCAAGCTGCCCAGTGAATACAACGCTCCACCCAAAATTTCAACGCAGTTCCGAAGCTAAAGTCGCAATTACAACGCCCGCCAGATTTCAATAAGATCATATCTCCGTCGCAGGGCCCATCTTGTCGACATTGTCATCGAATTGGGCACACCATAAAGGAATGCAGGACAAGTGCTGCAAATAATTCAAGATTTAACGACAATCAAAGAAATCGGAATAATTTCCAAATAGTAAACACAGCCTCGCAAGCATGCACGGCTGATAGACAGCCACAAAACAGGAACTGCAGCAGCCAGTATTCCGAGAAAGTCGAACTTCCCCGCCGAAGTATAATAATGCCAATATCTCGGCTAGATCACCATCTCCGAACAAGAGGAGAAATAGCAAAAGTCCGCCGGCCTCCAGGCAGGGAACTGGATGCAGCGGGGGGTCTCATTCGGCAACCCCTCGCATTATAGAAACTACAGCACAAGTCCACAGGAATCCGAAAACAATATCGACACAGTCAGAACAAAATTGATACGTATCCCCATCCAAGTAAATAATAATTCTTTAACAATTTCTTTGCCTGTCGACATCTGCTCTGCTCTAAAACTTACATTTTTAATTGATACTGGAGCAGAGATCAGCTTAATAAAACTCCATCTACTCAAACCAGACAATATCTGCTACAGAAGATGCTGTCTGCAATATAAATACTTTGTTTACAGAGTCAGCTTCTACAGAAGGACTCATTTTCGCGAAATTATCTCTGGAATCTGCACAAAATAACTCCATTCTAGAACACCCATTTCAAATAGTGGGAAATAACTCCATCCTCTCATACGATGGCCTGCTTGGTCATGATTTTTTATCTCGATACAATGCGAGTATCGACTTTAAAAATAAATTCATTTCTCTGGAAGTTAATGAATCTGATTGATCTTATCCATATGAACAATACTGTTACGCGCCACAAAGTGATTCAAGCGACATCTATTGGAAATGGAAACAACTTTAGGTTAGTGACATCCTAGTAAACTGGGTTTGGAAAATGGAATATTCAGGAAGGTTCTAGGATAATTCGTAGAGTATAAATACGGCGCTGCTCACATCCAGGAGGCGAGTATTATTTCAGACAGCGAAGTGAACGAAGTAACTATTTGGATTGCGATAATTAGAAGTACAGTAAGTACTAGCGATAAATAAAGAAGTGATTTGATATTTATTTGTGAATTTGTGAGAGTAAACAGAAAAGTTAAATAAAGAAAGAACTTTTGAATTATATCTGAAATATTTGTGTTTTAAATAACGAACTAAGGCCACGCTCGTAACAACTGGTGTCAGAAGTAAATAAAATCGCGAAATAAAGTGGTGGCATTTGACTTTGAAATTCAAAGAGTGATTAATTTTGTGAAATCGCGCAAGAATGGGACGCAAACTAGAGGAGCTTCGCATACAGGAATTGAAAGTAGAGTTGGGGAAGCGGTCATTGCAAACGACAGGTCTAAAGAAATGTTTCTAGTCGAGCGACTTAGACAAGCGTTGATAGAGGAAGAAAAGAATCCTGATACATACGTTTTCGAGGAAGAACCAGAAACTGAAGAAGGGCCTGCGATGAACATAGAACAGCTTTTGGGTACTTTAATGACCAAAATGGAGCTTTCAACCCTGCAAGTGAAAAAGCCCTTGAGGAACAAAAGAATTCTCTAGAAGCCCGTTTGGACGAACAAAGAATTCTCTCCAGGAACACAAGAAATCTATAGAAACCCGTTTGGACGAACAAAAGAATTCTCTCCAGGAACACAAGAAATCTATAGAAACCGTTTGGACGAACAAAAGAATTCTATGGAATCCGTTTAGATGAACAGAAGAAATCACTGGAAACGCGTTTGGATGAACAAAAGAGTTCTCTGGAGAATTGTCTAGAAAATCGCTTAGAGGAACAAAAGAATGTCCTGAAAAACTCGTTAGACGAACAAAATTAAAAATTGAAGGAATCGAGCAAGAAGTGGCGGAAGTTCAACAAAAAGTCACGAAACAGCTTGACAACTTTAAATCAGATTTGGAGAAGATGAAGCATCGACAGCCACGGCACGAAGGAATTGAAATATCCAATGCAGGCAGAATGAACCTCCAATATTTGATGGACAAAATTCGTGGCATATTTGAGCCGCAGCACAAGTTTTTGGAGAAATAACTTTGGATATTCAACTAGGTGAACTACTATTTCCTCACAATTTCTAGTTTCAGACATAATGGATGAATGCATCCTTGGAGTAGACTTTATGACCACATATAAAATAAATTTAGATGTCGGAGAACGATTACTCAAATATGGCAACATAGAAATTCCTATGAGACTAGGAGGAGGAACAGATTATCCTTGCAAAAATTAAGGACGATGGTCTGTGAGAATATGACCTCTCTCTGCATTCTCGGAGACGCTAGTATGGACAAAGCTTACTGATGACATCCGGACCTGCCGATTCTATCTGGTGAGCCTAACCCTACAAAAGTAACATCGAACATCATCGTTGGTAAGACTTTAGTGAAGGCAGAAGGCGCAACATTAATTCCAGTCAGAGTGCTCAACACATCCGAAAATGAGGTACAACTAAAAGAATGTGCTATAATTGGAAATTGTGAGCCTGTTTATCAGATTGTTAATTTGGAAAATGGTAGTAATATTAAGGAGGCAATACGTATTCCAGCTACTACTCAACAGGTTCAGAAACTTCTTTCATCTAGTGCCTTAAGTGAACAGCAATACAACGATGCCAAAGATATGATCGATGAATTTTCGGAATTATTTGCAATGAATGATGATGATTTCGGCAAAACAAATCTTGTCCAGCATCGGATCAATACAGGAGATTCTAGGCCCATTCGGCAACCACCAGGAAGACTTCCATTAGCCAAACAACCAGAAGTTGCAGATATGATAAATTCCATGAAAGCACAAGGCATAATTGAGGAATCTAATAGCCCTTGGACATCGCCAGTTGTTTTGGTCAGGAAAAAGGATGGCAGCACACGATTCTGTGTGGACTACCGCCAACTAAATAATGTAACAAGAAAGGATAGCTATCCGTTACCAAGGATTGATGACACATTGGACACCCTTTCCGGAGCGCAATGGTTTTCCACATTGGATTTGAGAGCGGTTACTGGCAAGTGGAAATACATCCCGAGGACCGAGACAAAACTGCTTTCTCAGTTGGAAGTGGCTTATGGCAATTCAAAGTTATGCCATTTGGATTATGTAATGCTCCAGCCACATTCGAACGACTCATGGAATGTGTTTTACGAGGATTAACCTGGAAAACATGTTCTTGTCTACTTAGATGACATAACTGTGATCGGAAGGACATTCGAGGATCACAAAAACAACTTACGGGACGTACTTCAAAGACTGAGAGATGCGAAACTGAAGCTCAGCACGAATAAATGTGCTCTATTCAAGAATGAAGTAAAATATTGGTGCATATAGTTTCATCACAAGTAGTAAGAACTGATCCAGAGAAGATAAGAGCTGTGAAAAATTGGCCTGTTCCAAAGGACAAACTTCAATTAATGAGTTTTCTTGGATTGGCTACCTACTACAAGCGATTCGTAAAAGGTTTTGCAGATATAGCAAGGAGCCTACATCAACTTACAGAAAAAGGAAAGCCGTTCATATGGTCAGATAAATGTAACGAGAGTTTTGCAAATTTGAAGCAACAGCTCTGTGGAACTCCAGTGCTTCACTATCCAAAAGCTGGGAAAAACTTTTATACTGGACACGGGATGCCAGCAATATAGGTATTGGTGCAGTGCTTTCACAGGAGGGAGGATGGTCAAGAGGTGCCAGTAGCTTATTTTAGCAAAGCACTCTCAAAATCAGAGAGAAATTATTGTGCTACAAGGAAAGAGCTACTTGCCATTGTAAACTCAACCAAGCATTTCCATAAATATCTCTACGGGCAAGAAATTTATCCTCCGCACTGACCATGCAGCGCTTAAATGGCTTTTGCAGTTTAAGAACCCTGAGGGGCCAGTGGCGAGATGGATAGAGCGACTCCAAGCTTATGACTTTGAAAATCCAACACCGAAGAGGACGTATCCATGGAAATGCAGACGCCCTTTCACGACGTCCATGCAAAGTTGAATGCAAACATTGCGCTCGGCTGGAAGAAAAAGAAACAAAAGCAACAATACAGCTGATGACGGTGGAACCATCGACAGGTTGGAACAACGAGAGCTTGCGAACAGCACAACGGGAAGACCCAGACATATCACCTATTCTTGCTGGAAAGAAGACGTGGAAAGACCACAATGGCAAGATATCTCGGAGAGGAGTGGAGAAACTGAAGAGCTACTGGGGCTCAGTGGAACTCTCTTCACGTGAATGTGTTATATTAAAGCGCAAGTGGGAATCAACTAACGGCGAGTCATTCCGAATGCAGATAGTTCGTGCCAGCATCCCAGGTCAAAGATGTTCTAGAAGAAATGCACAGTGGATCATCTGGAGGACATTTGGGGGTGAATAAACAATTTCCAAAATACGTGAAAGGTTTTATTTGTTACATATGCGAGAGGATGTTGAGGAATGGTGCCGCAGATGCACTATCTGTGCTTCTTGGCAAAGGACCACCACACCGAAGTAGAGGAGAAATGCATAATTATAATGTAGGAGCCCCATTTGAAGGATAGCCGTAGACATCGCTAGACCTTTTCCAGAAACAGACAACGGTAACCATTATATATTAGTTGCTATTGACTATTTCAGTAAATGGCCTGAAGCTTATGCAAGCCCTAATCAAGAGTCGACCACAGTAGCGGATCAAGTAGTAATGAATTGGTCAGTAGATTTGGTGTTCCTCATGAACTTCATTCGGACCAAGGACGGAACTTCGAATCTCGACTTTCCAAGAGATGTGTAAAATTCTGGGAATAAGAAAAACCCGAACAACTCCTTTGCATCCACAATCTGATGGCATGGTAGAACGCTTCATCAGAACATTGGTCGAGCATCTAAAGAAAGTAGTCGACTATCACCAACGCGATTGGGATCGATATATTCCCATCTTCTTAATGGCCTATCGATCAGCTGTACACAACACGACCGGACAAACGCCAGCAAAAGTAATATTCGGAAAGGAGATGCGTTTACCTAGCGATCTCAAGTTTGTAACACCAGAGGTGAACAAAGTTACCAGACGATTATGTATCGGAACTTAGACAACGATTGGCTGATGTACACGAAGTCACGAGAGCAAAATTAGCAATAAATACCGATCGGATGAAGACCCGCTATGACTTACGTGCTAACTCAGCAGGATCTTAATAAAGGTGACCTTGTTTTGGCTGTACAACCCGAAACTACGTAAGGGACGTTCTCCCAAGTTACAACAACACTGGGAAGGACCGTATTCAGTAGTGACTAGAATAAATGACGTAGTATATAGGATTCAGCGGGGTACAAGTGGCAAACGGAAAATCGTTCATCTAGATCGTTTATGTCAATACTGCGAGCATCAAGACCGTGGATCACCTGTTGTTCGAGACGAACAATTTTAAGAAGGGGACTGTATTACGCGCCACAAAGTGATACAAGCGACATCTATTGGAAATGGAAACAACTTTAGGTTAGTGACATCCTAGTAAACTGGGTTTGGAGAATGGAATATTCAGGAAGGTTCTAGAATAATTCGTAGAGTATAAATACGGCGCTGCTCACATCCAGGAGGCGAGTATTATTTCAGACAGCGAAGTGAGCGAAGTAAACTATTTGGATTGCGATAATTAGAAGTACAGCACTAGCGATAAATAAAGAGTTGATTTGATAATTATTTGTGAATTTGTGAGAGTAAACAGAAAAGTTAAATAAAGAAAGAACTTTTGAATTATATCTGAAATATTGTGTTTTAAATAACGAACTAAGGCCACGCTCGTAACAATACTATTCAAATTACCGTTATGTTTATTTGAAAAGCGAAAACCCAGAAAAGAGGTCTCGAACTAAAAGTTTATTATATACGGAGATAACATTCTCCAATAAAAATACTAATACAATCCCATCTCCATCAACTGCTTTACAAAGCAATAACAATCGATCTCTATCCAATACTTCATCAGAAGTGAAGACCAAAAATAATGAAAATATATCTCGATCAATAGCCGCACGAAAGACTAAACTAAATAAAGTTCTATCTCCTTCAACAATAGATTCACAAAAGGTGAGGTCTATGAGTAAATATAAAAAAAGATCAAAGAATTTCAATAAATTTTTAACTCCTTCTAATTCTATCGAGTCGGAATTATCGAATAACTCCTTCCAAATTCCACAAAAGTTGGAATCATATCTCCTTCCAATTAAAAATACGAAAGAATCGGATAAATTAAATAAAATTAAAATTCCGGCTCGATCAGAATATATTATTGAAATTCCAACTCCTTCTATTCAAAATCAATCGGTCTGTTTCAAGAAGGAAATAAGGCAAGTTTTATTTCTTGGAAATTCGATAGTCCAATCACTCAACAGTATGGCAAAAGTCCTAATGCTCAACACAAATGTGGAGGACGCCGATCTGGCACCTTACGAGGTGAACCCAGTTTACCAAGGCTTGGACGACTTTGTGGTCATCTCCACAGACTCTGAAAAGGATCCAATTAAGGGCAGAATAATTAAACTGCAAAACCTTATAAAATTGGATCACTGTAATTCAGGGGAATCTGAGAGTATTCGCAATATCTGTAGGGAATTCAACAATCTCTTCTTCATAGAAGGGGATTTCCTTTCATATACAGATGCGATTACCCACAAAATCGAGACCCTCCAAGACAAACCGCCAATTTATACCAAGCCCTTATAGACTTCCTGAGGCAAGCCGAACGGAAATAAATCGGCAAATACAAGAAATGCTTGAGTCAGACATCATCAGACCTTCTCATAGTCCCTGGAATTCTCCACTTCTCCTGGTTCCTAAAAAACCAGATGAGAATGGAAACAAAAAGTGGCGAGTAGTGGTAGACTTTCGTCGTATTAACGACATTACTATTGGCGATCCGTACCCACTGCTTAATATCACTGATATATTAGACCAGTTGGGGAAGTCGAAATATTTTACCACACTCGACTTAGCCAGTGGATTTCACCAGATAAAAATGGACTCGAAGGACAGGGAGAAAACTGCCTTTAGCACACCCTATGGCCACTACGAATACAATCGTATGCCATTTGGATTAAAAGGAGCCCCTGCTACTTTTCAGCGAGCCATGAATAATGTCTTATCGCCTTCATGGCATCTATTGCTTCGAACACATGGACGATATTGTAGTCCATGGCTACATTCTCAAAGACCACAATTCCAGACTCACAGCATTATTTAGCCGCCTTCGCAATTTCAACCTCAAACTTCAACCCGACAAGTGCCATTTCCTAAGAAAGGAAATTATGTATTTAGGGCACATAATTACAGAAAATGTAGTCAAACCAGACCCTGCAAAAATAAAATCAGTTCAGTCATATCCCAGACCCAAGAAGGAAAAAGATATCAAAGCCTTCCTTGGTTTCGTCGGCTACTGTCGCCGCTTCATCCCAAATTTTTCGAAGATGGCCAAACCACTCACAAATCTTTTGAAAAAAGATACGCCTTTCAAGCTCCACGCAATCTGCGACGAGGCCTTTTGCGAATTACGCAATATACTTATTTCAGCACCAATTCTGTCATATTCCGAGTTTGACAAAGAATTTTTTGTCACCTCAGATGCCAGTGACTACGCCATCGGAGCTGTTCTTTCACAAGTTGATGACCACGGAGATCATCCAATCGCCTATGTGAGCCGAGTTCTCAATGGTGCGGAGACTCGTTACTCAACTATAGAGAAAGAGCTCTTAGCTATTGTTTTCGCAGTTGAGCAATTCCTACCATACGTTTATGGCAGACAATTTACAATTATAACTGACCATAAACCATTAGTATGGCTCTTGAATCTGAAAGATCACTCCTCAAGACTGATGAGATGGAGAATACGTCTTGAGGAATATGACTACATAATAGTCCATAAATCAGGTAAGCTCAACACAAATGCAGACGCTCTCAGTAGATCTATCCCAGAATATTCCAAACATTTTGCAGAACCTTCAACCTGAGTGAATGTTGTAACTAGGAATCAAGCCAGAGCTCAGGCCAATTCGGATACTCCCAATGCAAGCATTACTCCCAAGTCAACTCCATCGTCATCAAACAGTTCCTCAGTCATACTAACTCAGACTAATTTTCCTCTTGTGCTGACTAAAAATGCGAATCCTAAAGTCTTCATCTTGCCAATGCAAGATACAGAGCTTGAAAGAGTGTTGGCTTCGAAACTAAAGCTTTCAGATAAATCTCCACTTCTAGCAAATGAACTGAACTTCTTCACAAAAAAGGACTCCAAGATAATCATATCAAAAATTAATTTACCTTGTCGATCGCAAAGAGATAGATCAGACCTCGAAAAGATTTAAACTGGGATCTACTCATACACAGAAGCAAATCAGTTAAACTAATAAATATCTCCTTCCCTGTATTAGATCCACAGAATCTAATAATTATTAAAAACGCTTTTTTCCTAATCTTCGCTACTAAACAAATAAACATAAAGCTCCATCAAGATGCAATATAATATTTATCCGATAAAGATGACATCGAACAAGTTTTGAAGTATTTTCATTCATTATCGACGGTAGGCCATCAAGGTGTTTCCCGTACAATTAAAAGAATCAAAAAGCAATTCTACTGGCCTGGCATGTCAGACGACATCGTAAAGCATGTACGGAAATGTAAACTTTGTCAGGTGAACAAAGTATCCGGAAACCCTAAAATTCCAATGAAAATCTCGAGGATTAGCTCCAAACCTTTCGAAAGAGTGTACCTAGATGTTGTAGGACCTCTCCCAAGTTCTCATTCTAGAAACAAATATCTCCTTACATTCCAAGACGATCTCCCAAAATTTTCTGAGGTTATTCCCATAGTCGACACCGAGTCTATAACATTAGCGGAAGCCTTCACGACAATGATAGTTTGTCGACATGGTATTCCAGAAAGTATCCTCCCAGATCAAGGTTCTAACCTCATAAGTGGCATGCTCGCCGAGGTATCTAAATTACTAAGAATAAAACGACTTAAAACTACTCCATATCACCCTCAAACGAATGTTGCATTGGAAAGAAGTCACAGAACCTTAGCACAATATCTCCGATCTTAAGTAGCAAAAGATCCACAAGACTGGGATACATGGATTCCTTATGCCATGTTTGTATACAATACTGCCCCTCATTCGAGTACTAATTATACTCCTCGCGAACTCCCTTATGGATTCCCAGCCGAAATTCCAAACAATTTGAAATCTTCTCCAACCGTTTGCTATAATTACGACAATTATGCAAACGAGTTAAAATCACGTCTACAGCATAGCTTTAAAATAGCTAAAGACATAGCCATGGCAAATAAAGAAAAATCTAAAATACAATACGATAAAAATTCCGTCCAAAAATCATTCAATACTGGTGAAAAAAGTCTTCTTCAAGAGCAGGGTGAGAGATAATAAGTTCCCACCATTATGGTCAGGTCCGTATGAGATAATGGAGATTAATTCCCCCGAAAATTCCACCATAAAGGTCAACAACAAAAATAAAAGAGTCCATAATAATGACTTAAAACTCAGAGTAATATCAACAACTTCATCATGCTCTTCATTCCAAGCGAATAATACAATATTATCTTACAGGTTTCCAAAATGGTGCATATAACATTCATTTTAATTTGCATCTCTTTCGTCTACGGCTCAGGGATAGAAGTCAATCAGCTGAATGCTACTGCAGGCATTTACTTCGAGGAGATTTGCAGAGCCAACCTCTACACCAACGAATGGAAGATCGCCACCTATTACGACTTGGCGAATTTTAAATCAGAATTCAGCAATATCTAGTTCATCGCACAGCAAATAACCGTAACTTGCCAGAAACTCAATAGCAATTCAGCGATGGTCCACACCTGCAATGGTACGTTACTGCAAATTAACCATATATTAGCAAACATAGAATACTAAAACACGCTACTTGTAACTCAAAATAGGAAACAAAGAGCACTATTCAATGCTATAGGCTCAATCACTAAATCTCTCTTCGGCACACTGGACGAAGATGATGCCAAGATTTATGACGAGCAAATCCGTAACCTCACCCTTAACCAAAACTCCCTCCTATCACTTATGAAAAGCCAAACTGCGATAGTCGAAGCAAGCGCAAATGTTTTCAACAAAAGTAAAGCCGCAATTGAAAAGGATTTCTTGGTTATGCACAAAAAGTTAATTTCAATACAGATAGCTACATCGTTAATGGAAAACAGAACATTGGATAACAAAATATCCATTGAACTTGAATCACTCATTTCACTGGTTTCGTTAATGGCATTCAGATATCAAAATACCCAGTCGGAATTAATAAATATCTTAACAGATTCAAGGCATGGAAAATTTCATCCTACACTTATAACTCCTAGAAAAATTGAAGAACTCTTATTGAACAGCAGACAGGAGTTGCCAAATTCAATGATGCTCCCCATTAAGTCTAGAGACAATATTTTATCAAAAATTTACAAATTGAGTACAATAGCAGCGAATACTTTCAATAATAAAATAATTATCGAGCTCCGAATTCCAATTCCATTCAAGGAACCATACCAATTATTCAAAGTAATGCCATTACATACACTCCTTAACGGATCGTTCATATATATTGAACCAGCGAATGAATATATACTAATAGACTTATCGTGAGCACTATATTGAACTAGCATTACATGATATCCACAATTGCGCAACGTTGGATCATACGCACTTTTACTGCCAGATCACATCCCCAATCTTAAATGCAAATACTAAGGAAAATCAATACGAGATAAATTTAATAAAAAAGGAGCCGATTACATCCGATTGTAAAATTTTAACATTAGAACAAGATTGGTTTTGGACGCAATTATCGCAGCAGAACACTTGGCTTTTCTCCCTAAAAGATTCCATCCACATAGATATTATTTGCGAAAGTTCCATTAGTTCACAAGTTCTGCATGGAACAGGAACAATGCACATCAATCCCGGTTGTTATGTTCGCAGCAAGGAATTCATCCTGCACGGACATAACGTAAAAATGTACAAATTCAATTCCCATTTTATCCCAACAGTAAACATTTCCAGTATAATATCAAATATGACGTCCTCCTCAATAGCATCGCATATAAAAATACATACGTTAAATCTTTCGAATAACACGGATCTAGATAAACTTCTAGAATCCATTCGTTTCCAACAAGACCAAGAATTGGTTCCTTTAAATCCTATAAACAATCACCATATTCACCACTATACAGTCTCGTACCTGACAATTGCCTCAATTATCTTTATTCTATGTGTTTATCTGTATATTAAATACAACACAAAAACCCGTAACTCAAAAAAAATTATACTTCCTGAACATAAAAGGAGAATGTGCCAACTCCGGCACCGAGAGAATCACAATTCAAATTGACTCCCGCACCTAAAAAGAAAACGCCGGAAAACGTCTAAAAAATCCAACTCTAACAGCAATAAACCCAAAATGAAACAATAAATTCCAACAATCTACATAGATATCACACCATCTACAATGGTACAAAGACCAATTTTGTTTAAATCAAATTCGACATAATTATAATCATCTTACTAATATTTCATTATATTCTACAAAAAAAAACCCAATTGAGACAATATGTCATATCTGCCCACGAGTAGAGACATACAACAAAACCAAAACACAAAAATAAACACAAATGGAGGAAACAAGTGCCAACAAATACTTAGATATCCGGCTCTAAAAGGGAGCCATAGAAGTGTATAAGTAGAAAAACTGACAACAACACCTTTTGTCTGATAAATTTATTTTTTCAATCCGTATTGGGACACTACACATAGTCAGAGGGAAAGGAGATTAATAAGAAAATAAAAGATCAAAAATAGAATAAATTTTGTTGTTGTCCGAATTACTCAGCCTCGGAATCGGGACCCACCAGTGGAAAATGACCATCCATGGCACTCGGCGTGGGGCAGTACATTGACCGGCCAATCAATACCAGGTTGGCCCCTAAAACAGAAAGAAAAAGAAATTTAATAACTAAAGAAAATTAATTAATCACAGGAACTTACACAATGCCGACAAGGCCATATTATATTGAGGCCACAAGGAAAAGTTCCACGCATGGTACTGCAGGGCACGGGGTTTAGCCCCCCAAGCAGTTAGCGTGTCCCGGCCCGGACAGACAAAGTTGAGCCGGATTGGCCCCTTCCAACGAGCCCAAACCGACTCAACATAGATCCCATCTATTGCAACTACGTAATCCGGCGGAGCCTTGTATGGAGTCCGTGATATAGCCACCGCAAAAATCATGTTGGAACTGAAGAAATTAACAAAACTCCCAACCTACCGATGTACCACAAAAACTGCATCCAAGAAATTTTTATCATTAAACAAAATATCAAACACGGCTCCGCAACAAAACAAAACAAAAATTTTCTTCCTAACCTACCCACATGATATCGAAATTAAACAAGCCATTCTTATCAGAACGGTTAGATGTTTTTTTTCCTTATCTCGCATCTCGCATTCAAATTCTATCAACAAACAATCATTAACCGATTGATGCTTAATGATTTTCTTATATTTTTCCCCCTTTCTCTCTCTTTCTATTTTTTCTTTATTTTTTAGATAGATCCATGTGTGTAGGGTACACCCACAAAATACTACACAAACAGATACGTCATACAGACAACGGACAATAATAACTCCTCCCATCCCCAAGATTTTTTTTTTATCCTTAGACCAAAAAGCAAGAAAAAAAAGGAATTCCTCTTTTTTTACTCGTTTAACGAGTGTACAATTAAATATACTTGAAATAAACAGAAAAAAATGCATATGATTTTTTTTTAAGTAGGGGAACCTGAAGATTACCTTATATGCAAAATATCTTGCAGAAATATATCTACTGAATGTACATCTTTCTCTACTACCAAGTAGGTAAGACAGAGGTATAAAAATAAAAACTTGTAAATAGTTTCTCTATAAAATAATAACCTTTACGTATAGTAAAATATATAAATAAATAAAAAAAAAGGAATAGGTTAGTTATAATATCATATGTACTTAAATTAATAACAATACTTACTACCTTTATCCAGCCTATACGTGTATAATAGAAATATTTTAGCATACATCATTTTATGAATTAAATCATTCCATTCATAATGATAATAATAATCAAATAGACTATATATATATACACCTACATATAAATTTTAAGGTATCAAAACTACTATAACTTAATAGTTACGAATAATTATTAGTAGTAATAAATAATATCACTCCTCATTAGAAATTAAGATATATATGTGTAAATGTATTTTTTTACCATATGTTTTTTTTTGTGTAAATAATTCAAAGCTAAACTGCTATGTACCATTTCCTTTTGCTATACATATTTAATTTTCTTTCTTGATGCATTACAAGTGACCCTGAAAAAGAAAAAAAATA
>OZ005744.1:108241229-108317421 GCA_963930735.1 Dioctria linearis | reverse complement strand
ATACATGTACCCTCTACTGAAAATCCTGCTGATGCTGCTTCGCGAGGACTATCTCCAAATGAACTGCTTCACTTTGATATGTGGTGGAATGGACCGAAGTGTCTGATTAGTGAACCGAGCGAATGGCCTTCTCATCCAGGGGTAGAGGTCAAATCGCAGGTTATACGGGAAGAGGAGGCATGCATCATTCTATCGCATTATCAAGAAGCTCAACAAGAAAACAATCTTTCCATATTATTCCTTCATTTTGCGTCCTTCTCAAAAATTATACGAATCATTGGTTACTGTCACCGGTTTGTGTACAATTGCAAAACCCAGGGGTCAACTAGAAAGCACAACCTTTTATCTGCAAAAGAGCTATCGTATGCTCAGACTTCCTGCCTTAGAGCCGTCCTAGGTTCTGCGTTTGAACAGGAAATCAAGCAGTTAAAGGAAGAAAAACCTGTCAAATCAAACAGTAAACTTGTAAGATTACATCCGTTTCTGGATACGGATGGACTCATAAGAGTGGGGGGCCGAATTCAAGACTCCGCTCACAACCTTAATGCAAGGCATGCAATAATCCTTCCCAAGGGCCATCCCATCACGTCTTCACTAATTCTGGAACTTCACCAAATTTATTTACATCCTGGTTCAACATTGCTGATAGGATTAATCAGACAACGGTTTTGGATCATTGGTATTAGAGACGAGGTCAAGAAGGTCACAGGCAAATGCATCACATGTTTCAAATTTCGCGCTGCCAAAACGACGCAACTCATGGGAAACCTTCCAGAAGCCCGTGTGACCATTTCTCGTCCATTTTCCAGAGTTGGGATCGACTACGCTGGACCCTTCAACTTGTGCTCAAGAGTCACACGAGGTGCGAAGACATGTAAAGGTTACATAGCCTTGTTTGTTTGCTTTGCTAAATGAGCTCTACATCTTGAAGTAGTTAGTAGTCTCACTGCAAAAGCCTTCACAGCTTCCTTAAGACGTTTTATTTCACGACGCGGAATACCGTTAGAAATTTTCTGTGATAATGGCACAAACTTTGTTGGTGGTAGAAATCATGTACAAGAATTACAGAAGCTTGCAATATCGAATGTTAATAATCCATTGGTTTCAACCTTTCTTTTCCAGCATAGGGTAACATGGCGATTCAACCCTCCTGCTGCCCACCATTTCGGTGGCATCTGGGAAGCCGGCGTAAAATCCGTGAAATCGCACCTGTGTAGCATCATCGGGGAGACAGTGCTGAGTCTTGAAGAATTGACATCGCTCCTGTGTCAAATAGAAGCCATACTAAACTCTTGGCCATATGGAGTGCTATCATCAGATCCAAATGACCTCGAGGTGCTGACACCCAGCCACTTTTTAGTCGGAGAACCACTGACAACGCTTCCCGAAGTTGATATCACAGATGTAAAGATATCCCGCTTAGGGAGATGGCAGCATGTCCAGCAACTGATGCAAAGTTTCTGGAAACGATGGAAGAACGAATATTTGACGTCTCTGCAAGAAAGACCGAAGTGGAGAAATGCGCAGGACAATTTGAAAGAAGGAGAGCTTGTACTTATCCGGGAAGACAACTTACCCCCAGCGAAATGGTTAATCGGACGAGTAATAGCCTGTCATCCTGGGAAGGACAACTTAGTACGCGTCGTTAGTATACGAACTAAACGAGGAACATTTGACAGAGCAATCAACAAAATTTTTAAACTACCAGTAAATTAGTCAAGAAACCGTATTCTTAACCGGCGGGAGGATGTTCTGACCCATAAGAAGTAGTCAGTAGTAACATTGAGTTTACTTCAATTTTAATTATTTTAATAATTTTGTTTGCAACTGTAGTGATTTATTTAGTTACATTTCCTGTAGACAATCATATTAATTTTCTGCTAAAATACAAACTTAATCGATATACACATGTAACTAGTATGCTTTGTACATATACAATAAATAATGCCTCGCTCTATCATCTTGCACATGTACGTAATATTAATATAGATCTGTATATACTTGTCTATGTAGTTTTTGTAGCCTAACAATAGGGAAGTAGCGTTGCCTTTAACCACTGTAATTGTAACCTTAGCAGAGTGAAATTCAAGTCAATAAATACTTATCAGTGGATATCAGTTCTTTTTTTATTATTCAAAAAGTCTAAAATCAATTACAAATCAGGGATTTTATTACCACCGCTTCTTACACGTGCTGTGAGGAGTCACTTGAGCTTCAATAGGAAATATCTTTGCACGTGGCGTAAACGATACTACCAAAGCCAAACCCCCATCTTTAACAAATGTAATCACACCCATTCTACAAAAACAACACTATTCATAACCATTCGTCTGTGGGACGATCTACTAACTGTAGCGTTTTTAGCATAAGTGAACACTGACATACGGCAGGCGCAATACTAGTTATTGAGCGATCTAGGATGGTACTTAGTTCATATTTCTATCTCTTTCACTTTAAAAGTTACAAATGTTTACGTATTTCACGCGGTCTGTGAGACGCATGTTTATGAATCTAAGATTAAATTTGCCTTACACGATCAATGCAATGACACAATTATATAAAAGAAAAAATCATAACAAACAAGTGAAAAAGCTAGAATTGGTCTAAGACCAATTCTTATGATATCCTAAATGACTGCCCATATAAAATTTCGTATCGTCACCGATCTATGCAAGTTTGATTTTTGGAGTGGTTTTTTGCATATATGTATTTCTAGAACGTTTTGTCGCACAGGAAAAATGATTATAACCAATTTTATATGATCTTGTATTCTGAAGAAGTTTGTGGTACTATAAAAATGTCTAGGACTGATTGTTTTCACAGTATATGTAAAAAACCTAAATTTTTATAAAGCAACACCAGGAAGGAGTTGCCCGGTTTAGTCAATTTTTTAAACTTTATTTGCTAATGAAAACACCATGTACCAAATTTCAGCTCTCTATATCGATGCGTTTTGCATGGCAACCCCACGACGGCCCGATTTGTCTCATTTTCGAACCTAATTTAACTTTTTTTTCTAATTCTGGGCACAAAATTTCAGCTCTCTAAGTATACGCGTTCTGGAGTTACCGTGCGCACAGACGGACTGACGGACCGACGGACGGACAGACGGACAGACGGACGGACATCCAAAAATCAAAATAACTTTTAATATTATGCGTGGATGTCCAATCCATTTTGGTCTACCCTCATTATTTCGAGGTGTTACAAACGGAATGACAAACTTAGTATACCCTATTGATTTCATCTAGGGAATAAAAAGGAGTACCCTCATACTACTCAATAAAATTGGTCAATATAATATCTGTTACAATTTTGCTCTGAATACCGATGGAACTAGGTATGTTTGCTCCGAGTGATTCTGAGTCTGACATAATAATAGTAAAATTTGTTGTGCTGCTCAAGAAGAAGATAGAAAGACGTCAAAGAAAAGTGTAGGTTAATAGCTGGCTCGAAGATTGTTCCACGCATGGACACAAACCCGATCGGTTCAAACGACGGCGCTAAGTTATGAAAACATGCGCAACGAATTTCGTGTTAAGTGACTCTTCTCTTGAACATTTTTAGTCATTGTAGGTGAGATAACAAAAGACTGGGGCATAGAGGAATGTATGGAGGAACTAGTTGGGAAGGGCATTGTGTGTCCTACAAACGGCCCATATTCGAATCTACTCTGTCTCTTATAGTTAACGGGCTATTTGGGTATCCAGTAATACAACCTGCGAAGAACTCCAAACGCCTGTAGTAAATACAAGATATTTTATATAAAAAACAATAAAATAATTTGAGTCAACCTGTAAAGTGATGATGGCTTTTTATTACATCATATCTTCCATTTGGAATTCGTCATATTAGTACGAAATACTTAGTTTTGACTTTTAAAACTTATTTTTTTTTCACTGGGATAGAAATTCAGTGAGAAAAATTGCATCGATGTCTTTTTTCTTTCTAATTTTCGCTACTTCAGTTGCCCCAGACCCATCTCAATGAAGCGAAGCTCTTTTTTAGCTTTTAGAAATTTTGAAAATTACACTCAGTCACCTCACGTCATATCACCAAAAATGGTTTTGTTTCTGTGGACGTCATCTCTACCAATATATTACAGGCTCCTCGCATGACGTATGTGTTTCCTGATAGGCATAGCCACTTAAAAGATTCTTTAGAAAAGTTTCTTCTCAATTTTATCTTCTTTTTTTTTTGACAAAAAATTTCTAAAAACTACTTTTCGCTGAAAACCTATTAATATTCCACCCCTTTTCTTGAGACGCCACATTCACACACACACACTCAAAATATAACACCAGAGTCTTTTGAATTCTCATGTTGGTACGGGGTATGCGAGAGAATTAGCTTTCGTATAAATTTTCTTCGAATAAATTTCCAGGTTTGTACATACATACATAAAATTTCATAAGGAAATTGTACTTTCTGTGCAACCCTTTAGGAGGGAAGGGGATACATTTGTACTCCAGCGCTCCTTAGTTTTGGAATGAATTTAGGAATTTTACCTGAATATACATCAAAACTAAATCAAAAAATTATAGAGCAATGAAAATTTTAGTATACACTCACTGTAGATAGGATAGATGCTGAAAGGAAATATATTATTTAACCTCGTTTAAAAGTAATTAAGCACTTTGAATTGGAAGAAGTGAAAGTAACAGATTTGACCTATTTTACCCCGCCAATGGTAATGAAGTGCCGAATACTGAACCGACATCTTTGGCCTCGTATCTTTTATAAAATGTTAAAGTTCACAACTTCCCAACGAACACCTTTTGCGCACAATGGTCTCGGTTACGGTTTTCTATCTAGCAGTGGGCCCATAATGTTACGAAACACCGACGTTCCAAAGTTAATTATATTACGGAAATAGGGCAACGCACTGCGGAAATTATGTGGGCATAATGTCTAAAGTGGTACTATGTATAGTAATATTGAGAGTTTTAATGCCTAAACAAAAACATTACAGCTTGATCGCACACATGCTTTGATGCGTTATGGTGGGGTGCGGGGATGAGAAGCTTGCCTATGGTTAGGGGGTGGGGTGGTGGGATGAGAGACATATACGTCAACGTGTTAATGTGTCGAAGCTGTACCGTTTGAGACAGCCTTATACAATAAGTGAACTTGGACAGTAATATATGTACGCGATATATATATGTATATTTGATATAATGGTAAATACGGGTCTTTGTTTTATTCGTATACATTTGTAAAATTATATTACGACCTCTCTATGTATGCAAACATCCTTGAAATACTTTTAAAATTCATGTTTTATATCTATAATTATAATATAATGAAATCTGGTTTTTGTTTTTCAACTGGGTGAACATTTTCAAACCAAATTAAATTTTCCTAAAAAATCGTTACGAAACTTCGAAATAACTGAATCGCCTTCAAAATTCTGAATAATTTAAATGTTTTATAAATTGTTTTAAAAATTCAATGAATTTTTTAGAAAAAATTGTCCGTAATTAATTCAAAATAGAGGTTTTTGCATCTTAAAAAACTTAAGAAATTTTTCAAAATGTCATTTCGCCATTTTGATACATTTTATAGATCTAATGTTCCCAACAAGGCAATTTATTATATAATCTGTGTTCATTAAGGCTAACTCATAGGCATTGTTTGTACTTTATACCTTGCAATTATACCAGCCAGGTAAAGTTTCTATTTGGTGCCTATATGTAAAGGCGTTCTTACAACTTTATGCCGCCAGATGTGCCCACAAAGTAAGAGTACCTATTCTTCTTCTTCTTCTACTATTGGTTTTGTTCCAGAACTATGGGCACGACTAGCGAGCTGGAGTTCCTTCACATGGCCTTACTCTATGGGGTATAGTATAGCCAATAAAGTGTGCCGTGTCCGGCTATATGTTGATTGCCATGTCTGGCCAAGTGTTGATTGCCATGTACGGCTAAATGTTGAATGTATTGTATTAATGATTGTATTATTTTTTATGAAATTTATATAGTTGTATGGATATATTTGCAATTGTATTTGTATAATTTTGTTGTTTTGTATAGGTCGACGGAACACAAGTAGTTTCATTAAAGTGAAACAACCGCTACCGATACCACGCTTAATTCACTGTTACAGTTGATCAGATCAACTGATGAGTAAAACTTAGAACTTTTAATGACGAACACTACACACTAAACGCCAAAAATATATCCGAGAGATTGCATGTCTGATGATGCATTGAAGGCATCACCCAGGGAGAACGAATCTTTCGGAAAACCCCTACTCTGGTCCAAGCGTTGAAGCGAGCTAACTTGGAAACACGTGCGACCGCGTTAATGTACAACTTGGAACTGGTGGGGTACCTATTCAGTGCCTATAAATTTTGCTGTCCTCATGTGCGTCTGACGTACACAAACCCCTAACAAATGCTCATGCAAACAAGCATTTAATATTCAATATTGAAGATATTTCTTCAAAAAATTCATTAATAAAATCGTTTAAGAGAGGCGTGTTTTCCAGCAATAAATTCCAACAACAATAACTGACAGCTTAGGTTCTTCATAAATTGTACACAAAGAAAGGTCAAAAGTAGGTCTTTGAGCTAGATGCAATGGGTAAACCATCAATATAATTATTAACACTTTGCGAGCATTGAATTTGTGACAAAATATTTCTAATACTCTTTTTCAGCCCATTATGCCAGTAACTTCCATTGCGAGTAATGTTCTATTATCTTTCGGTAAGTAATCGAATCCGTTTTCACAAAGTACTGTTAAAAGATCCTTTAAAGCACAGTGTGAAATTTTGTTGCTTAAATCCCAAAGTCGCAATCTTCAATATTGTCACGCAATATTTTTTATAGTTTTGTCAAATGAATGGATATTTAAATGTTCACAAATAGGCTCATCACAATTAGATATTTCTTCATCAGGTAAATTCTATTTATGGTCTTCGTTAAGGTAAGAAGTCAATGGCTCTTCGGCGAATTTATTTTGAAGAAAGTTTTTATGGTATGTTTTGACATTCCTATAAAAAGAAGACGTTGTTTTAAATGAACTGTTTTTATTACTAATCGATGTTGTTTTAATAGGAGCCATTATACTTTATAGTTCGCGAATGAGAGTACACGGAACGTACATGTTAAAAATAAATATTGTAACTATGCAGACATTATGCCTTTATTGAAATATTTCTTATTGCAATGAAGCAATGGTATCCTTATAAGCACTGTTACTATATAGGAACAAATTGAGGCACATTTACGTGTTTATATGGGAAGGTGACAAAATATTTTCTAATCAATGATGTTATAGTGAGGTCATGGGGTGTTAAATAGAAATTCAGAAATATTAAGGCACACAATGTTAGTTAGGTTAGCTTACATTTATAGCAACTGAATTCAAAAAGGCATGTAATCAAAAGGGAGAATGTAATAAATCTCGCCGCTAATGTGAGATAGCCCAAGTAGATTTTATATTCAGAGCTTGCTACAAGAACTTGGATTTCATAAACTTTACAATTTCAAAGAAATCCAAGACCAAGACCCAACCGAAGACTTCACTTAACCCAAAAATAGTTAAAACTAGCGGCAAAAGTATCTTTCTTAACTGCGTCGTCGAGCTTCGGAATGGTAATGAAGAAAACTAAAAAGTTTAAAATTCTGATTTGGAAACTTTTAGTGGATCTTCGAATAGAGTGCTCTTTTAAAGTCACTTTTGATAATCTTTGGTGGGTGGAAACGTAGCTTTGATGTTTCTTGTGTGACTTTGCAAATATCCTACTTCAGAATGTCAATCAGATTTACTTTAAATATCAGTTGGAAAAGTTGTGGTAGTGGGATGAAAAATGGATGAAAATTTAGTTTTACAAGTGAATCTCTTAAGTATACTTTTTACACTGTAGTAGGGGACGCTCTGTCTATACATTTTTTTCTAGTTTACATTTCATCTTAAACTTATGTACATAAATAGAGTGAAGCGTGAATTTATCCTAGTTAAAATTAGGTCTGGATGAAAATTCAACCAACTGAGTGCAATTATCCTTAAAAATGTTTGCTTGGTTTTTTTAAGGCAATTTTATAAAGTTCTAAAAAACTTGGTCACATTATTACTACGATTTCATGTACTTAATTTGCTTACGTTTCCGTGTTCATAACAAATTTTGAAGCTGTTTCTTATTGAATATTGCGTGATTACGCCTCATTTGCAGTATATTCAGGAAAATTATGAGCTTATTATCATATCAAGTGAGGACGCATCAAATTTTTTAAAGTGGTTTTCTTCAGCTCTCGATCGATGTGGGTTGCATCATAAGAAAGAAATAAAATAGAAAGAATTATACCAAGATCTATGGATAATCAAAATCCTTAGAACAACGCTTGAAAAATCATAGTATTTGCATTATTTTTTGAATATGACACCAATAAAAAAACTTTGTTTTGTATCAAACATCCAACAGTCGCTGGTTCTCTCAAATCCCAATAAAGTATAATCACTCCCGTAGAGGTTTAATGTTTTAGTATTTCATAAAAAATGCGCCTAAGTCGGTAATTGTTATTCAAGATAATGCTAAAAGTGTTTCCATATGATCCTGCGGAATAATAGTCAAGTCAATAGGGGGTCTTCGCCCTACAAAAGGTGGGGTAGTTCTGATTTTTATATATGTATGTTACTAAGATCTGGGCCCTGTTGAAAAATCCAACTTTCCACCCTTGGAGGGTCTGCGCGGTCCGCCATCTTGGATTAAAGGTATAAATTTTGTTTTTTTTTTCAAAATAATTCCTCAACGGTTGACCCTACGACAAAAATGGCTGATACAAATTTGAAGACGACTAAATTTCCTCCATTTTTGTTTTGTTTTTTAGACTGATGTGCAAAGACTGACATCGGGCGGAAACGTGAATATTCTTAAAAAAAAAATTATGTATATAGTACCAGTTATACGGGGTGTTTTTGTGCATGGGGGGTCTATAGGACAGGACGTGATAGTCAAAGAATAAATTGTATGCCAAGAGGGTATCTCAGCCGTTTCGGAGTTACAAGTTTGATTAAGAAAAGTATACTAGTCTTTCTCAAAATGCTCTGTATCTTAAAAAGTACACGGTAGATGGTCACATAAAAGCTCATAACTCTCCTCAGGAGTTATGGTGGTCTAAACTAAAGATAATTTGTACCTTTAGTGACTGAAAACACGTCATTTAAAAAAATATCGTCTAATTTCTACATGACATGAATAGCTTATAAGCTAATAACTTTTTAACGGCTACAGTGAACACATAGGTCTATTAGTTCAAATTAAAGAAGAGAGACATAGTTTACAGTTCTTATAAAAAAACATACGTTAAGCACGTTTTTGAAAAATAAAGAGATCGAAGTCAATAAAAAAGTAAGAAAATCCGAGATTCTTAGTTACCAACATAACTCCTGTCTATACAAAAAAATGTAGGCAATTTAGTCTTCTTCAAAGTCATATCACCCATTTTTGTCGTCGGATCAACCGCTGAGGAATATTTAGGGGAAAAAAAAACAATTTTACCTTTAATGCAAGATAGCGGACGGCGCAGACCTCCTCCAAGGGTGGAAACTTGGATTTTTATCCGGGCTCGGAACTAAGTGACAAACCATATACAAAAACCATAGCTACGTGACCGTTTTTAGGGCAAAGGCCTTATCTATACCCTATTGACTGGACTATAAAAGCAGGTTGAAGGCATTATTGGTAAAACAAATAAAAAATAAAAAACAGGCCCAAAGAGACTGCCCTGACGCATGAAGTGTTTTTACATATTACAAATGAAAATTTCACTATGAATTTCAACCCACTGTATACGATTAGACAAATGAGAGGTGAATCAATTAATCAAATAATATATGAAAACCCACAAAGAGACAATTTTTAAATAAAAATAATGTTAGTAATATTGTTCAATATGTTATTGAAATCAGTAAAGATTAAAGATGCCGTCAAAATACTTCCCAGTACGATATCTCTTCCTTAGCACAATTTTTTACTTTTTCTACGGTATCTCATACTGTGAATTTCATTTCTAAAAAGCTCTCTGCACACTGTTATCCGTATATTCCTTCCTATTATTTTGCAATTGTTGCTGAATTGGGAGTTTCTCTTAAAAGGCACACCCTTATCTTTGTGTAGTAGGTAATTATCTCCTCCATATTTTTCGATTTATTTATACAATAATTCCAACACGGAGAAAAATGAATATGTCCAATTGAACGAAATCATTGTTTAAACCAAACGATTTCGAGTTTAAAACGGCGCCAATGCCACTTAACGTTTATTTTAACAATTAGCAAACGTTCGTATTGAACGTACATATGAACCCTAATTGTAGAAATATTCACATCAAACAACCTGGCGTTCTTTTCAAACATTAAAATGTTCAAGAAATTGAACATTTTTTCTCATGCAAATTGAATTTCATTTACGTTCAAAATTAAAAAGTTTGAAAATATTCACATCTAACAACCCTGCGTTCGTTTCAATAATATAATCTTTTAAAAAATTGAAAAATTTTCGAGTTCTAATTGAAAACTTGTTTATTTATGATAAAAATTTCACTTATGTACATTATACATATACTTCTGTATAAGTTTTTCACTAAAAATATGTTTATGATGAAGGAGTGGATGGTAACTGATTAAATCAACTAATCAGCTTCAAATGAGTGAACATAGGACAAATACCAAAATTAAAAGAAAACCTTTAAGTTGCGAAAAGCAGACTCCTGACTCGAAGTGTGAACGAAATGAAGTAAAGCTACAAGAATAGTACAAAATTTAACTCTGTTGACGATCAAAGTGAAGGCGTTTTGGTTTCAAAAACAAACAACATAGCGGTTATTAAAAATCCAAATGCATTTAGCTATCATACTGAACGGCAAAGTATTCAATACCAAATTATTTTCTCATTTCATAGTGAATTGTTAAATTGAAAGCCTTTTTTGAAACGCGCAGACGTTTACGCGTTTTTTGGAAAATCTTTCAATTTCAATATGTTTTCGTTTAATTTGATAGAAAAGTAGTTGAATGAAACGAATTTCAAATGCCTTGGCGGGAAGAAAAGTAGAGTGTGGGTAGTGAAAAACGGATGACTAACAATTTCACTTATGTCTAGTTCCTGCTAATTTTATCGACGCATTTTAAATAAAAAATGTGTTATTAAATTCTAACAATAAGTTCATCTAACAATAAGTTCAATCATTTCAATCGTCCCATTTGTTCAGTTGTGAATAATTTCAACTAAAATTTTCCAAAATTGGTTATAAAATAATTTAAATTTTCGCTTAAATACTGTATGAATATAATCATAATCGCGGAATGAATTAACAACATTCGAAAAGAACAGTAGACCTAATAGTCTAAGAGCTAGCAACGTTTTTGAGAAATTACTTTAGTTCGGCTAGATTTTTTATATGCATCTCCTTACAGTATATCAATAGTCATGCGGCCCATCTGGCTGGTTAGACGGGTTGCGTTTACCTGTGCGCATTCCGTTCCACACGTAAAAAAAGCAGTTTTCAAAATGATTCTTGTTCGATTTTTTTTTTTCGTCCGTTTTCATAAACTTCGGACAATATAAATGCACTATTCCCAGACAATTTTCTCGTTGCTACCACCGTTCCAGATGTTTTCTTTTTCGTAAAAAACATCATTTTATTACATCTGTAGTTTTTATACGAGCTAGTTTAATTATCGAACCACATGAAATTAATTTGCCAGGCGATAATTCGGTTGCTCATACGGAACCGGACCGATTTGAGCATGGTAAATTGGTTTTTTTTTCTCACTATGATGTTTTGAGAATATTTCATGAACTCAGCGAGATAGCAAAATGTTGTCCTATTCTTTTCCTGTAGAGAATTTCAGGAGATCCACAAGAGCTTCTGGGAACAGTTGAGTTATCTGGCTCAGATTTGAGAATAATCTTGATAAAATACTGAAAGAAAAAATCCACTATTATACAGCTCCGCTATTGAATTGGAACTTGGATAGATTTGAATAAGGAAATTGATAAAAGCAATTATTTGGAATATAAAAAATGACAAGATTTATTTTGCATACATTGGTCACGTATTGGACTCTCAATAAATGCTGCCGTAAATCAGCTCTGCACGGTGGTAAGCTTGATGGATCGAAGTGTCAGCATTTTTACACAAAACTTTCACTGAAATTTATTTAATAATACGTATTAGAAAATAAATCAAATCTGGCATCATCGACGTTGTTAATCTGCCGAACTCCATACATATGACAAACAAATCTTTCCAAGGTGACAAATGCACTCTTCAGTAATTCTTCATCATCGGTGGCAATATTTTAAAATGCAATCTGATTATCTTCCGATTTTTCTTCGTTAATTTGAAAGGCCTTAATTTTCCTTTGCGAAAAAAAGCTGGAGTGTAATCACAACATGTCATGTCATGGAAGCCTGGCAAAGCTGTAGATGTGGATGGAAGTACCCACAGTTTTGTTCAATTCATTGACGTTGATGTAGCGTTCATTATTATCCACGCCCATGTTGATCCAAAGATTTAAGGAAGCATTAAAATTGCCTATGTAATATGAGAATATCAGAATCTGAGCATCTTATTACAACTTCAGCGTCGATATCAATTTGGAAAATATGGTAGATAATCCTAGAATCTGCTTCTTCACATGATAATGACTCTTTCGTTGCTTTAATGAATTTATTATTTTCAACCCGATAAGAGAGGGTTCGTTGAATTTTAAGTGAATTATTTTATCAGTCGACCAGTGGTTGATAAAAAATTTGACAATGCTTCCTTGAACTGAACATTTTTCAGTTGAGTAGTGAAATTATGAGGACGAATTTGATTCAGTCCATTTGAAACCTGGCTAGCTGAATAATCTCGACGTATACGTTCACCATCTTTAATTGATGGTGTAAAACATCAATGCGAGGTTCTCTCAGTTGTGATATAATTTATTTTCAAAGCTTTCCAAACTTTCTGTTTAACATTTCAATACATAATTGTGAATAAATAAAAATAGAGATTACTCTTTAGGATTTTTACCGGGTTAAACTTATATTGGTTCAAGAAGGAATTTTATTTGGATTCTCCGGTATATAGCAAAAGCTAAAAAATGTTTTTAATTTGTTGTTTCATAACACAACCCATTATATTTTTGGTGACAAGTTTCAAGTCTGGGTTTGACTCATCAACAGGTCCCAACTAACGAAATTGAGTGACTTGAAAAAACAAATGGAAAAATAGAAGAAAGAACAGAAATGAAAAAAATGAAAAAAATTGAGAAAACTAACACAATGATTTGCTACGATAATAATCAGCTCGGACTACACTGAAAGAATATCCAATAATTGCCTGGACCGCCTTAAAATTGAACTTACGATGTTTGGCAAAAAGGGCGAAAACAAATATTCTGTATTATGAATTTATCGGTTCGCAATAAATACACGACTTATATTCATTCGTCCATATTTGGACATCATCTGGAATTTGGACAATTTCCTCGAATAACAAGAAATCAGCTCCCAAATTTGGCTTTCCACGAAGACGATATGTACTGATTTCGACATTTTTTCCTTCTAGTTTGTCGTCTTAAATCATCACAATCAGAGATTATTTTGAGAATCATCACCCAGTGATCTGACAGATCCATCCGTAGTAGCCCTTCAAGTGGATCGTAGACTAAGTAGACGCATTCTCCTTTGCCTTATGTTTTCAGAAAAACACACATTTGGATTTAAATGTTACCACTACAGTATCTATAGTTGCACAATTCGAATTACCCAAACTCTAAAAATACTCCTTAGATCGATTTCTCTTGACTTCAGCATGCACTGATCTGAAAATCATCCTAATTAGGATTCTTAATACTGTATCATAATATAGAGCAATGGTTTTGCTTGAACCTTGGTCAAATAACTTAAAACTTAAACAGTCAAATTAAGGGTTCTCCATCGAACACAAATCTTTCTGACAGTCCGACGTTCATGTAGGATTTGTTAAATGATTCCCTTCGCATACAAATACTGTATATAGAATACTCGCAATGCAGCTTGAATTCCGCGTCAATAAAAAAAGAAATACCACCACCACAGAAAGATAAGTATAGTATGCCTAAATTTCATCATCGTCACAGAAATAACATTTCCATTGTTTTCCCATTATTTTTTATTTTATTTATTTATTTGAATTATTTGTCACGTCTCAGTTACCATTTCGTCTGACACGTAAAGGTTGACAACAAAAATTGGTCGTGAGACATTATGCTCACAAGTGTTGCATATTGTATGTGACGTGCCAAATAGGCAGCAACGTCTCTATAGGCTCCCGTTTTCATTTTGTGCCTAAGAGGGTCAACAAGCAAAAATACTGGGGCAGAGTCTTCATAAATGTGGGCGAGCTGAGAGCACACAGGTGGTTCAATACATATGTACATATTGGTAGTAAGCAACTGATAAAAATGCATGGCTTGTAGCCAAAGAACAGGAAATGAGCAAAGCAGAGACAAAGACAGTTGTGTGGCTTATTAAATAATTCCGAGGAAATTTAATAGAAAAAAAAATCAGAATTCTTAAATTGCCTCTAAATTGTTTCCCTATTCATTAGGACGGCAATATATGTATGTATGTACTTGGCTATTTGCGTCCTCAGAACATATGTATATACACACCACACATATACGTGTGTCGATATATTAACTTAAATTGAATATACTTGGGAAGATAGAATCCTTCATGGACGAATTTATCGCACAAAGCAACTTCTCCAATATAAAAAGTATTTCCCACTGACTTACAACAATGGACTGAGCGCATCGTCATTTTCCTATAGGAAAGCATGGCACAAGGTTTTTAGTTCTCTCTTTCGCCCTATGGCAGAGTTGGAGCTGCCAACACAAAATATTGCATTCTGAACGTTTGCTTATGCCATTTGATTTTTTTATGTTGGCTACAGATGCAATCACCTTAGAAGGAATAAGGTAAAGATAGTGTTTACCATGCTCCGTCTCTCTCGCCCATAAGCAGGATTCAGTTAAGAATAACTTTTGAAAATTAAAGTCGGAATGAGTTTAATTCCTTATAAGCGATTAAAATATTACTTGGGCACAAGCAAATATATTTTTTTAATTAAATTCGATTTATGGGTGTAAAATTTCATCTGATTGGTTGAGTTTTACATGTTTTTTATGTAATCGTTTTAAAGGGTGCTCTAACGGTGATATACAGAAACGCAATATTTTTTGTGCCACATGAAATAGCAAATCGCTCAGTCCATTGTTATAAGCCAGTGGTATTTCCTCGTTGAAATGTTTAGCCTAAGGCAACAAAATATGCAGAAAAGGCATGCAGATGAAAAGTGAAATGGGATTTGAGCAGAATAATGAAAATATAGTTAGAAAGCGGTTAGTTTAGAAAAAACATTTCATTTTGCTCTGATATCCTTCCATTTCATATAACGAGAGAGAAAAGCGATGGGAGTTTTTTTTTCTATTTTAATTCCGATTAGTTTGGTTGGTGATGTTTGGCGCTAGAGGGACAAATACGTCATGTTTTGACACAAATTCACCAAAATATGTTCTAGTGAAAATTGTAGTAGCTTCTGGCGAAATGCCTAATTTAAACCATTGAAACGAAATGAGGTTCAGAAATTCAAGGAATATCAAAACTTAGAAAGAGGGAAAGATAGAGAAATATTCAGTCAGAAATCAAATGACTACAACGGCTGAGGCTTATATTGGAGAACAACGATTGTAACATCGTTGTTCGTTGCTAATATAACCAAATTACTCGGGATGACAGAAGCCTTCTGAAAACAAAAGATATTAAATTGCGGCAAAATGTACTTCACTAGGCTTGGATTCCTTACCCTAAAGAGGAATTTTATTTTGTCTGGTTTTAGTAACTTATTATATAGTAAAGCTACTACTGATGACAGGCTATTTTCTTAATTAAGTAGTACATGAAACCAGTTTTAGTGGTGTATATATAACATTTTAAGATTCCTTCGCTATGACTAGCGTTGTGAAATAAATTTTAAGAAATCGAGTGAAATAAATAAAATAAAATTCTGTAACCAATGTCCAAATTTACTTTTTACCTGTTCCATAACAAAAAAGCAGCAGTAACCAGCTTGCTGCGTTTTAGAATAAGGAAATATCCTGGCCTGGTGGCAGCAATGGTGCCTTATTTCATCACGTCGATAATACAAGTGAAACAACTCGAGTCAGTTGCAGTTAACTGCAAAAGATGACTTCAGTATAATTAAACGCGGCCTGGCGAACTTGTTCCACCGAGATTGCAGTTTAGTCCTTTAACAAATTACGCATTCCTTTATTCGTTAGATTCATTGAATGCTTCTTCCACCGCTTATGGGTACATTCAGACTTATTAACAGAAAATATTTGTTTTGACATTTAGATGACGTTATTCGTTTATATGTATGAATTTGCTAGATTTTGCACTATATTGACAATGTAAAAGTTGATGGGCGATTACATTTCGCAGGTTGAATAGAGTCCATTATACATTATGCACTTTTCGCCTTAATTGAAAGGTCAGGAAGAGAAATTTGCTTTGGGATATAAATTGTGACCATTGACCATAGACAAATACAACAGGTGAAAAAAGTTGTTAGTATATATTACAATTCTTATGTGGATGCCATGAGGACAGTGGCGTGGCGTGGACTTGGGGCGCGGGGGAAGCAATGAGATTATAATTTTACAGAAGCGTTAAATAACCATGAACTCAAATGTTATTGCAGCGCTTCTAATAAATTATAGGGTTTGTGTACTCGATTCGACTCGATTTGGACTGGGTAGTTGCTCGGATTCGGGACTCGACTATAATACTCGACGAGTCCAAGTTTTTAAAATTAAGCAAAGACCAGGAAATTTAAAAGGTATCCTATGTATTTAGGAACGTCCTGATCTATTTCCAAATATATGTTTTGTTTATTTTTTAATTATACACATTGCCGCGGACATTAATAAAGACTCGTCCTAACTTTCCATTGGTGCTGAATAAAGTCAACGTTTACACAAAAAAACTAAAAAATAAAAATGTAAAAAGCTAATCAAGCTACTGTAAATTTATTGAAATTATCTGAACGTAATCAACTGATTAAATTCAACTGCCATCTTATAAAAAAAACCGCCCAAGTGTACTTTTTATTTATTTAACACATTTGGGTATGTTTTTATCTTAATACGATGCTTTGCTGGTTAGGTTGTAGCGAAGAGCGGGCCCATTGCCAGGTCTACCTACATCCATCCAACAATGAATGCAGATAGGCGCTGCAATTGACCCCTCTTGCTGCAAAATTCATCTCGGGATTAGTGTGGGTGGCCGCACAGCATATTGCCGCTAGCGATCAGCCGGCTTGGGGTGGTTCTTGCCACCCACATCCCTCGGTGATTGAAAGCTGTGCGAGAACCAAAAGAAAAGATAATAAAAGAATGCAAGAAATTGAATGAATGAATGCTTGCTCGTCCTGTGGGGACTTCAGACAGACAGACGGACAGGAAAAAGAAAGAAAAGAGTAGATGAACAAGTATATAATATAATTGCTCGTTCACGTCGTACTGCCGATTCGTCTCCATGGTGCAACCTAAAAAAAACGCTGAAAATGATTCAATCTAAATATTACCAGCGTTGCGCTGAGCCGTAACAAAACAAACTGTAATATCAACGCCGTACAAATGTACAACCACCCGGAGAGTCCAACGCCGAGAGGAAGGGAGAGAGAGACAACGTGGACTCCTGATGTATGCGGAGTCCTGACTGGACTCTGATTGGGCCCGTCGCCCCCATCCACCCTGGCTAAGACGTCGCAGTCGGAGTAGGATTCTTAGCCCCAAAGTAGCAAGTGTGTGTGTGCTCAGGCTACCCCGCGGCCATCACGCCACCGTATGTGTCACCTAGGCCGACATCCGTACGGATTGGCGAAGGAGGCAAGAAGCCGAAGTAATTTCGATATAATCCAACCCAGCGGCTAGTCACAGGAGCAATTCTCCGTCCCTCGTCACCTTGCCTTTAGCATCACACTAGTAGTATCTAAAAGATGAAAGTTCGAAGAAGAATCTGAAAGGAAAGTTAAGTGTCAATGCCCACGGGCCCGGTGCGAAATATAAAAAAAAATTACCCAGAGAGTATATATATATATATGTATTAAGCAAAATTTATTTATTCATTTCCTTTTCTTGGTACTTTTACGCGTTCATTCATCCTTACATAATCTTACTTTTTACAAAAAAAAACCCAACGATTGTCTTGATATCATTAAGTCACTAGATGGGCCCTACTAACCTATCAAAACTTAAGGTTTATACCTGGCTTACATATAACTAAAGGTAAGTGACTCACAATGCCTCATCTATCGTAACCTTAACTCATATCTAGATTAAAATATATATATAAAAAAAAATCAAATATAACAAATCTTGAGCACAAAAAAAATAACATGTGTGCCGAAATATATATATATATATAGTTAACTCAAACTTCTTAAATACCTACCAAACGCCAAGGTGAGGTGGGGCGGGTTAGAGGCGTCTGGTATCTCCAACACTCAGTCCTGATTATTTAGATGTTATTGATCGCCACATGAGTTAAACTTTTGATGCGGAAATTCTTCTGTAGCCTAAGGTGTGGCACTCCTTGTTGTTTTCTTCAGACACGCGCCAATTACTGGATTTAATGGATGTATAATCCTGGAATGGTATGGAGTTCCCCTTCCAGGTAGGCACCGATTTATGGTGGCAAGGATTCTCCTGCGTTGTAGCAGGTAAGCACAAATTATTATTGTTGTCCTTAGACACAAAGAAAAATATTTACATAATTTTTTTTTATTTCAGGTGCCCACTATATTATCTGAAGGTAACGTCCTTCTGCATTGAGCGCAGGTAAGCAAAACTGTCATTTTAATCACTAATAAACAGAAAAATAATTATGAAATTTCTATTCTAGGTAACGTACTAAATCATTCGACGGCAGCGTTCTTCTGCATTGGCGCAGGTAATCAAAACTATAATTTTCATCATTAATAAACACGAAAATATTTAGGTAGTTTCTATTCTAGGTAACGCACTAAATCATTTGACGGTAACGTTCTTCTACATTGGCGCAGGTAATCAAAACTATAATTTTCATCATTAAAAAACACGAAAATATTTAGGTAATTTCTATTCTAGGTAACGCACTAAATCATTTGACTGTAACGTTCTTCTGCATTGGAGCAGGTAATCAAAACTGTCACTTTAATCACTAATAAGCACTAAAATGATTATGTAATTTCTATTCTAGGTAACGCACTAAATCATTTGACTGTAACGTTCTTCTGCATTGGAGCAGGTAATCAAAACTGTCATTTTCATCATTAATAAACACTAAAATGATTATGTTATTTCTATTCTAGGTATCGCACTAAATCATTTGACTGCAACTTTCTTCTGCATTGGCGCAGGTAATCAAAACTATAATTTTAATCTTTAATAAACACTAAAATAATTATGTGATTTCTATTATAGACAACGCACTAAATCTGTTGACTGTAACGTTCTTCTGCCTTGAGCGCAGGTAATCAAACTATTGTGTAATCATCAATAAACACAAAAAAAACTATTTATGCAATCTTTATTCCAAGTAACGCGCTAGGTCATTTTACTGCAAAGTTCTTCTGCATTAACGCAGGTAAGTAAAACTATTACTTAGTCATTGATAGGCACTAACAAAGATATTTATGAGATTCCCTCTCAGGTAACGCACTATATCTATTCACGTAACTGTTATTTTAAGTACACACTATGTCATCTGGACGCGACGTTCTTCTGCCTTGAGCGCAGGTAATCAAACTATCGTGTAATCATCAATAAACACAAAAACTATTTATGCAATCTTTATTCCAGGTAACGCGCTAGGTCATTTTACTGCAAAGTTCTTCTGAATTAACGCAGGTAAGTAACCGATTGTATTATCATTAACAGACACAAAAATAAAAAAAACTTATGAGATCTTATTTCAAGTAACGCGCTATATCTCATCAAAATTCAAAAAAAAAACTCTCTTATTCGAATCGTAAAAAAAACCCAAACGCGATAAAACATGCTAGAACAATCTACCGCAGTAATTCAAAACAGGCACCGTGCTTAAAGAAGCTATTTTCTTGCCACCCGATTCGATCCGTACTGCTCAAGATCTCGATTAAAACTTTTTTTGTCATTTCGCACAGTCTGCCTACATCGCAACCGTTCCTCGCTTTCGCTACCGACAGGCCGGGTATCTTTGTTTGTTCGTCGGTTCAATCCCGAGAATTCTTCGTTCGCTCGCGACTTACGGGCATAATCGTTGCCACCGGCGACCAGCCGTATCGCAACGATTTTCCCAGAATTTCTGACGGGCTTGCTGTAATCCATTGCGTGATGATATCGCGTGATGTTTTACAGCTGGGCGAGTTGCCGTTCGTTCCTTGGAATTTCTGATGACGAACGGTGTCTGCCTAGAAATTTTTGCACTGGAAATGGGGCGTAGATGCCAAATTTTATGATCTTATGTTTTTTTTTTCCAGTTGGATTTGGGAGTGAAGAGGTTTTTGCTGCGTTGCCGAATTATTTTTTTTTCCGGATAAATGCGGGTATGTATGAATATGTTTTCATCTTTTCAGGAATTTTTAAAATATGAAGTAGTAGCATAGGGCTACTTCTTACGAATATACATTTTACATTTTTCCGGACTTTCTTAGTATGAAGAAGTAGCATAGGGCTACTTCTTGCCAACATATATGTATATATATATTTGAAATTTTTAGGGATTTATAATGTGGAGTAGTAGCATAGGGCTACTTCTCGAAAGTGTTTCAATTTTTGCCCCATTTTTAGGTACCCGAGGAACATCATTAAAAATAAAAGAAAATGGGTAAGGATAAAAAAAACTTAAAGGGGGAGATAAAGGAGAAGAAAGAAAAGAAAAGGGAATTTGTTGATGATGAAAAGAAGAGAAAAGAAAACAGAAAGAAAACCGGCTAGTAGCGTGAGGGCAGAACGCTACAGCGTGGGGACGACCCACCGAGAAAAGAGTCTCAAGCCGGCCCAAACAACACCCAAAATTCTCGAACTAGCTGGGGGAATAGATGAAAACATTCGTAGCAGCGCCCAACGTGGGGACGCCGCTACCTATCGTTCTGTGATCTGCTGAATCCGGTCGCAGCACCCCGGTAATTCCCCCAATCCCCAGAGAGGAAATTGTTTCGTGACAGGTAGAATTCATCTATCAACTCACTTAGGACGACGGAAATCCCGCGAAATGCAGCAAGCGGGTTCAAGCTCTAAGGAAATTGAAGAAAGGACAGGAAAGTAAAACCCTTCAGATGAAGGCTAACCCAGAAGGGGTTAGTAGCAAAGGCTAAGACCATCTACTGGATAGTTTAGAGATAATACACAAAAAAACCTACGCTCCACAGAGACTTCGGTCACACCAAACACCACTCGGAAACCTTTTGATTGGAAGCAAATTGAAGAAAGACATGAAAGAATAAAATCCTCATATCGAGGCTAATCCAGACGGGATTAGTGGTGAAACATCTACTCATTAAAGGTAGAGATGGGATATATTAGGATCGTTTTCCATTAATAAGATTGTCGCTCGGCCACCACAGAATTGGAAATATGAAGACGTGATAGGAAAGAATAAAATCCTCATATCGAGACTAATCCAGAAGGGCTATGCAAGCGGAATTCCTACCGTAGTTTCCTACGCGTAGGGTACCGTGTGGGTTGAGTTTGAAACATTGTCGGACAGGGGGGGGATAACTGGTTGGACTACAAAAGGTGTATCACCCACCACTGATGGGGCAGTAGGAGGGCTATGTGATACCCTATAGTTTGCAAGTGAAGCTTGCCGGATGCCTTATTAGGGCTACCGAGAATGATCTTATCTGTTCATTTGCTTGATCGCCACAGATTAGCAAATAGTGAAGAAGTTCAGGGATTAAAATTGTGGAAAGGGGAACAAAAGAGAAAGAAGAAAAAAAAATATATATAACAAAAGGAAATATATATAAGATAAAAATGATCTTATTGACAGGAGGTATACCGGCCGCTAGGTTGAGCAGGTCCTAAGCGGCGCATTGGTAACCTGTAGCTACCAGTTAAGCTGGCTGGATGCCTTCTTAGGGCTACCAGAAATTATGGGTACGATGGTGGCTCCCTAAGGACCTAAGCCAAAGGCCTTCCGAAAGTCAGTACCCAGATATAGAGGCTGTTTCAAGGTCGGGACAATCTGAAAACGCATCTGGCGTGTTTTCTCACCGTACCTTGTGAGGACTCGGATATGGCCTAGCACTCGGTGTTGCTGTCCGTCTGCAGTTGATATCGTTGAGGGCAGCGAATGGAAACGAACTCCTGGCTTTCCCAGGAAGAGCTCTGCGCCAAGGCCGAGCACGCTAACACTGGCTCCGCTATCCAATATGCCAGATATCCTTTCTCCGTAAATGAATACGTCGGCACAAGACTGTGGATCGGTGTTGCTTGGAATTACAGTTTCAGTGATAGCGGCCCTTATGCTTCTTCGCAAGGCTTGGTAGCGCCCTGTACGTTGTCTTGCTCGGGAGCCAGATGCTACCTGAGGCTGCGAGATCGCGTCGCCGATGCAGCCCTTCGTGTCTAGATGGGAGGTACCGGACATAGTGTGAAGTCCTGTCAATACTTTCTGTATGTGCTAGGGAGAGAAGTATCTGAAATTTGTGCGCTCTATCAATATTTAAATTAATTCTAAGGAGGTTCAGAATGATAAGTTTTATTATAGATCTGAAGAAGGAAGATCTGCGAAGTTTGCGTGTATTATACTTGTACACCTAAAATATATATATATACACTCAAAAGAGAGCTCAAAATAGTATGATGCGTATTATAGTTATGCGCCTATAAATGTGTTAGTCCAAAGGAAGTTCAAAATTTATGATAAATCTTACGAAGGAATACCTATACTATGTACGTGTATGACATTCACATATAGATAAATATTTATGCTTAAAAGAAAATTCAAAAATAATACTTTTATTTAATATGATATTAATATTTTTCTTATTTGGAGGAAGATCTGGAGATTTCCTCGTACCGAATTTGTGCGCATATAACTAAGATGAATTTACAGCTGATAGGTTTCCAGCTGGCCTTATGTTTTTGATCGGGTTACTTAAAATGACGGATTTTTTGGGAAGGTTATTTTCAGGAAATACACCGATCGTTTTGTTGAAACGTATATAATTTATTAAACCATTGCTCGACGTTTCGGGTCCAAGTGCGGCCCTTCTTCAGGAGCTCTTATGTCTGTCTACGGCGTCGTAGACAGACATAAGAGCTCCTGAAGAAGGGCCGCACTTGGACCCGAAACGTCGAGCAATGGTTTAATAAATTATATACGTTTCAACAAAACGATCGGTGTATTTCCTGAAAATAACCTTCCCAAAAAATCCGGCATATAACTAAGTAAACTCAAACGAAAATTGAGGACATTAACCTCAGAATAGATCAAAAATGGAAAATTTATAATTTGCGTATATTACTATTTGAAGCGTGTAATCATAAGAGGGAGCTGGCTTGGCCACGCAGCGGTCCACCCGAACACACACCCACAACAGCATCTCAACAATCCAGTTCTGCGAACTGGAACAAAGCAAATCGTTTTCAATCTCTCTCTAACTCTCTACAGCTTGGCAAACTTTCAAAGGGTCTGACGCAGCATGAACTGAGTAATGGAACGTTTGAACAAAAGAAGAAACGAAAGAATTTAAAGAATGTGCGGGATCGGAACCTGAAGGATTCCGTCCCACATTAAGGACGTTATGACAAACAATCCTGTCTTCAAGGACAAGTCAAAGGAATGAACATCGTTCACCAACTTGAAAACAGACTGATGTCAATAACAGAAAACAGTGCGAGTGATCAGCGATTCAATGGTCGCCGGCACTCAGGAAAGAAGCCGTAGCGATGCTATGTAACGAAGTCAATAATAGAATACACAAAAAAAAACCAATGCATACGATATAATGCTCGTAGCTAGCTATTCGACCTTCAGGTAACGATAACCATAATAGGGGTAAGACTACAATACTCATGACTAAATCTATGCGTATGATATAATGATCATAACTAAATATTCGGTCTCAAATGTCGATCACCCACGTAGGGAAACCGTTGATAAGATAAACTAAACTAGGATATTTACGCCAAGCTAACAGTAACTAATATCGAAGCTCTAACCTAACCATAATAGCTAAATTGCGGCGCGATAGCCAAACAAATCTAATGGTAACTAAAAGCTATCATCGAACCACGACGAAACATACAAGCCTAAGATAACCTAACCATAACTTCAAAAAAAACCCTATGATGAACTTATACGAACTGGATTGAGACATGATACCAAAATAATCCAAAGGTATCTAAAATAATCCATACTCAAATTATAAGAACTAAAGTAAAAGATGATATCTACACTAATTCAAGCCTGATTGTCGTAATGGCTATGACAAAACTATAATGCCTACAAGGAGCTACGCTAGACTCTAAATAACTATACCATAATGATAACCAGACCCTAATAGGCTGTACTTACTTAAGGAAATATCAATAACTATAGTACGATAAAGGTAAGTATTTAAGCGCTATATAACCACAATATAAATACAACTAAGGTCGTAAAAGCTAACTACAAGGTAACGATAACCGAATTAATAACTAGAATATAATACGGTACTTTCCCAAAATACGCCAAAACCAAAATCTCAAGATAAAACTCAAAATATACAAGATACTGACTTCTTTCCTGGAACCAGCGGATGTGAACGGAACCTTTAAGCTCGAAGTAGTATGCTTCGCATACGACGTTCACCCTCCACTGATCAGCCGAACATCCCTGCACTTCAAACTAGGGAACGTCCATGGAATAATAAAAAGTAAAGGAAAGGGAATTCACCTGTCTTCACCTCGCGCGGGACTCCGCTCCAAGGTCACCGCCCCGATATTGTATCAATCACTCCAAGTCGGATACCAATCTAGAGGATGCTAACCAGCCATCCTCCCGTTAGAGTGATTGAGACTACTCCTAATGGAGTCATGGAAGCAGAGCGCCACGCAAGCGCGAAGCATAGTATGTGAACACCTCTTGAGACTACTGATCCGCCTCGAATCACAAGGCTGTCCTGATCTCTCCCACAAGGAATAACTCAAGCAGGTGGCTATTATCGCTCACCGGCTTGTAGGTGAGAACAGGGCATATGCGTGGTTCTTCTGGACCTAAGGTCGAGTGGTCGGCCACTCAGGTGGCGCGAACCGAAGCAACGCTTCCCAGTGGTACCCGCAAGCCCAAAGCACGCCTACCACTGAGTGGATGAGCACTCCGACGCATGGAACTATATCCTTGGGATAGAAAAGAAAATTTAGAGGTAATGAAAAATATGGAATGCTTGTCCAATTCGAATCGCACGGCTGTCATGATCCCTACCACAAGGAATAAATCAAGCAGGTGGCCATAATAGCTCACCGACTTGTAGCAGGGGTCGGAACATTTGTGCGGTTCTTCCGGACCTAAAGAGAAGTGGTCATCAAAGCAGTGTTCTCGAGCTGAACATCAAAGCAGTGTTCTCGAGCTGAAGCCTAACCTCAAAGTACGCCTCGCGCACAAAGCTCGCTTACCACTGCTCTGCGTAGACCAAGCCATTGGCAGCATAGCAAGCCAACCCGTTCCAGCAAGCTAAAGTTGTCTGTTTCAATTGACGAAAAGAGCCTCATTTGAAATGAATTGACTTACGCAATATTGAACTTATAAAAAAAAATCGAAATTGAGAGAGAGTACTGAATAGCTTCTAGACGAGGCAAAACGATATGAAACTAGCGACATAATTTTTAAAGTATGGTGTCGAAAGATCTATAAACACAAAAAAAATAAACCAAAGGTTTGAGGTAGGAATATCAACGTTGGAATTTTACCAAAAAAAATTTTTAAGCCGAGAAAACTGAAATAAAGGAAAATCTGCGTCTTAGTCAAGAGAAGCTTGACTAAAGATGAAAAAAAAAACCGAACTTGGGCCCCATTTGTAGCGAAGCACAAATGAGCGACCAGAAAAATCAAAATAAAACTTTAAACTAAACTTGCACTTTGATCAAGAGAGGCCTGACCAAAGGCCGGAAGGAAAGCCAAAATTGGGCGCCATTGTAGCGAAGAGCGGGCCCATTGCCAGGTCTACCTACATCCATCCAACAATGAATGCAGATAGGCGCTGCAATTGACCCCTCTTGCTGCAAAATTCATCTCGGGATTAATGTGGGTGGCCGCACAGCATATTGCCGCTAGCGATCAGCCGGCTTGGGGTGGTTCTTGCCACCCACATTCCTCGATGCTTGAAAGCTGTGCGAGAACCAAAAGAAAAGATAATAAAAGATACAAGAAATTGCATGAATGAATGCTTGCTCGTCCTGTGGGGACTTCAGACAGACAGACGGACAGGAAAAAGAAAGAAAAGAGTAGATGAACAGGTATATAATATAATTGCTCGTTCACGTCGTACTGCCAATTCGTCTCCATGGTGCAACCTAAAAAAAACGCTGAAAATGATTCAATATAAATATTACCAGCGCTGCGCTGAGCCGTAACAAAACAAACTGTAATAGCAAACGCCGTACAAATGTACAACCACCCGGAGAGTCCAACGCCGAGAGGAAGGGAGAGAGAGACAACGTGGACTCCTGATGAATGCGGAGTCCTGACTGGACTCTGATTGGGCCCATCGCCCCCATCCACCCTGGCTAAGACGTCGCAGTCGGAGTAGGATTCTTAGCCCCAAAGTAGCAAGTGTGTGTGTGCTCAGGCTACCCCGCGGCCATCACGCCACCGTATGTGTCACCTAGGCCGACATCCGTACGGATTGGCGAAGGAGGCAAGAAGCCGAAGTAATTTCGATAAAATCCAACCCAGCGGCTAGTCACAGGAGCAATTCTCCGTCCCTCGTCACCTTGCTTTTAGCATCACACTAGTAGTACCTAAAAGATGAAAGTTCGAAGAAGAATCTGAAAAGAAAGTTAAGTGTCAATGCCCACGGGGCCGGGGCGAAGTATAAAAAAAAAATTACCCAGAGAGTATATATATATATGTATTAAGCAAAATTTATTTATTCATTTCCTTTTCTTGGTACTTTTACGAGTTCATTCATCCTTACATAATCTTACTTTTTGCAAAAAAAAACCCAATGATTGTCTTGATATCATTAAGTCACTAGATGGGCTCTACTAACCTATCAAAACCTAAGGTTTATACCTGGCTTACATATAACTAAAGGTAAGTGACTCACAATGCCTCACCTATCGTAACCTTAACTCATATCTAGATTAAAATATATATATGTAAAAAAATCAAATATAACAAATCTTGAGCACAAAAAAAATAACATGTGTGCCGAAATATATATATATATATATAGTTAACTCAAACTTCTTAAATACCTGCCAAACGCCAAGGTGAGGTGGGGCGGTTAGAGGCGTCTGGTATCTCCAACACTCAGTCCTGATTATTTAGATGTTATTGATCGCCACATGAGTTAAACTTTTGATGCGGAAATTCTTCTGTAGCCTAAGGTGTGGCACTCCTTTTTGTTTTCTTCGGACACGCGCCAATTACTGGATTTAATGGATGTATAATCCTGGAATGGTATGGAGTTTCCCTTCCAGGTAGGCACCGATTTATGGTGGCAAGTATTCTTCTGCGTTGTAGCAGGTAAGCACAAATTATTATTGTTGTCCTTAGACGCAAAGAAAAATATTTACATAATTTTTTTTTATTTCAGCTGCGCACTATATTATCTGACGGTAACGTCCTTCTGCATTGAGCGCAGGTAAGCAAAACTGTCATTTTAATCACTAATAAACAGAAAAATAATTATGAAATTTCTATTCTAGGTAACGTACTAAATTCATTCGACGGCAACTTTCTTCTGCATTGGCGCAGGTAATCAAAACTATAATTTTCATCATTAATAAACACGAAAATATTTAGGTAGTTTCTATTCTAGGTAACGCACTAAATCATTTGACGGTAACGTTCTTCTGCATTGGCGCAGGTAATCAAAACTATAATTTTCATCATTAAAAAACACGAAAATATTTAGGTAATTTCTATTCTAGGTAACGCACTAAATCATTTGACTGTAACGTTCTTCTGCATTGGAGCAGGTAATCAAAACTGTCACTTTAATCACTAATAAGCACTAAAATGATTATGTAATTTCTATTCTAGGTAACGCACTAAATCATTTGACTGTAACGTTCTTCTGCATTGGAGCAGGTAATCAAAACTGTCATTTTCATCATTAATAAACACTAAAATGATTATGTTATTTCTATTCTAGGTATCGCACTAAATCATTTGACTGCAACTTTCTTCTGCATTGGCGCAGGTAATCAAAACTATAATTTTAATCTTTAATAAACACTAAAATAATTATGTGATTTATATTATAGATAACGCACTAAATCTGTTGACTGTAACGTTCTTCTGCCTTGAGCGCAGGTAATCAAACTATTGTGTAATCATCAATAAACACAAAAAAACTATTTATGCAATCTTTATTCCAAGTAACGCGCTAGGTCATTTTACTGCAAAGTTCTTCTGCATTAACGCAGGTAAGTAAAACTATTACTTAGTCATTGATAGGCACTAACAAAGATATTTATGAGATTCCCTCTCAGGTAACGCACTATATCTATTCACGTAACTGTTATTTTAAGTACACACTATGTCATCTGGACGCGACGTTCTTCTGCCTTGAGCGCAGGTAATCAAACTATTGTGTAATCATCAATAAACACAAAAACTATTTATGCAATCTTTATTCTAGGTAACGCGCTAGGTCATTTTACTGCAAAGTTCTTCTGCATTAACGCAGGCAAGTAACCGATTGTATTATCATTAACAGACACAAAAATAAAAAACTTATGAGATCTTATTTCAAGTAACGTGCTATATCTCATCAAATTTAAAAAAAAACTCTCTTATTCGAATCGTAAAAAAAAACCCAAACGCGACAAAACATGCTAGAACAATCTACCGCAGTAATTCAAAACAGGCACCGTGCTTAAAGAAGCTATTTTCTTGCCACCCGATTCGATCCGTACTGCTCAAGATCTCGATTAAAACTTTTTTTGTCATTTCGCACAGTCTGCCTACATCGCAACCTTTCCTCGCTCTCGCTACCGACAGGCCGGGTATCTTTGTTCGTTCGTCGGTTCAATCCCGAGAATTCTTCGTTCGCTCGCGACTTACGGGCATAATCGTTGCCACCGGCGACCAGCCGTATCGCAACGATTTTCCCAGAATTTCTGACGGGCTTGCTGTAATCCATTGCGTGTTGATATCGCGTGATGTTTTGGAATTTCTGATGACGAACGGTGTCTGCCTGGAAATTTTTGCACTGAAAATGGGGCGTAGATGCCAAATTTTATGATTTTATGTTTTTTTTTTCCAGTTGGATTTGGGAGTGAAGAGGTTTTTGCTGCGTTGCCGAATTATTTTTTTTTTTCCGGATAAATGCGGGTATGTATGAATATGTTTTCATCTTTTCAGGAATTTTTAAAATATGAAGTAGTAGCATAGGGCTACTTCTTACGAATATACATTTTACATTTTTCCGGACTTTCTTAGTATGAAGAAGTAGCATAGGGCTACTTCTTGCCAACATATATGTATATAGATTTGAAATTTTTAGGGATTTATAATGTGGAGTAGTAGCATAGGGCTACTTCTGGAAAGTATTTCAATTTTTGCCCCTTTTTAGGTACCCGCGGAACAACATTAAAAATAAAAGAAAATGGGTAAGGATAAAAAAAATTTAAAGGGGGAGATAAAGGAGAAGATAGAAAAGAAAAAGGGAATTTGTTGATGATGAAAAGAAGAGAAAAGAAAACAGAAAGAAAACCGGAAAGTAGCGTGAGGGCAGAACGCTACATGGTAATCGTTGGATCGTCTATCAATTTTTTCCCTCACCCTTTCCGTTTAGAATTTATAGCTCAACGAATTTAAAATTGCGGAATTTTTACTAGTTTTTTTTAATTAAGTATACTATTTTTATCAAAAAACACGTCATTAATATCGGTTTTTCATATTGAATTTAAAAAGCCGAAAATCTTAGCTTTAAAATGACCTATCACACTGTGTACCCAAAATTAACCCTTTCTGGATTTTTTGCACTTTTCTTAAGCATCTCCAGCGAAATGGGCTGAAAAAGTTCAATAAGTGCCAGAAAGTAGGGGACAAGTCAAGCTTATGGAAAACTCTCCGATTTTGTTCAAATTTTGTGTACTTATTCCAATTTTTCAACAAGCAGGGTATATAAGTACCATCCGAGCGATCGGGTTACCAGCATTGCGTTTTTTTATTTATGCCAAATATTCAATTTGTGTGTAGTGCATTTAGTTAGAATGGAATCGAGCAACATTATTAAAGAAACAAAAACACGCAGGCACACACGCAAACACCAGTAGAAACACATGCACACGTTCACACACAAACACACACAGGCAGGCGCGAAAACACACACACACACGCACACACACATACCTGTGTGTGCGTGCTTCTTTAATAAATGTTTTTCTATTACATTCTAACTAAACGCTGGTTACTACACACAAATTGAATGTTTGGCTTGTCTTGCGTGTGTTAAATCTTTTTCTATTCCATTCTAACTAAATGCTGGTTACTACACACAAATTAAATGTTTGGCATAAATAAAAAAAACGCAACGCTGGTAACCCGAACGCTCGGTTGGTACTTATATACCCTTCTTGTTGCTCCTCAAAAGAAGAAGAAGAGTAAATTAATTGTGAAAATGGCAAATGAGTTGTGAAGTGTGTAGTGTAAAGTTCTTGATTTTAAAGTTAAATATTTCGGAAACCATAAGTTTCCGCTGAAAATATATTCGTGATTTGTGAGTAAATTGGAATAGGTACACAAAATTTGAACAAAATCGGAGAGTTTTCCCTAAACTTAACTTAAGCTAAAACGTTTTCTAAGATTTGGCTACAGAGTGTGATAGATCATTTTAAAGCTAAGCTTTTGAAATTCAATATGAAAAATTGATACTGATGACGTGTTTTTGGATAAATACAGAGTTAAATTAAAAAATACGAGTAAAATTCCGAAATTTTAACTTTGTTGAGCCATAACTTCAAAACAGAAAGGGTGAGGGCAAAAATTGACAGACGATCCAACGATTACCTATCCAGCAAAGCTTAAATCATCGTAATAAGATAAAACATACCCACATATGTTAAAGACCCGTTATCTCTTAAACCGTTACGATTTGCTTCCCCCACCCATACAATTTTTTGTTTGTCTAAGCATGACCTATCCGTTGCCTTCGGGTGCCAGACCACATACGGGACACCCAGTAGATTTCGACACTTCCTGAGAACACGTTAACGTAGAAAGCTGAAATTTTGTGCACAGCATTTTTAAAGAAAAAGCAAATATAATTTCAAATATGGGCTAAACTAAGCATCCCTTTCTAGGCGATGTCTTATAAAAATTTAGCCTTTTTACGTATACTGTGAAAACGACCATTCCTACGACGTTTTTCTTGTAATCAAAAGTTCGTCAAAATATGAAATCCTATAATATTTGTAATAATCATTTATTTCTGTCCGACAAACTGTTCTAGAAATATATTCGGAAAACCACTTCAACAATAAAACGTGCACAGTGAGGTGACTATACAGAATTACTGTCGGGCATTCATAATAATTTTATACTTAGGGCCCCCTATAGTGTAAATGTGGCCTTGCATTCACCCTGGTTTACTCTAGAGCTAAACCGCAACCACGTCCAACCACTTTACAATATTCCATTCGAAGCAAAGGAATATCATAATGTACACTCCTTAAGATTTTTAGAGAAAGCCTCAACATTGCTTCGATTAAATCTAGTCGCTCGTGACAAACTTGTTGCTTGTGGTTTGTGGAGAGATATTGATTTATGCCACTTAAAGAAATCATTTAACCAATTAATACCAGCCGCATTATTCTGGTAAAACATTATTGTTTCTATAGCCAAATTGACAGGCTAACTTCATAAGCTTGTCCAGATATTCCATAATGTGATTTCAATGCAGTTGCGGAAAAAAATTACCAGAGAATTTTCTCATTTTATTGTAAATAATTTCCTGTGTGCGGTATTGCTGTCATAAATGAATTGCGATCTCCCGAAGGCTTTCTATCGTATCAGTGTTATCTTCGAAATATTGTGTAACGTTGCAGAGCCGAAAATACTCACATTGTGGTAGATAACATCCGACATTTTTCTGAATATAAATAAAATTTGTATGGTAGCTTTAAAAATATTCGAAGTATTGTAACTTGGACGGGTGGTAGAAATAAAATTTGGCCTAAGGCATAATTTCGCAGTTGACAGAGTTAATAAACAAATGTGGATCCACTGTAAAATTTAAGTCGAAATTGTCACAGCATATTATATTCTGAACATGGACTTTTTGAAAAAAAATTTACGCCCGAGAAAACTACTTACTATTAGCAGTGATACATACTTCAACAGATCATTTGCAATAGGATTTACTTTGCACTGTGATAAACACTTGCCACTCTACGGTAAACGCGCAACTGCATCTAAGTATTCACATCCAGCCACTAAAAGGATATGCTGTTCTGAACTTGCTGCTTAATTATTAGAAGAACTTTATGCTCTACTGGAATCGGTTACACTCTCACTGATAATTGGACCAAAGTACAATATCTTCCCCTACTTAAGAAACTCAATAATAAAAAAAAAACTGGAAATCAGTCATAAACTTATATTGAATTTGCATTAGCTGTTGCACTAGAATGCACAGCCCTAATCACCGAATTTGTTGAAGTTGTGGTTAGAAAAGGAACATTGTTGCAGTGGAGAATATATATATAGTTCTTTAAAAGATGTATATATTTTCGAAATAATAATAGTATTCCTACATTTGCTGCAGTATTTTTTTTTAAATTAAAATCGAAGGTTATGTTTAAACTAAAAACATTTAACGGACGGCATTTTTATGACTTATACGAGTATCATACTGAGAAAATCTATGACGAGAGATTCGGTTTAAATTCAATTTTCAAGCACTCGGAATTTGTTATAACTTAGGCTGCTGGCTTAATTACTAGTAATTCAATAAATGAAAAAGCAAATTTAAAAATGAAAAGCAATAAAAAAAAAATTTATTAAAAATAAAAATCCAAATGATAAGCTCAAAATGGCGATACACTAAAAACAAAGAAAAAACTCATAAAATAATACATATAAAAAGTGCTCTAGTGTTTTGAGTTGAAATTTGAAAAGCGCTATTAATTATTTGTTTTGGTTTTTCATCGGGAAAATTCAATAGGCTTCAATTCTGCCCATAGCAGCAAACCAAGAATCAGAAATCTGCAGAGTTTAACGTGAGTATCTAGGTGTCAGCCTTAATATCACTGCAGTTTTAATGCAAGGATTAGTAGACAAGCGAAAATCAGCACTCTCATGAGGCAGAGTATATTATATATATATTTCAAGAATAACAGTTTATGTCCATGCATGCTTGACAGCTTACTGGTCGAAACGAGTCCTATCTAAAATCTCTTCTGATCTCTGGGTCACGGCTCCTGGTTGATTTAGCGCAGCTCCACGTTGCAAGCCAATCCTGTAAGAACACATTATTAAGCGACCATCCTTCAAATCCTCGGATGCAGTATGTAATTACACAAAAGGACATACTCTTCTCTTCAAAGATTAATATCCGCCTAAGTCATGCACACTCAGGCAATTTCTCTCTGCCCGCATATGGGTTACCACAATCATAACGATGCTCGCACAAGGGAGACTTCTCCAAGTTGAGGCGAACTGAACTACTATAGTACACTATTTGGGGCTCCTCAACCCCGTAGTACCAAGCTAGCAATTTCGGCTATCCAATTGGTATGCCTTCGTGTCCCATGAGTGCCCCCAGTGGTATCTTTACATGTAGATATCCTTGTAGTAATGGGACTGGTTATTCCACTCGGGCCTAAGATCTCATTCACAAAGTCTAACAAGTAAAAAGCTAAAATTGGTCTAAGACCAATTCTTATGATACCATAGATGAACAATTTTGATTTTTCAAGTGGTTTTTCGTATATATTTCTAGAACAGTTCGTCGGACAGAAAAGATGCTATCCTTAAAAAACCAAAATTTTTATATGCCAACACCAAGAATGGGTTGCCTGATTTATTCCATTTTTTAAATTTTATTTGCGATTACTATGAAAACACCATGACTGAAGAGGCTACAGATTAACACCAGTAATCTTATAGCTGACCGTGCATACTAACCATATAAGCACTACTAACGTACACACTTGATTTCCATTATTCGTCAACCACAACATCCTTCGCCACCTGGCCATGAGGCTCTGTTTGAGATTTTATTATTCTGACTTTCATGAGTACTTAAATTCATTGTATAATGGACAATAACACACGTTGCCATATATCCTACTACGGTATCGATAAAGTCAAAAATCTCATATTTTATTTCGCAGAGTTTATTTCTCGCCTTGTGAACACATAATTTCTTTGTATAAGGACTTCCTTGCCATTCACACCCTACTGCAGTGTCCGATCTTAAATCGAAACTTTTCCAACAAAGCAACAAATTTCTTCCATCAAGTATGCATGCTTTCCTCTTATACAGCTTTCATCTTGGGCAGCTGTGCGCTTCTTAGTCTATTTGTCCGACGCCATCAAAGTGCCAGAAATAAATATTTCCCAGCTAGATAAAATGCTGAAAAAATTAATAATATTAAAAAAGATGAGCTTAGTAAAAACTCGACTCGGTTCAGTGCGTCAATCTGCCTTTGGCGATTGCTTAATACGCAATGCTGATTGTGAGCTACATTGCTCTATTTGTATGGCGAGTTTTACGCCTGATTTGGAATATCAATACTTTCTCAAGGGGCGCATAGCTATAATGCACATTATAAATATTACAATAAAAATATATTGATTTTAACTAGGTTAAATACTACCAGTATTAATTTTGCGATGTTAATTGGCTTCAATACTGCTGATATGTTTGGAAAGGCTGCTTAGATTGTAATGTCGATTTCAGAATACGATGCTGTCTATTTATAGTATGTAAAATGCATAGTGTGAGGGTAGAGCTCTGCAAAATGTGCACACGAGTTGCGTGTGTGAACTCTGGCGGTGCCTATCTCCGATGAGACGTTTTTTGTATTTTATGTAGTTATTTTTGTTTAGTGTAAAAAAATTATTTTTTCTTCCATTTTTGTTTCTTTAGCACCATATTAATTTCAATTCAAGGAGAGAATGCGAGTTTTGAGATTTTGTTTCAAAACCTCAGATTACGTCTGATTTGTGAACTGCTCTTGGTTTACCAATTAATTTGTCTTGTCGTTGCATGACAAAATACAATCTAGTAGGTCGACACCAAGCTATTTTTTGTAATCTTTCATAATAGGTTAACAATTAATTTCCACATTCTCTTTACTTTTTTGACCAGTTTGTTGGGCAACATATCAAGAGAGTACGGGCTTGGAACCAGCACTTATAAGTCGGTGCCAGACGAACACAATTCTTGTGTCACACAATACAACTTTTCTTATATTAGGGGGACTGAAAAGTAATTAACATTAGATGATGAAGTCCTGAAGTCGATGAAGGATTCAGATCCTCATCAAATTAGTGAAAAATTATCATTAAAGATTGGCTGTCCATGGTCTACAGTTCAAGATCATCATCGTTGGATAGGAAAATAGTACAGGCAAGGAATTTCGGTTCCTCGTGAATTGACGGATATGGCGCTCATCTGCGAAACTCTTTTGTCTTAGTATAAAGCCGATCCGTTTTTGTAGCGAATTTCAACTGGAAATGAGAAATGGTTGGCATACAGTTATCCTGTATAAAAAAAAATAGTTTTCTTCCAGAGATGTAAATGTTTCGACCCCTCGACCATCACTAACAATGAAGAAGTTCCCTTTTTTTGTGTGGTGGTATTTTTCTGGAATTATACAATACGAATTTCTTGAACCTGTTCAGACCATTACAGCGCACAGTGTATTAACAACCCTATTCACCGGATCTCGATTACCTTCATTTTAGATCGGTCGAGTATACATAAAAAGTGAAACATTTTTAATGTGGGAGAATTGAAAACGCACTTGAAAAAGTTTTTCAATGAAAAATTGAAGAACTTTTTTATAAAGGGAATCGAACTACTACCCCTACGCAGGCAAAACGTGTTCTTTCTTCATACAATCGGTCTTAGTCAGTACTTGGAATCTCTGCTAAATTATCCTTGAAATAGATTCTGGGATGGATCTTGTAACGACATGTTGCCTAACTTCTTCGTGCTGCCTTCCCAAGTACGTTCAACATGAACATTTGGATAACGATAGATCAACATTTAACTGAGTATCCAGTGACAGTAAAAGTATCACTAGTAGAAGCAGTTGAGCTGTCTTCTCCTTATGCTTCCACCTCTCAGAGAGATCTTTTAATCCAAACGAGCAGAACACAAAATAGCCTCTCCTCAGGCAGAAGCGACAGAAACCAAATGGAACTTGGAGAACTAATGAATTACCAAGTCTTCCTCAGATCAAACGTTATAATCGGGTTCGGAAATATCATCATTGGTCATAACCACCTCTATCCTCGACCAAACATAATATTTGTCAATTTTGGCAACTCAAAATTTTCCACACGGATTGAGATACGAATTTAAAATCTTCAATTCACATTTCGGAAGATTTAGGTTTAGATAGTTTTTTCCAAAATCCAAATTCAAGCTTTGAAGTGAGGTTTTTTTTGTTTTTCTTTTTTTTTTACTCATTACACTACAGCCGAGAACGTTACTGAAATAAAAATGAAATTGTCCGAATTTGGAAACATGGAAACATAGAATATGTATTTAAATTATGCATTTAAAAATTGTTTCCAGCTAAAATAAAAGACAAGCAGTAGTAAATTGGCTACATTTAGCAGTTAATTTAGTAACTTTATGGTTCTGGACGATAATTTTTGAAGTGTATGAAAAAATTAAATGCAGTTGATATAAAATCACGATCTTATCACAGAGAGATATCTCAGCACTTTTTTGTTTGCTTGCCGTGCGCAGAAATAAATGTCGAGCGATGAAATGCCGAATCGGTGAAGCGAGTTTTCTGAGTTGTTTGCTGAAATCCATCGGAAAGCGCTTGCACGTCAACAAATGCTAGATGTGCTAGCTTGGATCTACTGCCAAAAGTTGTGAAAAGATTATCCTCTCTACTATGAATACTATAAAATTCAAGACCAATTAAATTCGTAGTGTCCCTTTATTAACTTCATCGATAGAACAAAAATTCTCATCTCTACTGTTCTTTTTCAAAATAAATAATTAATATGCTCATTTTCACTAACTTTGATTTATCCCAACAATTTTCCTTAATGGATTTAGGCATTATAAATGAGGTTACAATCATCGCAACCACCTTCAATTCTGCCTTACTGGATGTTTAAGATATGCATATATACCGACTCCATCAACCCTACGGCCAGAAAATATTTCAATTAATTTGATTGAGCTTGAAATGGAAAATTGTTATCAAAGAAAAACAAACCTGTCTGTGGGTGGTAGGTATATGGTATCGAAATCAATTTGAATTCCTTAAATGTTAGACCGTCTAGCTACCGGGGAACTTCACAGAGAAATCCCGTTTTTGAAACTGACTTGAATACCCTGCTGCTGCTGCTGTTGCTGCAGGTTATCCAATTTTCTGTTCAAACATAATATTTCCACGTTTTACAAATTATTGCTGTTGTTTTAAATGCTTAACGAACTTGTGCCATCATCATCCATATTTGAGAGCGAAAAGTAGGACAAAAGATTTAATTTGTCTACAAACTTCTGCAATATGATAAATTCTCGCGCTTTTGTAAAACTACATTCTAAAAGCTTTGGGAAGTTTTCTACAGCTCTATACACATACATGCGTGTATGTATATAGATAGATTACAAAAGCAGAACCTCCATGAAAATCTCTTGAGGAAATCGAAACTTTTCCACTTCCATTTCGAGGAAATCTAAAACTCTCACCTCAAGAATTTGGCGCACTCGTATATTCAAGCTAAATCGTGGGCCAATTCAGATGGAATGAAATCGTCCTTATGTAAAATTTGTGTAATTATAAATTCGGAATTTTACTTTTCGTGTGCAACGATAATAATGAGAGATGTAAACCATAGCTTTCTATATATACACAAACATACTGGATGACGTGCTAGTGTGTATGAGGCGTTCTACCTACAAGAAGAGTGTTCTTGATAACATGAATCTAATAAGTACTTGATAAAAGAACTCCCTCCTCGTAATATGTGTGAACACTTTAGAAAGGTACGATTGTTTTCGAACAAATGCGTAAACTGCTAGCAACTGCTAGAAGGGGAGCATTTTGTATTTAGAAAGATAGTTTGTTGTGAAATAGTTGGGATTAAAAGTGTTTGTGCGAGGGTGCTATAGTTACAACGCAGCACCTAGTAATTTATATTTTGAAGATATCCTCAGCTATCGCAAGATTATCTTGAAGACTACTTACTAATTTTGTATAAATTTTTCTATTTCTTTTGGTTTTAGTTAGTTTAAATGAAGGTCTCTGTATGACTTACTGATTTTTTTGTTAACAATGGCCACAGAATCGATGGCAATTCAATGATATTCTTAAAGATGAGCTTTGGATTTCAGATCTCTTGAATATGTATGTACCAAACTATGGATGGAATTTAAAGTAGTAATTGAAAGCAGATTTTCGATAAAAATTAAAAAGATAGATTAAGAGAAACCCTGACGCACACCAACGAAAATTCATTTCATCAACTATATACCACATGCTTCAAGTTGGAATAAAAGAATAGGATGACAGACTTTATCAACACTCCCAATATTCATATTTGTTATGGCTCGGTATGCGGACGATACGATACTTTCAACAGCCATGGGCATATTCTGGCAGAATAATCAGTGATTGCTAAACAATTAACAAACATGGAATTGTTCTGCAGAAGTTGGTTATTTTGCTGATTAGCCCAACAGCTGGGTGCGATGAGCGCTTAGTGGAGCAGTGGACGATTACGAGAATAATTAACCTCGCACGGTAATTGTTATGCAAAGCGATTGCTTACTACTAAGTGACTCATGAGCTGCAACCGGTAGAACACAGGACAAGGTTGGTGTAGTGTGTTTACATATCCGCGTTGTGAGCCAAGCTTATTTTCCAATATCGGACATAAAGCACCAGTGACTTGTCTGAGGGTACAATTCAGTATGCAGTCGCAGTCAAGTGATATCTTTGTTTAGTCAGTTCATATTACCTAAGCGCGGGTTGCTTAGAAAGTAAGATACACAGTAAAAAATAATTCCCTAAAGTGAGTGGCAACAATTTGTGCCACACAGTTTAGGCATTTGTCGATAAGATTAGGGAAAGCTCCACCTTGGAAAACTAAGATTAGGTATTTATCCCTAAAATGTAGGTAGGTTTTTCTCCCACAAATGTAGGAAATTTTGGTTTTTCCCCCTAAAATTTAGGGAAATACTCCCTAAAATGTAGGGAATTTTCATATTTATTTTTTATTTTTTCCGTACATTTTAGGGAATATTCCCTAAAATGTAGAGAGCATTCCTTAACATATAGGGAATTTTAAATTGTTGTTTTTCCCTGAAATGTACGGACTATTCCCTAAAAATTAGAGAATATTCTCCAAAATGTACGGAATAGGTGATGGCACCGCACCACTCTCCACCTTAGGTGAAGGTGATAGAAGACCGCCCGTTTTAAAAAAAAACACACGAATGAGCTGAACAGATCATTGCTTATGGTCCATACTACTAAGTAGTATGGAAGTTATATTGGTGCAGTGGACACGCTTAAACAAAACATTGAAAAGCAATATACATATATGACTTGTTTTCAAAACCAATGTGTGAATTATATAAACATAAATATGTTTCCATCAAAAATACAGCAAAATACCTAATTTATTGAATGTTCTCTTCCTTATATCTAAAAGAGCCAACATTTCGGGAATTTTACGTACTTTAAGTTATGTGAGTGTACTTTTTTTTCTAATAAATTTCTCATTATTAACGTTGGCTGTCGATACATTTGCAAAAATCCGCGAAGTTTCGCCTGCCACTTTTTCAGGTTAAGGTGATAACTAATTAAAGTGAATATTAATTTAAATGTCTTACTGATGTTGTTTTTTTAATTTGGATTTGCTGTATGTATTTTACATTTTCTTCTCTCGTTGGGCGATAAGGGGCAAAGTGATAATAGCAAGTTAGTCTTAAAGTTAAATGATCTCGAGTAAGGTTATTTTAAGTGGATTAAGCAGAGTTATCGAGAATGATTTTTATCGGGATGTTAAGTGTAGTCAGGTTGCCTATTAATAGCTAGTCAAAGTCAGAATTGTAGGGAATAATCTTTGCAAAAGCTTTGTTATAAACCCTAAATGTCAATACGTGGGGGTAATATCTTAACTAGGGAGGAATTAGCACGCTATCAGCCCCAGGAAAGGGATTTAGAACTGCGAATACAGCAACTGAAGGAATGCCAAGCAATATTGCGGAATTATGAGCAAGACTGGTAATATATCGCCAGAATTACAGAAATGGTGAACAGAAAATAGGTGAAGAAATTACTGGAAAAATTGACTGACAGTGCTTAAAAAAGTACACGAAGTGAAGCCTTAGATCTATTAGTGAGAGGAGCATTCGAAGTTATCCAGAGACGTGAAATAGAAGCACAACAACATTTGGAAGAAATGCAAAAAAAGAAAAAAGGGTTGCTCAAGGACATAGACTCACTAAAGATGCAGCTATTGGAGGCTCAGGAAACTGTAGCAGAGTTATAAAGGTAATGGAATTCGATCAATCTTCACAGAGCAATTCTAATCAATAATTTAATACAGCGAGCACTAGTAAGAATTTGTTATTCTGGAAACAGCCTAAAGAGCCGAAGCAATACTTAGAAACCGAACAAACCAGTAGAAAGAAAGAAGCAGGAGTTAGCGCCGTGTGCAAAAGGAAAGCGCAAAGAAACCAGTTAATGCCACAGGAAAGAAATATCGCCGCGGAGAACAGTCAGCAAAGCAACAATACAAACATGCACGAAAAAGTAACAGATCTAGTATCGAAATATGTGCCCGTGCCATCTGGCGAAGTATGTGCATCGCGTTTTGAGCTATTGAAAAGAGCTGAACGATAGACTCAAATACGAAGAGTAGAAGATCGTCATCAGGTGGACAAAATGCCGCCTTATAAACGATGCGTACTACTTCGTAAACTCGCAGGAGCCAAACGTTTTTGATACTTTGCAACAAGTAATCAAATCAGCTTACATGCCAAAAAAAAACTTTTAGTGAATTACGGCGAATATATAAGGAAGTGCCCACACCGGATGAAAGGATACTTCGACCAGATAAAAGCGACGATTTCAGCAAAATACCAAAAAGGAGATAGAGATCTGCTGGCAGAACTGGAGAAAGATGAAATCGCGACATTCAAAGCTGGCGTTGTGCCTAAACACACTCAAGTATACCTAACTGTAAGGAAGTTTGAAGCACTGGAAGAAGTTGTCTACTTTGAAAAGGACTTCGAAAGGCTTCAAAACTATGGCACCAGAGACACGGAAGGGAGCACCGGAATTTCTCAGAGAAAGGAATATCTAGGGAATGCCAGCCATATAGGCACGAAGTATCTAATTCTCGAATACCTCACGTCAGAGTCGCAGATATTAAAGAATGCTGTTGTATATCTCACATCGTATACAGCATAGACAATTAGTTAGAAACAGATATAAAAAGAAACAAAATTCCTTAAAAATAAACAGATGAATGTATGAATGTATGTATAAATGTATCATTTATCATTACTGCACAATTTCACAGTTCTCACAGCAAAATTTGTTTACTAGACATTTTCCGCATTCTTTTCGCTACAAATTCGTCTGGCAATGTAATTATTGTAGAGTCCGACAAAAAGTAAAGAAAATTATATTTTGCTTAGATTTTAAATTTTATGCAAATGTCAAATAAGCATCTTTAAATTATAAAAGCGTAATTTTGTGTAAAATAAAGTACAGTATAGTTTTACTTTTATCGAAGCAGGCGTTGATCCATTTATCTAGTTCTCTTCGAATCGTTGCAAAATTTTGTACTAAGGTAACACAAAATTTGCATATGTAGGTATCGTACCTAGGCAACGTTCTTGTAAACGGGTGACAATGAAACCATTTGAATTGTCGCGATACAAAAAACAAAGGCGTTAATAGAAGATTCCTTACGGGAGAGGAGGGCTTTACCTGCAAGTTTGCGGAGCACAGAACCACTATATGGAGAAAAGCCTTAAGGACTATTTAGCAGAGAAGCCTAGTGATAAAAAAAATTCCGAGAGTAAGTTTGTCATAACAGTCCAATCGAACATAGCATTAGAAGGTAAGTTGATATCTTTAATGGATACCTGCTATACCTGTTGTATAAATAAGATTAATAGGATAAAGAGGAATATGGCCATACAGACGCAACCCAAAATTAGCATTACAGGACTGCTCGGATCGGTAGAAACTCCATAGACACTGGTGAGGTGAAGTTGCAGATACACAACAGTCGGCATGCCTGTACATTTAATGCCATCACTGAGACGTATTCAATTCCAGCTGGTGGTATGATTGGAATAGATTTTCCCAGCTACAGAGCTAATATTGACTGAATAAATGAAAAGGCATGGAAGAAAGAGCTTCTTGTGGAAATTTCGCAATTTGTGCAGAAGTGGGACCGACAGCATGGTAAAGCAACGGTCAAAGGAATCTACTCCAGGCTAGGAGGGAGGAGAAAAGAACAACAGGGGAGAAAAGACAGTACCCAGATTACAAGGCCCATTTTTGGTGTACTTCTGGGAGAAGATCCCTATCGGAGCCTAAAAGGCCTATGACCGAAGAATAACAGATATGACAGACACAACGGAAATAGTCGGAAAAGCAGACTTGGATTAGTAAGAATCGTTAAAAACTGCGTAGATGCTCCGCTGCATCTGCATGGAGTTATGAAGTTAGGAAGGTAGGATTCCTATACCTTACAAAAGCAATCTTAGGGGCTTTGGCAAAGAGATACGCTTGCATTTCAAAGACATAGAATAATTCAGTTAGATGAGAATTTAAGAACAATTTATGGGATCCGAACTTCAGTCGTGTGGAACATTGGATTTCTAACGCAAGTTTCATGACACCTTATGAGGTAAGTCTTGGTGATTGTCCTGGAAAAGCGACCACAATCCGAAGTTATCAACAGCGGTCATATAATTTTGTAAGTGACTTGAAGGGTGAATTTTTCAAAATTTTAATGACATAGCTCTATAGACTGTCAAGTGCCTGCTTTATTGGAGGCTGAAGCAATACTACAACTCAGGTAAAGTTATATGAATAATAGGTAAGGAAACATATTGATAGAGTTCACTTCTATCAGCACTAATAATTAAATTTAAATCAGCGAACCCGCCATCGCGCCCTGTACTAGAACACCACCTGATACTTTAGGCTGCCGATAACCGCATGCTCGTGCTCGCCTTTTGTTTTTCTAACCTCTGTATTTCTATTCTACTATTACTGCTCATTCGTTTCACACGCAATCCAGTTCTACTGTTCTTCATTTATACAGGGTTACCAGGACAGCGCATCAAATAGCGTCCAGTCACGGTGGCGGGCTGCCAGATCACTATTAAGTGGATCTCAGTTTTTTAATGCTACACGAGGGCTTTCCGTGTTTCTCTCAATCTGACCTTACAGTTGGGCCATCCTACCATGTCACTGTCCCCAGTGACGTGCTTTCTCTGACTAATTGGATTCGTGTAGGTGCAGGTCGTAATCCGACCCAACGGGCAAATCCGGTGCCTAGACATACAGCTCACCGTTTAGATGTTAACTCTTACCAATATTCACACAACCCTTCACAGAACTTGCTGCATCAGTCAACATAAAATTGACCAACCTCACAAATTGGTGTTCAATATTCATTACCGTTATTATTATTGGAAATACTCACCAGCGGTTACAACAGAGTCCAAGTGAAGGCGTGTCGAGAGAGATTAGTGAATGCAATGCGTTGAGTGCCGATGTATGTCGTGGTGTCATTCTGATGCCTATTTCTTTTCCTTTCCTAACATACTTACTTCTATTATATATATATTTCCTTTTTTTTTTAAAAAATTCAACCAAACTTCAAGATCACAAATTATTATACTAAAATTACAAAATTAAATAAATTCCATTTTTTTTGTTTGTTTTTGTTAAAGTGATTACTTCATTTTTCCTATATCTATTTTTCTTTCTTTCAAATTTCTGAATCAAAATTAATGGACGATTTTTTTTTTTTTAGGCTTCGTCACTTTCCCCTTCAACTAACCTCACAACTCCCGACTCTATCCCGAAACCCTCTTCGCTTGACTCTAACTCTTGCAGATTACAGAACGGTTTCATTCGTTCTGCGGCATGAATTGATCGATATGGACATGCCGAAACCTGTACCGCTGGAGGATCTGATAACAAGTATTGTCCCTGATTTAGAACTTTCTCCACCTGATAAGGCCCTTTGAATTTTGGTAGATGTTTTCCTGGTTGCCCGGTTACCGGATTATCGAATTTGATTAAAACCAACTCTCCCTCTTCATAGTCCCCTTGGAGCTCTCTTTTTTGTATTTTGATTTTCCGTTTGTTTACGTCTACAATTTCTATTCGATTTGCTGCCCTTTCGCGCAGCTCTGTTAACGAGATACTGTCCGTTTTATCATCCAGAATTTCGTTATTTAAAACTGCTGTGAGATCGTTATGAAGAACACGCCTCGGTTCAAATCCCAACAACAGTTTTTGAGGTGTTTGACCTGTAACTCTATGAGGCAGACTGTTTAATCCCCATTGTATGTCTGTTAAATGGGTATCCCAATCGAGACCATCAACCCTGACTGTACTAGCAGCAGTAGCCTCTGAAACTGTACGGAAATATCTCTCTATTTGACCGTTAGCTCTCGGGGTTTGAACCGCTGACTTGCGATGAGACATGTGATTCTCATTGCAGTACTGTTCAAATGACTTTGAAGTGAATGCGGTCCCTCTATCTTCTGAACCTTCTAAAACCATAATAACACAATTTCTTGTAGTATTGCGTACTGGTCTTAAAATAACAAATTTAGAAAACGCGTCAATAATTCCAATTATGTACATGTTCCCTTTCTTACTCTTGGGATACGGCCCAAGATGATCAATATGAACAACATTAAATGGAATAGGTTCGGTTCTAAAACAATTCAGTTTAAAATTTGCTTCATCTTTACCTCTCTTGTTATACGCACAATGAATACAATTATATATGTATTTCTTAACAAATACCTTCAGTTTCGGAAACCAATAAGTACGTCGAATATGTGACACAGTTCTATCTAGACCTAAGTGACCTAACCCGTCATGTGAAGTTTTTACAATATGCCATCGTATTCCTTTTGGCACTACAAATCTTAAGCCCACATCAGTTTTGTAGTATAATTTTTCCTCCCTTAAATCATGTTTTTGTTTCATTTCTTTAAACTTTTTGTGTTTGCTATCTGACATAATTTCAACAGTTTCCTCCAGCTCTTTGTCTTGTCCTGGAATTATATCTTTCTTAGTCTGAACCGTTTTGAGTGAAGCACAGTCTGTAATTACTTTAAAACGTTTACCTAATAAATAATACTTGAATCTTTCCAAACTTGCTACTACCGCTAGCGCCTCCATGAAATTTACTCTCATTCAAAGTTGTTTTACGACTAAAATACGAAACAACTTGTCTAGTTCCATCATGTAGTAACTGCATTAAAATCCCTGCTATGCCTTTGGCACATGCATCTGTATGCAGCTCGTGGTCACAGTGTGGATCAGATAGTGCTAGTATAGGTCTTCGTGATAATTTTTCTTTTAGCTCCTCGAAAGAAGTGCGTTCGATTTATGTCCACCGAAAGTCTGAATTTTTCTTAATAAGTTCGTGAAGTGGTGACGCAATAGTAGCATAATCTTTAATAAACCGCCTAAAATAACCGTTAAGACCTAAGAATTGCCTTACTTCTTTGACGTTTGTTGGGTCAGGGTATTCCCTTATTGATTGTGATTTGATTTCACCTGGGCGTACGACTCCATTGCTCACTTCATGACCGAGGAAGCAAATTGTTGAATGAAAAAAGTACACTTTTTCATGTTAAGAGTTAAATTAGATTCCTGAACCACCCGTAATATCTTTTCCATTAGGATGAAAGTTTCTTCAATCGAAGTAATAACCAACAGCCAGTCGTCCATGTATGCGAACATTTTATCATCTCATACCCTCCTTACAACCTGATCTTATAAATACGGCACGAGCATTTGTGAGACCAAACGGCATTCGCTTAAACTGAAAATGTCCGCCTGGGGTCACGAAAGCTGTGTATGGCCTACTATCCCGGTGAATGGGTATCTGAGAGTACCCACTGGCTAAGTCCAGTGAAGTAAAAATAGCTCCACCCCTCATTTTATTCAAGCACTCCTCAATGTTTGGAGTAGGAAAATGTTCTCTTTTAGTTAGTGCATTAACTCGACGGTAGTCAACACACATACGATACGTCCCATCCTTTTTCTTAACAAGTAGGGCAGGCCTGGCGTACTCCGATTGTGACTTCTCAATAATATCGCTGTCCAACAACTCCTGAACAATTGATTTTAATTGTTCATCTAAGTGATAGGGAACATGGTACGGCTTGTAACGAACAATGGCTTTCTGTTTTAATTCTATACCCATTGCGATCCAATCAGTAACGCCTAATTCACTGGTATCTACTGCAAAGCAATTCCTGTTTTCATTAACCATTCTTAGCAATCTATGAATAATATCGGTTGTAGCCAAATTACCCACCTTTATGTCTTTCATTTCTATTGGTCTTTTTGTTATAACCATCTGTTTCCTTTCGTTCAGTGAACTCCGCTTGCTAAAACTATTTTCCTCTTCTGCCGTCTCATCTTTCAACAATTCTAGCTTTTTTCAACTTTTCACCACTCGAATTCCTGGTCGATTCAAGAAATCCTGCCCCACAATCATGGGAGCTTCCTGAACATCATCCGACACCACTGGTGTCTTAACAGTTTCTTCAACTTCCCCAATTTTGATACATTTTTTTATGTGTCCTAAAGCCCGACAAATTCCTCCCGCAAATCCTTTTAATGTTACTCCAACCTCTCGATTGACAGTCACTCACACGAATTGTCGTACACTCGCTTCCCAGATCAATAAAAGCTAACAGACTCTGCCCCTCAATTTCAACTGTTTTGTACAATTCACCGTTTTCTTCAGTCACCATTCTAATTCTTTTCGTTCCCTCATTTTTCTTCGGGATATCTTCATACGCCGCTCTTGAAAGCTGAGTACAGGTATTAGATTTATGGCCCATAATTCCACACTTGGAACATTTACCGCCAAACGTGTTTGTATATGTTTTGAGCCCTTCGCTCTTTCTCTTAAATGAACCCAGGTTCCGTTCGTTTCTATTTCCACTGCTTTCAGCTGTATTATACCCCCGCATTTCTATCGTATTCCTACACTTTTCCTGCTCCTTAGTTCCTTCATAAAATTTAACTTGTGTTAACAATTCAATAGGTTCTTTAAAAGAAGAAGCTGTTACAACATTACTCAAATTCCTGTCACCTAAATCAGAAATCAAATATTTGATTATGGTACGATCGCCGAGTCGACCCCTTCTTCCAAGCGCTAATACTTCGTAGAAGTATGTCTCTATGGGTTCACATACGGCCCGTTTCCTATTCATTAATTTTGAATGTAGTGATGCTTCATCAACACCACTCGGAAATCCCTGGAGAAACTCAGCTCGAAACTTCCCCCAACTATCTCCTACGCCCTGACGACTTTGGTGCCAAGACCTCGCCGCACCTTTGAGTCGGATTGAAGCGTATAGAAGCAGCGTTCTTTCTTCCCAACCATAAATTATCCTCAAATTCTCTACATAGTCTATCCACTCCTGAGCATTAAGACCATTCATATCTCCAGGCGAAAATTCAGGAATTATCGCTGCCACTTCCCCCATTGCTAATCGCGGAAAAATTGATTGACTTGGCAACGCCTTACTTTGATTTAATTCCATTTGACCCGCTTGACTACTAATGGAGGATGACTCAACGTCTGACGCACGATTAACCCTAATGACTTTTCCTGGACTCGGGACAGAAGCATCTATCTCCCTTTCACTACGGAGAAAGTGACGCCTTCTCTCTCTACTTTTATCCATTTTTGTATATATAAAAAAACGAAACCGTTACAATTCCTAACAATATATATATATGATATTCTATATACTCTAAATTAAGAATAATAAAACAAGGCAAAACAAAATAGAACAAAACTAAACACTTAGCTGCTATTCCTTGATGCTTCTCGCTTGATGCAACGGCACTCGCACTCACATTTTCACCTCTCTCCAATGACACAAAACAGTTTCTTTCACAATTTATTTCACCGTTGTTTTTTAGACAGGTTTTCTTCCAAATAAAAAACGCACAATTATTTAACGATTCAAAAATATTCTATGTGATCACGACTATTTTATCCTTGAACAGGTAAATTACAATAACATTCTCTACGTAAGTTATCAGAAATCACAATGCACAAGATGTTATTAAATATCTTGTTGGGACATGCGCGTACAACAGTGGCCAGACCCTCGTATTGATGTGTTGTCCACTCACACTTCTGTATGAGTCAGACACACAATTAGGTGGTGTCTGCGAACCAAAATTATATGTACGGGCACCCCCAACACACGTATCCTGCAGGCACGAATCACTATCCCACTTCTGAAAATGATAGAGTTCACGTCTATCAGCACTAATAATTAAATTTAAATCAGCGAACCCGCCATCGCGCCCTGTACTAGAACACCACCTGATACTTTAGGCTGTCAATAACCGAATGCTCTTGCTCGCTTTTTGTTTTTCTAACCTCTGTATTTCTAGTCTACTATTACTGCTCATTCGTTTCACATTCACACACACGCATTCCAATTCTACTGTTCTTCATTTATACAGCGTTACCAGGACAGCGCATCAAATAGCTTCTAGTCACGATGGCGGGCTGCCAGATCACTATTAAGTGGATCTCAGTTTTTTAATGCTACACGAGGGCTTTCCGTGTTTCTCTCAATCTGACCTTACAATACAAAAGAAAAAATATATAGAGAATCAGATGCAACTAAGAGGTATCTGAAGGAAAACTTAATAATTAAAAGGTATAAAGCGAAAATATTAGCAAAGTAAATTAAAAAAGGGATAAGAAAATATATGAGAAAATAAGGGATATGAATTATGTATTTGTATGAATATATTATTGATTATAAGTAATTTAAGGTACCGGTTATACTGAGAAATGCAAAAAAATATATGCACTGAAAAAAGAAGTCTATGCAAAAAAATGTCTTAAAGAAAAATATAAAATGAAATATATTTATATGTATAAAAAAAAAAAAAAAAAAAATTGATTGCTATGAAATCATTGTAAAAATTATAGGAACGTGGTACAGGTTAGAAATATATACATATGTACATATGTGTAATAGTATAAATGTTCATATAAAAAAGTAAGATATGTGTGTTAGGGAACAAGGTAAAGGTGATTAATTACGTTAACGCCTACTAGGGGAGAACCTTGCCATGCAAGGCACTCTGTCAAGACCGTCCGTACGTGACGAAGAGTCACATCCTGCCCGAGGTGTTCCTGCACAGGCCTGGTGGGCATCCCCTGAGGTGCAGCTGGCTACCTGACTGAATACGGCGGATCTAGAGAGGAAAACTCGATAAAACCCGCAATCCCAGGTGTAAAAAATCGTGCCTATGGGATGAATGGCCCTGCGTGAGTGGGTCTTATAACGATGGACTCCGGATACCAGGCGACCTCCGGTTTCAACCTTAGCCTTATCTCGGCATGCCGGCTCTGCTGAGATGGACCAACCTTTCCGAGCATACTCGTGGGACCATAATAGATAAGCCCGTTTTTTCTCAGGGAGGTGCACCTCTAAATGTACCAAAAACCCAATCCGGGGTTCTTAACGACCCCGAAAATTTCCAGGACATTACAAGTCCTTCATCTGGCTATGCGATGGGTACACTCCCCTTAGACGAGGAGGATCTCCTTAGATCACCAGACCATAGCCAACAGGACAGCGGGAATACTGAAGTTCCCACATCCAAAGAGCGCAAGCCAAAGCTCAGTGGCGCGCCAAAAAAAGGTTTAAATGGCTTTTAAAACATGGCCACACAGAGGCAGAGGCTAGGAGGATTCCTGCACTTCAGATAGAACAGCAGAATGAGGAGAGTCTTAAAAAACGGACTCGCTCTGACGACTCTTCTCCTAAAGTGGAGCAACCTAGCGCCAAACGCAGCAAGGCAGCAACGGAGAATCCTTCAAAGAAGCACGTCTCCCAGCCTTTGCGTAAGCAGCCCTCCTATAAAGAGGTTGCAGAGAGCGTTCGGGTGGTTATTCTTCCCGTCGGTTATCCTGAGGTGGCACTCAACATGGATCAATTGAAGTCCGTACAGAGTGCTATCTTGAGAGAGATCGCGGCTAGAAAACAAAGCCCTCTGAAGCCAAGATTCTGGGCTCCACATTTAGACCAGGGTGGATGGTCATCAACTGCGCCAATCAGGACACCATGACGTGGCTAAAAGGTGTAGTTGGGAAGCTAAAACCCTGGGAAGGAGCCAACCTTGTCATGGTCGAGGAAAGTGAAATTCCTCGCCCACAAGTTCTTGTGGGATACTTTCCCAACAGCGCTGAGGACCCTACGGACTTGATTCTCGACTACATCGAGGGTCAGAACGCGGGGTTAAAGGTGTCAGAGTGGATTGTGTTACGCAAGACACAAAAACCACACGTAACAGAGCTAACTTTCTCCGTGGACCATACGTCCATGGAGGAGCTAAAAAAGGCTCATTACACAATTGGGTACAAGTTCGGCTCAGTCCAACTTAGGCCCAAGGGTGGGGCAGTAAAGACTGTGGCGGAGGCTGGGGATGGCCAAGGTCAGATTAAAATTCTGACTGATGAGCCTCAGCCATCGACATCAGGAACCAGCAGGCCTAAACTTTCTGTCAAGGCTAAGGCTGGCCCCGGTAAAGCAGTCGGAACTGCAGAGGCTAAGCCGGGGACTTCCGCAAAGAAGTCCGAAGGCACTAAGAAGAAGCCTCCTCTTGCCCGTGTGAAGCAGGGCAAAAAAGGAAATCCGAAAGGATCTCTTATCAAGGCTGCTAGCGGCCATAAAAAGTCATCCTAGTCATGACTAATCATCATCTAAGTTGCCTCCAGATAAATCTCCATCATGTCAAAGCGGCATCAGACGTGCTTAGCAGGAGATTTGTCTCGGAGAAACTTAGTCTGGCGCTCATACAGGAGCCCTGGGTACATCAAGGCCACATTAAAGGACTTCCACACAAAATCATTTAAGTTAATTTACAGTAATGAGCATGAATATCCCAGGGCAGCATTGCTGCTCAACACTAATCTAAATTTTATTCCTCTTTCGCAGTTCATTTCGAGGGACGTAGTTGCAGTAGCTCTCGAGGTACCAACTACGGGAGGTAGTCACGAGGTAGTAGTGACCTCAGTCTATTTTCCTGGAGATGCGGATACACTACCTCCTACAGAGCTAAAAAGACTCATCAGCTACTGCAAACGAAGAGGAAAGCCATTTATCGTTGGATGCGATGCGAACGCACATCACACGCTATGGGGCAGCACGGATACCAACATCAGGGGTGAGTACCTCCACGATTTTATAATATCTAATAATTTAGAGATACTAAATCGAGGTAATAAGCCAACCTTTATGAACACTATCAGACAAGAGGTCCTGGACCTAACACTTGCCAGTATGTTCATAAGCACAAAAATAAGCAGGTGGCACGTATCGAACGAGATTTCCATGTCCGATCACAGACATATCAGGTTTGATATAGAAGCCGCACTTAACTCAAGTATAGAGTACCGAATCCCTAAATTAACTAACTGGGAACTCTATCGACAACATCTTAAGGCTGTAGTTAACTCTCCCGGTAGTAGCATTAGCACAACGGAGGAGTTGGACTCAGCCACTACGCAGCTACAAACGGCTGTACTGACTTCGTTCGAACACAGCTGCCCTCTGAAGCGAAAGACTTGTAATCGCCAGGTACCTTGGTGGAATAGGGACCTCAGTTTGTAAAGAAAAGAAGTCAGAAAACTATTTAACAGAGCCAAGCTCTCTGGTACCTGGGGAGAATATAAAAAGGCTCTAACGGAATATAACATAGAATTAAGAAGGTCTAAAAGAAGAACCTGGCGGACCTTCTGCGATGGCATAGATCAACTGCCCGCAGCTACCAGGCTCCATAAGGTACTTTCGAAGGATCACACGAATGGTATATGCTCACTTCAAAAAGAAGATGGGAACTATACCGAGAGTTGTGAGGAAACAGTCAGGCTCTTATTAGAAACTCACTTCCCCGACTCTACCAGTCCCGTTCAAGGAATAGCAGCTCCAGACCCAATTGAGGTGGGCAATTACAGGGTCTCTAACAGGAGTAAGAGCCTTGCGGGAAGAATCTTCACTCCTAACAAGGTTAGATGGGCCGTTGGTACGTTTAAACCCTTTAAATCTGCTGGAGGGGACGGCATCTTTCCTGCCTTACTACAGCAAAGGGTTTTTCGAGCCAGTTACGCTCTGGGGTATATTCCCCAATGCTGGAGAGACGTCAGGGTGGTATTTATACCCAAAGCAGGAAAAAGAGCTAGCTCGCTAGCCAAATCGTTCCGACCCATTAGTCTCTCGTCATTTTTACTTACCCCCATGGAAAAAATCCTAGACCTACATATTCGAAGTGAAGTTTTGATTAAATCACCACTTCATTCTAAGCAATTCGCTTATCAAGCAGGCAAGTCTACCGAGACTGCCATCCACACTTTGGTTAAAGACCTGGAAAAAGCTCTTGAAGTAAAAGAGGTGGCCTTATGTGCATTTGCAGACATAGAAGGTGCTTTTGATAACACCTCCTTCGAAGAAATTAAATCAGCTGCCGAGGACAAGGGCTTCGAGCCCCACACGGTTAATTGGATAGACTCCATGCTTAGAAGCAGGAGGATAACTACTACTCTAGGAAACTGTTCAGTCACGATCACTGCAGCTAAAGGCTGCCCACAAGGAGGAGTTCTCTCTCCACTCCTATGGTCGATCGTGATTGATGATCTCTTAGAGAAGCTGACCAGTTCGGGTTTTACCGTACAAGGCTACGCGGATGACCTAGTAGTCACGATACGGGGCAAGCATGACCAAGTCATATCCGACCTCATGCAAAAAGCCCTTTCTAAAGTCCACACTTGGTGCTTAACCAAAGGCCTCAGTGTAAACCCAAACAAAACGGTTATCGTTCCGTTCACGAGAAGACCAAAGCTTTCACTAAAGGCTCCTCTTCTCGATAACACCGAATTGATATTTTCAGAAGAAGTCGAATATCTGGGGGTCACCTTAGATAAGAAACTTTCCTGGAATTCGCATCTGTCTAGAGTGACGGAAAGAGCGATAGGATCTCTCTACACGTACCGTCGCTTCATTGGCAGAACATGGGGTCTGAAGCCAAAAATGATGTACTGGATGTACACCACGGTTGTTAGACCCATGGTCACCTATGCGGCCCTCGCATGGTGGCCAAAAACTAATGAAAAGAAGGCTGAGGCTCTGCTTCAAAAAACCCAACGGCTTGCCTGTCTAGGACTAACTGGTGCCATGACGACCTGTCCTACAGCAGCCATGGAAGCCTTACTAAACCTTCCACCCCTACATCTGCAGGTGAAAAAGGAAGCAATCTCCAGTGCTATTACACTGCAAAAGGGGAAACAGTTAAAACCAGGGAATCTGGTTGGTCATTTAAGTATCTTAAAACAGATACGCTTTGAGCAAATGACGACAATATCTGATATATCACACCCAAGGTGGATTTTGTAAGACCATTCGATGTGGTTTTAGGAAACCGACAGCAATGGCGTTCCACTAAACCGTCCTTTCAACAAGGATCGATGGTGTGGTATACAGACGGTTCAAAAACGAGCAGTGGAGTCGAACTGGGCGTATACGGCCCCAGATGCCATATATCAAAGGCCCTGGGCTCTACCCCTACCGTATTCCAGGCCGAGGTATTGGCCATAGAAGAATTCGCCAATACCTGCATTAAAAGAGCCATAAATGGCTCAATTATTAATATTCTCTCGGACAGTCAAGCTGCCCTCAAGGCCTTAAAGTCCTACACCATCAAGTCAGGGATAGTCTGGGACTGTCTACAAACCCTAAAAGATTTATCTAGAGGAAACAAAGTTATCCTCATGTGGGTACCTGGACATGAGGGCCATAAAGGCAACGAAATTGCTGATGGCCTAGCCAAAAGAGGAGGGGAAACTCCCTTTGTCGGACCGGAGCCATTCTGTGGCACCTCAAAGTGCTACCTCAAAGCTGCCCTAAATAACTGGGAGAACAAACAAAAATCCCTATACTGGGAAAGGCTACAAGGACTTCGTCAGGCAAAAAAGTTTATCGACACCTCTGGAGGAAAAACAAAAGAACTATTACTTCTCAAGAAAACAGAGCTCAAAATAATTACAGAACTCTTCTCAGGCCATTGCCCCTTGAGGTATCACCTTAACAAGATGGGCTTGCCTGAGACTTCATCCTGCCGCTTTTGCCAGGATGCTCATGAAACCTCGGAGCACCTGCTCTGCAACTGCGAAGCATTGACCAGGCGTAGACTACTCCATCTCGAACATGCTTTTCCTACACCTAACTATGTACGGAACCTCAATCCCAGAAGGATCCTAGACTTTATTAACAGTCTGAACCTAGAAAGGGAATAAATTCAACGGGGACTCACAATAGATCTTTTAGGTCGCGGTGATTGCGAGGCTGACGCCTACACACCCCTCTACGAATCTAATCTAATCTAAGATATGTGTTAGGCTTAAAGTTATAGAAGAGTAGTGGAAATAAATTGGTAACGTAAATGAATAACATAAGCAAACATAAAAGATAAAGACATAAATAAGTGCAATATACATAGAACAATTAAAAGTAAAGAATAAAAAAATATCGCAAACAGTAGGTAAAAGCTGAACAACTTTAACGAAATGAAAACAGAAGTAGCAAATACATCAATTCTTGAAACATCCCCGGATAGTCTACGTGGAGAAAAATCGATTATCAGAAAAATACTGTGGGTGGGAACAATCATGAGCACCTACAAATAATCAACTTCTCGCCATTGCCGTCGTAAATTTTTTTTTTTCTAGGAAGATGGGAAGATGGTTTAAAGAACAATTTTACAAAAACAAAAGGGTCATCAGGTTTACGACATTAAATACTCACATTAAATGACTGAAAGGAAGGCATTTCGTACTCATCAGCGCTCAGGTACACAGCCAGTGAGATATCTAAGAGTTTCAAAGAAGTTTAGAACCGAAGAACATAGCACATCAAAAGGAAAGGACTACAATTATTTCCAAAATGTGTGTATCAGGTATGTAGTTGACGATTAATGTCATGCTAATAGGGCGGCAAAATCTAGACAGAGCGCCGAACAAGTTAAGTTAACCATGAATAAGCAGAATGCTATGCAGTTTGAAAAAGTGTATTACAAAACTGTTAGCGGTCCGGAAGTGACGCGCTACCTATGAAGCTCCAATATTATTTCCCTTTTATTTTTGTTGTAAACGAAGCTACTTCTATAAGCTGCTGTGTATTCCTGGGAAAACAGTAGACGTACAAGTCAGTCGGTCGCTAACTGTCCTTATATTGTACTTTGCGGTCCCACAAACCGCATGCGCATGGTAGAAATATATTAATTTTTCTCCAAAGCAAACAAATCAGAAAAATGAGGTCTTTATAAACATTTAATTATGAGTATGCAAACATGAGTATTAGAATTTTTCTTGATTGTATAAAAGCTGATATCGTCATATAATAATAAAAAGTTAAAAAAGAAAACATTTATTTTATCTTTTGAAGACTATTATATATACTTGCGGTCTCGTAGAGCGCATGCCATTTTTCGTGTCCTGCCAGGGGTGCCACTGCCGGAAAGTGAATACAAATAGACGAAGTGCATTTCTTTATGAATGGCTAGACTCTTGATATAATTGAGAGATCTCCATCCTGCATATGGAAATAGTACCATAATAATGCAAAGTTAAAGGTCAATAAGAATGATTAAAGACAATAACGAAAATTATGAGTGAAAAAGAGAACCATAAATGGACCGTTCGGAAATCAGGAATTTTAAAATATGGATAAGATGAGGGGAAGCTGGTAGCAAGTGACAACTTTAATCAGGCATAAAGGGATCAAGAAGCTGATATTAAAAAGTGCAAGACGCCATCAAGCATGGGGAAACCAACAAACAAATTATTACTCATTTCGTTCACTTTGCGGTCTCATCTTATTGCGGGGTGTTTGTGCAAAATCACCCTTGCGATATTATCTGAATTTTTTGTGCTTATAAGGCGTTGGAAGAAGAAGCAGACATTGAAAAACACTAGTCGACTTTCAAGATGGCCAGCCACCAAGATGTAAAACTAATTCGAACTACTCAGAAGGAAGCGCCACTTGAAGGACAAGATTCAAACATTACCATCGATATATTCGCCACAGCCGCTAATATACCTGCCACAGCCCTGCCAAAAGTCGTTAAAAGGCAACCGGTACAGCTGAAGTGACCACGTTAGGGTAGTAAAAAATCTTTAATTTATTTCTGGTAGGAGAGTTATGTAAAGCTTAGGGGCAACCCTTGAAATAAAGAGTAATAAGGTAGGTTCCGTCTGAGGCAAAAAGTCGGAAGTTGCCAATTTTGCAAGGAAATGTATGGACATTTATTTTTTTATTTTTTGCCACTTTTATGCACAATTAACCATTTTAACAGATTTCCTTTGCTTAACTTCTATTAAATGTGCACTTAAAAACACAACTGGATTTACATGCGTGAGATTTCTTAACAGCTGTAAAAAGTTTTTGGCAACTGATGACGAAATAAAAAAAGAAAAGTGCTTCTGTCATACTGAGAAGAACCTACCTAGTTACTCTATATAGCATGGGCGCAACCCATGTAGTTTTTGGAGGAAGTATAGTACACTAAGAGAAATAATAAAGTTGTAATAAGGTAAAAATTAAAAGAGAATAAATAGTTATATGTATTATTAGAGGGAGAAAAATGCTAAATAAATTAAGAGAAGTATAGATATGTTGTAAGGCGGCAATAAAATTAAATGTGTGGCGACGCTTTTGTTCTGTTTGATTGACTGACCAGTAGAGTGTGTTTACGTGCGATTACAAACACCGCTGTAAACGCTACATTTAAATTCTAGCAAAATATACTTTGAGATACCTTGCTGAGAACAAAATGGCTTTAGCTAGGTAGGCGAAGAAAATTTTGTAAATAATAAATGATAGATTTTTCCTTGTGTCAATTAGATTTTCTCAGTCGATTACAACAAGCGAAAATACTTATAAAAGATTTAATAAATTAGAAAATAAAATAATGTTCTTGTATGTTCTAGTTTACTTTACAGCTTACCAGGACAAAATAGATAATATTCCTTTCAGCCTCTTTAATAAATAATCTCACAAGCTTACAGTCTAAGGAGCCGGATTACTGGACAAATATTTACAGAACCGGATTATTAAATTATCGAATCGGACTTACAAATTACAGAAAAGAATTTCGAGATTATAGAAACGGATTTGATATTACAATATCTCGACTTCTCTTTTCTGTAAGAGTTTTGTGCTGTCGTTCTATACTCACGTCAAACTCTACTACTATTAGTCCTTCGATATATTCTCAAGACTTTCGCAAAATACATATTGTTGCAAATCCTTGGTAACTTTCAGCTTCCATCGTCCTCTCAGTGGTTACAATATTATTGATGCAACGGGACCGACGTTTCGAAAGGTGGTACCAACTGGTGCCGTTATTCGGACCGTTACCTGGCCGAGCGGTTACCGGGATAACTTGAGGCCATCTCAACGTGGGATGGATGCTCAAGTAGAATAAAAGAGAAAAAAAACAGAAATATTGTAGGTTAGGAGAATTGTTTCCTCATGTGGCGTGGCAGGCTGCTTCCTTGCCTCGTTATGAATTAATCAATTCGTGCGCTGGAGAGGAACCTCTTCCTTCCTTCGTGGGTTGTATACTGCGGGTCCTTGGCTTCCTGGTTTCACTTATAATAAGCGATCGAAATTGCGATCGAACCTAGGAGAAATTTTTCCTTCTTTTTAAATAAAATGCCCAGAATTTTGATACAGGATTATCTCAAATTTTACTTTTGTTGATTTTTTTTTTCTCTTTACCCAAGATTTGAACAAAATAAAATTAAAATTTCCAGTCGACTTACTCTAACCAAGAACATAACAAAACTTAGTATGGCGGTTATTCTAGCTTTTTTTAATCTCCCTCGTTTTTACCTTCTAGCTTACAGTTTGTCCCGCCTGGCGCTACTTTAGACCTGATTATGTTATAGTTAAATAGTGTCATCTGTTTTTAATTTCGCATTTCTTTTCTTAAACTATTCCCTGCTTCTAGTTACAATTTGGGAGTTAAGTTTAGTCTAATTCTAATGTAATTGTTTCAATCGCTACTTCGTACATGTTTTTTTTTCTTGCTTCACATGTAACTTAATTAATTTTCCAGGTCTGCCAACTTTTGTGTTTCGAATTTAATTGGATGTCAGACTAGCTTTTTGCTTATCTGTCAAGTAGGCGAGTTTTAAAATTCGGTAACCGTCACTGCTTTGTGAATTTTGGACACTTGGTTATATTTGTCAAGCTAGTGTAGTCTAGAATTTGAGAAATGTCAAACTGATTGATTAGCACTGACGTTTCTTATGTTTGGAAATCTGCTGTAATTTGAAATTGCAACAAATGTCAATGGACTTAATGTTTTAATTTTTTTATATTTGTCAAGCTAATGTAGTTTAGCGTTTGAGAAATGTCAAACTGATTGATTAGTACTGACTTTTCTATGTTTGGAAATCTGCTGTAATTTCAAATTGCAACAAATGTCAAAAGGACTTAATGTTTTGAATGTTCTTATATTTGTCAAATTTGAGAAATGTCAAACTGATTGATTAGTACTGTCTTTTCTATGTTTGGAAATCTGCAGTAGTTTGAAATTGCAACAAATGACAATGGACTTACTGTTTTGAATTTTCTTATATTTGTCAAGCCAGTGTAGTTTAGCGTTTGAGAAATGTCAAACTGATTGATTAGTACTGACTTTTCTTATGTTTGGGAATCTGCTGTAGCTTAAAATTGCAACAAATTTCAATGGACTTATTGGTCTGAATTTTCTTATATTTGTCAAGTTAGTGTAGTTTAGAGTTTGAGAAATGTCAAACTGATTGATTAGTACTGACTTGTCTTATGTTTGGAAATCTGATGTAGTTTGAAATTTCAACAAATGTCAATGGACTTATTGTTCTGAATTTTCTTACATTTGTCAAGCTAGTGTAGTCTAGAACTTGGGAAATATCAAACTGATTGATTAGTACTGACTTTTCTTATGTTGTTATGTACCTCGGGGCTTTATGTAAACAGGAATAGCAGATCCTCAAAATTGTGCTTTTGATATATATTTATTTGCACTGTCTCCTCGTACAAAAATCACTTTAGAATCAAATTGTTTCGATCTCGACTTAATTGCTAGGTGCTTTATAATTGCCACCTTTGAGACTGGATCGCGAATCGCCAGTAGGTAAATCTATTATTCTTTAAACTCACTTTATTTTTTGGCTTTTTCACTTTGCTTCTGTTTTAACTGTTTTTCTCGACCTTTAGATTTTCAGGATTCAACTCTACTTTTGGATTCTGCTCCACTTTTTTATTTTACTCTATTCGCGCCCGTTGCTTTTATCCAACTGTAATTTTCGCCGATATCATTTTGCGAAAAACTAGTCTTTTTCTTACTCATTAAAAAATGCTCACCCAGCAATTCAATTTTTCTACCAGGAGCTTATCATTTTAGTGACTTTTCGTCCGCTTATTTATTTTTGCTTAATTCGCATTTTCTTTATTGAAAAATCACTTTCCTGAGGCCATTCATCGTTTTATTTTCGTGACTTGTTTGTCAAAATGGTAATGGCCTGATAAGGTGTCATTTGACACCTACTTTATTTCAAGTCATTACCATTGGCCCGGCTTCACAGCGTGTTGTCGTAAACACAAGAAATTTGCTGATAAGCGGTTCCCGCTGGTGAAGAGTCTTGAGTCTTCATCGCATCAGATTCTTATTTTTTGTTTTAAGAGGTAACCACTTTGTATGCTCACATGGGGCATACATTGTATGTTACCTCGAGAAGTTAGAAATCAAATACTTTGCATGTATACATATCGGATTATACATATACATTGTATTTGATTTCTAGAATATTAGGCACGCAATACTCTGTTTGTACATATAGGATGTACGTGGTATTTTTTGTGGCAATTGATATTGCTGAAATGGCCTTTTCTTTACGAGGCTTCTAATTCTCTTTTTTTTTTTTATACGCTTATGTGTATTTTAAATACATTTTACTTATTTATATGCACTTTTTGGTTTACAACAATTCCTTCCCCCTACAGATAAGAGAATTATTCTTGGCAGAGGAATAATTCTCCCCACTCGATAATTGAGGATAAAAATCTGTTACGGGGCTTGGACCAACTTTGGACTTTCCTTGGGTCGCATTCGCGATGATTCTTTCGGAGATACTGACACGTACGCGGTACCGTTCGCCCGAGCATCTTGTCACCCGGATTCAGGCAATTTCTATTTTGTCTGTAATCCCTGGGTGGCAAGGTCCTCTACGGTTAAAATTGGTGAGGGCCGGTTATCCCAACCAGACGATATGGTATTTTCCGGCTGAAGCCCAGAGGACGTATCCTGTGGATATTAGGTTGTTCCCTCATGAGGGGCTTGCCGTGTACGCTGCGGGTAAGTTTAAAGCATTTTTTTAAAATCATTTTTCGCTACTAATATTTGTTTTTTTTTTTTTTTTTTTTTTTTTAGGTGGCACCTTTCACCTGCTGGGACAGCTCGGGCTGTGCGGATGTTGTATCGAGCAGCCGATTTCCCCGTGGTTTGCCCTGAGGGCTGTCACCCCAGCCGGTGCGGCAGACAGCGATGGAAGCGAGGAGTGGTAGAGCCAGGGCTTTACCCATAATAATAATAAAAAAAAATAAAAATTAAAAATTTAAGAGAAATTTTTTTTTTTTATATATATAAAAAAAATAAAAACTTAAATAAAAAGATTTTTCCATGGAATACGCTCTGTTTCTTTTCTTATCCACCTACTCCCTCACTTCTGTTTCAGATTTTTTTTTTCTTTTTGAAGGCGGCTCTTTTATGGTTTGGTTTTGATTCGTAGAGTGGACTGATTACGACTAACCCTCGCGCATACTGCTTTTGGTGGTGATTTTGAGCTCTTAAAACTAGGTTATTTTTAATATAATAAAAGGAATTTAAAAAGATTAAATCTACTTAAAAAAAATAATAAAAAAAAATTTCTTAATTTATAGTACAAATTTTTCTTACTAATAAAAAATTTCCTTTCTCTTTTTTTTTTGTTTGTTGTTGGTCAGTTAGTATTTATTGGTTATATTTTTTGTATATATAGAGACCAAATAATAGCCAAATTAACCTGTATTTATAAAAAACTTTTTAAGATGTGTCCGGTAAATGGACTTCAAACGCAAACTGTTACATTATGAATTAAAAATTTATGTTTTAACTGTGGGGATTGAGATCAAGACCGGTTTTATTTAGTTTTTATTCACTAATTGTTACACATGTTTATTCTTGTCTTTATTCTCTCCCTTTTTTGTTGTTTTTTTTTTTTTAAAAAAACCTTAAGGGTTTGTGTTAAAAAAAAAGTTTTCTTATTCTTAATTTAATGGTTAATTATTTAAATTTATTGTTAATTATTAATTATTTATTATTAATTATTAGTTATTCTATTTTAAGCATTTAGTTCTACAAAAATTAAATTTCCTTACGTTTAAATTAGCTTAGGGCATCTTTGGTCCGGCGGTGATTGTGTCAGATACTATTTGTACTGATTTCGGGACCGGTAAAGTGTGGGTTCTTTTAAAGGGTTGAGGCCCTGCTGGTTCTTCGATTCTGGATTCGCTTTGTATTTTTCGCTGGTGTCTCTTAGTTTTCCAATCTATGAAAGGCTTTTTGAGGAGCTTTATTGCCCGGGTTATTGTTAGTGAAAAGACTAATACTCCACTTAGAGTAATGGACGTAGTGGCCATTGTATGTACATGGTTGCGTTTGGGTTTAGTTTGGTATTGGAGAAGCTTTTTTTCTATTTCTTCTAGTGATTGTGTACCCTTGTGAAGGAGTTCATTTATGTCTTCCCCAGCCAGAATCTTCGAATGGCCTATCTCTACCATTGGAATGTTGTTTTTTGCTGTTAGGAAATAGCTCTTTACCAATGTTTCTGTTTCATTTATGTTTGGGAAGAATGGCGGTTCTGAGAATTGTATTGGGTGCAAGTTTGGTGCCTCATATAGTAGGGTTTGAGATCCTATTTGCACCTGACAAGGGTGAAGTATGGTGATAATCCCCTGTGACTCTATTTTTGTTGTAATAAATTGGTTAGCGCACTTCAGGCGTACCACCGTTGAATTTGTTAGTGAGAATATCTATGTGTTTGGTTTATTTAATTTAATTACTACGCTGCTTGGGGGCAGCTGCGCTCGCAAATTGCATTTTGCAACTTCATTTAGAGGATTAAAAAGCAGCTTGAACACGCACTCCTTTGACGTTGTTGCCTTCGTCACAGGAATGCCTAGCCTCGCCACATAGGTATCTTCCTGGATGTTTTTATTAATTTTCCTCATTTTTTGAGCGTTTTCCGTTTTAATTAGTAGGAAATCTTGAGTCTGGAAGGGAGTAGCTACGAGTGAGTAAGGTATGTCTGGAACCAGCGAGTGTCCTTCATCAATTTGAATAGGAAATCTATGTATTTTGTTTAATTTAAATTTAGGTAATGTGAAAATAGGTATCTGTACTCTAATAACTAGTTTTTCCTGGAACAATAGTGCTTTAGTTTCCGCTGTTTGCTGTATCAGCAGTGGACAGTTCTATGTTTCCGGGCAGGTTGTATGTGATTTATGGTATATTTCGAGCAATTTTTTCGGAGAAATCACTAACGGGTGTAGTTGACCATTCTGGCTAGTTACAACTATGTCTAGTAGGGCCTGTTGCCTAAATTCTAATTCTATTATTTGTAACGTTAGGCTATTTACTACCTCTTGACGCCACTGTCTTGCCAGTAGTTGGTCAGTTGAGTTTTGTATTTTATTAATCTGTAGCATTATTTGCTTTTGTCTCTCCTGGAGGGAGCTCATTGGTTTTTGGATGTGTTGTAGTGTAGTTTTAATTACACTTATTTTCTGACTTTCGAACTCCGCTAGGGCCTGATTATTTCCTTCCAATTCCTACAATGGACTATAGATCTCCCTGGTACTCCATTGGTACTATCCATGGTACCGATTAGGTAATGCATAGTATTTCCCATTCCGTCGAATATAGATCTCCTCGTCCGGTATCTGGGCACCACTTCTCTTATGGCTGTTGTCCTTTTTTGATGTTTTCCAACAATGAATGGATATGTTTCTGTTGTACCAGGCATAGCTCCTCCGTTTGGTTATTACACAACTGGTATTCCAAATGTTCTGCTTGTTCAGCCATTCGTGTCTGGTTATCCAATTCGGTCAAATCTATTTCCGTTAGGATACTCCATGTATTATGGTAGGCTAATAGTTCTCCAATCTCTTCGAATAGTACTCCAGTATTGTTCAGCGGGGTTACGCTGTATGCTTCTGTTTGTTTTTGTCCCGTTATCAGCCGGAAACTGCACAAGAGTAGGATCAGGAATTCCATGGTCTGGGAAGAAGGAAGTATACTTTCGTAAGTAACATTACACTACAGATTGGGGTTTTTGTTATTATTACTATTATTATTATATTTTTTTTTGTGTTCTTCAGATATTTTGCACTTCGGCTTCCCATTTCGGTAGTCAGTGATCTATTCGTAAAAGTGCTTTAAGCGGTTGTTATGAACGGTGACTATTCGCTTGCCTATTTTTATCGCCGTATTTACGGGACTTAGAATTTTGGTCACCGGATATGGTCCAACCCAGACTTGAGATAGCTTATTTTTTCTACTTTCGATTTTAAGCAGTACCTTGTCTCCCAAATGAAAGGAAAGATGTCGTATTGTTCTGTCATAGCCTTAGAGCCCTTTTTGCTAGCTAGAATATTTGTTCTTGCTAATGCATATGATTTCTGAAGCTTATACCTTAATAGGTGGTAGTAGCTTTCGTGATTATACACGGGTTCAGGTTCCCGTTTTAAGTTGGAAGGGACATCTGCGGTAAAGCCGTAAAGGCAGTCCATAGGAGTCAGTGTAGTACCCCCGTGTACACTGTTATTGTACACGAACGCAGCTGTTCGTAGGTATTGATCCCATGTGTTAGGACTTTCATCTACGATGGTTCGCAGGTACTCTATAAGGGGTCTATGGGCTCGCTCCAGTGCTCCATTAGACTGGGGATGATAAGCTGAAGTTTGTAGCTTTTTTGCCCTTAAGAGTTTACATAACTTTTTGAATAGTTCACTCAGGAAATTAGATCCCTGGTCAGTGACTATTCTTTTTGGGATACGATAGCGCGTGACGATTTCGTCGAAGAATACTTGTGCTACTGTAATTGCTTCCCCATTTGGTATGGCATACCAATCGACGAACTTAGTTACGTTATCTTGAAATGTCAAGATATATTTGCTACCTGCGGCGGTTTCCACCAAGGGACCCACAATATCCAGGTAAACCTTGTCAAATGGTTGCTCTGCTATGTCCGTAATTATCATTGGCATTCGGAGTTGGGGAGACGCCTTCATCGTTTGGCACTTTGGGCATTTTTTAATATATTTCTTTATGTCGCTAAGCATATGTTTCCACCAATACCTGCCCTTAATTCTCTTATAGGTTTTTATAACACCTTGATGGCCGCCAAAAGGAGAGTCATGGAAATCTTTTAAGATTGTGTGGACTTCCGTGGGGCTCGTAATCACCTCTGGTGCTCTACCTGTACTTATATTTGGTTCAAGCGTATTTGGGTTCTGTGTGTTTTTCTGCAGATAGGATTTCGTTTTGTTCAGCTGTTGTATATTCTGATAACTCTACTTTGGAGCCACTATTGTCTTCTTGAGCCTTTTGTCTTTGTGCTCGAGTCACTGCAAAGCAATGAGCGGATTTCTTTACCTTTTTCGGTCTCTCCGAGTTACCGTCCTCCACATCTGAGTCCATAGTGGAGTGAATGAGGGCTTTTACCGTTAAGGTATTGCCTAATTTGTCTTCGGCTAATGCTTGTGGGATGCGGCTTAAGGCATCTGCATTAGTATTGTACTTCCCGGGTTTATATTCGATACTGTAATCGAATTCGGAAAGTTTGTGGTGAAATCTCACCAAACGGGAAGTAGGGTCTTTTACGTTAAAGACACCTTTGAGGGGCTTATGGTCAGTATAGACCGTGAACTTTCTACCTTGAAGATAACACCGAAAATTTTTGGTTGCCCAGACTATAGCCAGTAACTCCTTCTCGATTGTGGAGTAGTTCCTTTCGGCCTTATTTAATGTTCGGCTTGCATAGGCAATAGGCTGGTCTATGCCCACTTCCCCTTGGGAAAGCACAGCTCCTATTGCCTCACTACTGGCGTCCGTTGTCAGATTAAAAGGTTTTGAGAAGTCGGGATAAATCAAAAGAGGTGGTGTAACCAGAGAGTTTTTTATTGTTTGGAATGCTTCTTCGCATTTCTCGGTCCATGTGAATTTGACATCCTTTCGGAGTAAATTCGTTATTGGACGAACTATTTTAGAAAATTCCGGAATAAATTTCCTATAATTATTAGCAAGTCCTAGAAAAGATTGGACCTGCCTAACTGTTCTTGGAACAGGGAATTTTTGGACGCATGCCGTTTTATTTGGGTCCTTCGCTAGAACATTTATGTCCTAGATACACAACTTCTCGTCTCAAAATCTAGCACTTCTCTGGCTGCAGTTTTAAGTTGTTTTCCCTCAATTTATTGAAGACTTTTCGTAGTTTGTCGTTGTGGTCGTTTAAGTTTTTTCCATAAACGACGATGTCGTCAAGATAAATAAAACACTCCAGGCCTTGTAAGCCTGTCAGAACAAAATTCATGAGACGCTGAAAAGTAGCTGCGGCTCCTTTGAGCCCAAACGGTATACGCTTGAACTCGTAGTGCCCATAGTTAGTGCTGAACGCTGTTTTCTGTCGATCTTTTTTGTTTACAAGGACCTGATGATAGCCATTGGCAAAATCGAGGGTGGTAAAATATCTTGCGTGACCTAATTGGTCGAGGATATCCTCGATTCGGGGCAGCGGAAATGCGTCGCCAATTGTTTTTTCGTTAAGTTTGCGAAAATCAACTACAACGCGCCACCTTTTTTCGCCATCAGGCCCCGCTTTCTTGGGGACCACTAGAAGCGGCGAATTCCACGGGCTTTTACTAAGTTGGACTATATCGTTATCCAACATTTCTTTAAGTTGCTCGTTGATTACCTGTTTCTGTGTGTCTGGTAACCTGTAGGCTTTCTGGTTTATAGGCGCTTGGTTTTGTAACAAAGGAATATCATGCTTCATAGCGTCTGTAGACGTGAGTTTATCGCCCTTGAAATAAAAAATGTCGTTGTACTCATAACAGAGTTTGGTTATTGACTCTTTCTCCGTAGAGGTCAGAGTTTCATCCAGTGTGAGCTCCTCCTTTAACTTAGTGAAACGTGTATCGCTGGAGGTAGCATCGGGATCGAGATTATCCGGAAATAAGTACTTTAAGTGTTGCAAGGCGACAATTTTTTCTGCATCCTGTACCTCTTTTGGTTCATTTATTATAGTGGCCTTGTTTGTTGCCTGATTCCGTGGCCTTGATTTAAAATGTTTAAGCAAATAGCTCAACATCGATATGAAGAAGAACAAAATAGTTTGACCGCTTTCACTCTGTGTGGTTTGTTGTTTTGGAGAATTCACTGGTTCCATTTGTTTAGCACACTCATTTTTTCCTCTATATTGGTTCTGGGACTTGTAGGAATTCTTAATACTAACTTTAGTGATCAGGGGAGTTAGTTTAGTCTTCTCTTGAAGCTTTAAAAACTCGCACTCGTCAGTTTTGGGGTTCTTAGCCCTCTTGGTTAACTGACTTTTACGTTTTTCTGAAAATGTGACATTTTCAGTTTCCGTGTTATCCTTAGAGACTACTTTTGTGGTGTCATTTATTTGTGGCCCTCGAGGTTTGAGAACATCACTTATACCTTTCGATCCCTCTAATGAGATCACGTGAAAATCTTTTATTGTCAATAGATTTAGAGACAAGCTAGTAATGACCACCTGGGAACTGTTCACATTGATGATGCCAATTAACACTGTTTCTGTTCCAGAAGGGAGCAGGCTATTTGCCAGGAAGACTCCATCGCCTATCTCTTGGGACAGACAGAGCATTTCTTCCTTTGTCTGCAACGGGATTCTGGCATGGATTTGTGACCGCGCAGGTATGTATGTAGATAGGTTCCTTTAAACCCACTACTAGCTGCCTAATGCCGTCAGTTAATTCATTGCCCGGACAGCTTTTATTGCATTTTGTTGGATCCGCGTGAGTCTGGCAGTCAGCATTTCTCTTTTGAGAAGCCTTGAAGATACTACACGTAGATAGTTTTGCCCTCTGAGGCACCACCTTTTCCGCGAGTGTTCCTACTTCGACTGCTTGCTTTAAATGCAGGTTGTCTGTTGCAAAAATTATAGGCAAAGCAAACTCCTCTGGATTAGTTTCCGTGCGAGGAAACCTCAATGTCCTATTTGGGCCTTCAACATTGCAGTTCCCAGAAAGGAAATCATTCCCTAAAAGTCCGTCGTCGGAAAGACCTGGCAGGTTCTGTACTACCTGCAACTTGCAGGGAATTATATTTTTTAGATTAAAGTTTCCCTGGCAATTTCCCAGTGTCTTTCCTGTTCCGAAGGGTGTCTGTAGTGTGCAAGCCTCGTTTTTATTGATTATTTTAAGGTTTTTTAGTGAATCCTTTTTTATAATACTCACCTCAGTGCCAGTGTTTACTACTGGTTGGGTTCGGCCGTTTAGGCCTATATCTAGAGGAAGTTTAACTACGGGGACACTTGATTCGGGAGTCTGAGGGGACCCTTTTATTTTGGTAGTATTTTTTGAAGTCGAGCCGGGGAGTTTTGGTTCGACTGTATGTCGTTTCTCTGGCTCCTGGCTTCCCACTTTAGTTTATGTGAACATGCGGTTACCGTATGTCCTTTTCGATTACAAAGATCACACTTTAGTCTGATATTATATACTCTAGGGCCTGTGTTGGGGTCTCTTGTTGAGACGGTTCAGGGGGCTTGCGATTGCGTCTGCAATCACGAACATCATGCCCATAATTTTTGCAATTATTGCAGAATGGCGTGTTTTTCCTGGTAAAACACTCATCGTATGTGTGGCCTAATTTTTGACAATAGCTACACTTTACTTGTGTAGGTGAAAATTTTCTGGAACCAAAAGGGGCCTGTGAATACCTTGGTCGCCTTTGGTAATCTCCATTTCTCTGATATTGTTGTACGGTTGGTCTTGGTATATTATCCTCCTCAGGTCGAGTCATATTGAACGCGTCTTTCTCTGTATTGTGTGTCTTAAACTTAATCTTACCATACTCAGGTTGATCTGACACCTGGGCTAGAGGATATGTGAATCCTGCTGTTTGGGGCTGTGTTTGTACCATATAGGGAGCCACTTGTGTCGTCTGCTGTATTCTTGCGAGCGAGTATGTAGATTGTATATTTTGCTGTAACCTTTCCATACCTGCAGAGTTAGTAGATATGCACTAAGATGTGGACTATTAGAACCTGTTTTGAGGGCGGTAATGGCGAAATCTTCCAACTGGGGATTTATTGCTTCATATTGGGATACTGTATATTTAACCTCGGCTGCTTGTTTTCACTGTATCAACAATAATTTGATCCTATGTATATATATTGTTGCGAGCGTGGCCTTTGGTACGTTATTTAAAACACAATATTAAATAATTAATATATAAGTTCTTTATTACACTTAAATCATATAAAGTTCACAAACATTCATTTAATCAACTATGCTCTAATTATCGCTAACACTGTACTTTCAATAATCGCAATCTAATTACACACTATCGCTTCTTTATTACTTTCGCTTCTTATCACTGCAACGTCTAAAACAAGACCCTTTCCTGGCGATGACAACTGTTATATTTATACCCTAGAAACACTCCAGATTAATCTGGAGTGTTCTATTCCAAAAGCTTCTTGACTATTCTATTTGTTCTATTCCTGAACTTTCATAATCGATTCTCCGAACCTGAAGTCATTTACTTTCCGAACCTGAAGTTGTTTATTGCCAGTAGATGTCACCAGTTGTCTCTTTCTATTGCACGTAACACTGCCCCCTTCTTAAACTTGTTCGTCCCGAACAACAGGTGGTCCACGGTCTTGATGCTCGTAGTATTGACACAAGCGGTCCAAATGAACAATTTTGTGCTTGCCTCTTGTGCCAAGCTGAATCCTGTATACCACGTCATTAATTCTAGTTACTACTGAATATGGTCCTTCCCAGTGTTGTTGCAATTTTGGAGAACGTCCCTTAGGTCGTTTCGGGTTGTACAGCCAAACAAGATCACCTTCGTTAAATCCTGCGGAATTAGCGCGTAAGTCATAACGTGTCCTCATCCGATGGGTACTTACTGCTAATTTCGCCCCCGTGGCCCTTTGTACATCAGCTCTCAGTTTCAATGGGGCTCTGACATTACACTTGTACATTTCCTTTCTGCTGCTACGTGGCGGACCTTTGTAAGAAGCACACACAGTGCATCTGCGACACCACTTCTCTACATCCTCCCGCATATGTAGCCAATAAAACTTTTCTCGTATTATAGAAATTGTTTTATTCACTCCCAAATGTTCTCCAGATGCTCCACGATGCACTTTACCTAGAACCTCGTTGACCTTTGATGCCGGCACGACTATTTGCATTCGGAACGATTTACCGTTAGGCGCTTCCCACTTGCGTTTTAATATGCCGCATTCAACATGAAGAGAATTCCATTGAGCCCAGTAGCTTTTCAGCTCTTCACTCATCCTCGAAATATCCTTCCATTCTGGTTTTTCTATGTCTACTTTCCAAGCAAGAATAGGTGAAATGTCCGGATCTTCTCGTTGTGCTGTTCGCAGGTCCTCGTTGTCCCAACCTGTAGTTGGTTCCACGGATACCAACTGTATAGTAGCTGTTTTCTCATTTCCTTTCTCCCAGCCATAATGCTTACATTCAGGTTTCCATTGACGTTGTACCAAGGCCTCTGCATTTCCATAGATACGTCCTTTTCTGTGTTGGCTGTCAAAGTCATAAGGTTGGATTCTAGTCTCCCTAAGAATAGTTTGCTCTCTAGCTCGCCAACTTGTACGTTCTTCTGTCCCTTTCTTTTCTGTTGGTTCCTTTCGACGGCGTGTCCTGCAGTCGCTTTGAAGGTGTCCCAATTTAGTACAATCCCAACATCGAAGAACACTACGTGAAGGGGTACTCAGTGATAACTGCAATCTATTGCAAGTCTGCTGCTCAGCTCGATATCTTTGCAATTCCACTTTCATCTCTTCATCTAGAGATTCCACTCGTCGGCGTTTTCTGCAGTCTCTTTGTAGGTGTCCTGGTCTATTACAATTCCAGCATCGAACGATACCACGCAAAGGTGAACTCTGGGATGACTGCATTCTATTACAAGTACATTTGTCCACCGAAATGTCTCTCATTCGTACTGCACTCCGCGAAGCTTGTCTGGCGGATTCATACACTAATGCATAGGCTAGTGCTTCTGCTGTTGATTTCTTTCCTGCTAGCCTCAATGATTGTTGTAAATTTTGATCTGTAATAGCGTTCACAAATGCCTCCGTCGCCACTTCATTGAGAAAATCCGCATTCACGCTGGAGTATGACAGATGCGCTAATCTTTCTACATCTGCCTGCAGTTGTTGTAGTGATTCGCCATGTTTTTGAATCCTGTTGCGCAACTGTAGGCGATATACTTGCTGCATGTGCTCATCTCCGTAACGTAATTCTATCGCCTGTACTAATGAAGAGTAATTACGTTGATTTTCAATCGGTACAGTTTGTAAGAGTTCTGACGCAGGACCTCGAAGTGCTAACACCAGAGCTATAGCTTTGCCTTCATCATTCCATCCATTTACCTCTGAAGCTGCCTCGAATTGTCTCTTGAAGATATGCCACGAATTTTGTCCATCAAATATGGGAGGTTTCATTCTACCTGCACCGGATATTTCAGTTGCTCCGCTTAGAGGCTGACGATGCTTTATTCTTTCCAGATCTGCTTTAAAGTTATCAAGCTGTTCCGTGACATTTTGTTGTACTCCCGACACTTGTTGTCGAACTTCCAACACTTCCTGCTGTATTCCTTCAATTTTCATATTTTGTTCGTCTAATGAAACTTTCAGAAATTTCTTCTGTTCCTCCAAACAAGTTTCTAGACAATTCTGCAAAGAATTCTTTTGTTCCTCAAAAGCATTCTTTTGCTCGTCCAGACAGGTTTCCATAGATTTCTTTTGTTCCTCGAGAGAATTCTTTTGTTCGTCGAGAGAATTCTTTTGTTCGTCCATAGATTTCTTCTGTTCATCTAAACGTGATTCTAGAGAATTCTTTTGTTCCTCGAGAGAATTCTTTTGTTCGTCCATAGATTTCTTCTGTTCATCTAAACGTGATTCTAGAGAATTCTTTTGTTCCTCGAGAGAATTCTTTTGCTCATCAAAACGGGCTTCCATTTTACTCATTAAAGTACTCAAAAGCTGTTCCATTTTCATCGCAGGCGCTTCTTCAACTTCGATTTCTTCCAAGTTCTCTTCGAAAACAAATGTTTCAGGATTCTTTCCTTCCTCTATCAAAGATTGTCTAAGTCGCTCGACTAGAACTTTCTTTATGCCTGTCGTTTGTAATGACCGGTTCCCTAACTCCACTTTCAAATCCTGCGTTCGAAGCTCGTCCACTTTGCGCCCCATTATTTTAGTAATTCACTCACAGTTGAATATAAATTATTTTCCAGAATTTTTAAAATTTAACACAATTCCACAAAATTAATCACACTTTTAATTTTTAGTCAATTGCCACCACTTTATTTCGCGAATTTATTTCACTTCTGACACCAGTTGTTGCGAGCGTGGCCTTTGGTTCGTTATTTAAAACACAATATTAAATAATTAATATATAAGTTCTTTATTACACTTAAATCATATAAAGTTCACAAACATTCATTTAATCAACTATGCTCTAATTATCGCTAACACTGTACTTTCAATAATCGCAATCTAATTACACACTATCGCTTCTTTATTACTTTCGCTTCTTATCACTGCAAAGTCTAAAACAAGACTCTTTCCTGGCGATGACAACTGTTATATTTATACCCTAGAAACACTCCAGATTAATCTGGAGTGTTCTATTCCAAAAGCTTCTTGACTATTCTATTTGTTCTATTCCTGAACTTTCATAATCGATTCTCCGAACCTGAAATCATTTACTCTCCGAACCTGAAGTTGTTTATTGCCAGTAGATGTCACCAGTTGTCTCTTTCTATTGCACGTAACAATATGATCAAACTTTCCACTGGGACCTGACGACAAGTAATTAGTCTATTAACCAATTCTTGGTGAGTCTCTCGTCGAAGATACGCTCTATTTAGGAGATTTTCTAATTCTTCCATCGTGGACCATGTTGAGGAGGTGGCCAATTGTAGGCTTCTCCACGTAGCCGTGTAGGCAATATTTGAAGGAGAGCTTCTTTTTCGTCTCCCACGAGACAATGGTCCACTTGTTTGCAGCAGCCTAGAAAAGTTTGGAGTTCTTGGCTTAACTGAGGACTAAGCGCACCAGAAAAAAGAGGAACCATCTGGGCAGCTAACTTTACCACTTTTTCGTAGTCGACCATTTTTGTATAGCTTGGTCCTTGTTTTAAACAAAACGACTTTTCTGCACTGTCGTCTAGGCTGGAGTCCAGAAGGGATCTTCCTAGCAAATTCAAAGATGTTGCCGCCGCGGACAGCCGTTCGCTACTACTATCACTTATTTCACCAGTTATTTCACTTATATTTAAATTGGTAAATATATCTTGACTATTACTAAAATTGACAGGGCACGAGGTTTCTTTTAACTCCAGGAGCTCTCTTTTAAAATTCTCTGTGTCCTCTCTAAATTTTTGGACTTGAGCAAGTCTTTGCCAGCGAGTTTGTGCTAGCTTCCTTTCTAACGCGTCACACTGTGAAATAGAGACTCCTGAAGCCCCTCGCGCTCTGTCTAACAAAGTTTTCAAATATATATCTAAACTTACTTGGGCCGGCTGGAACCCTGATAGTAGGGTTCCACTTCGCAGTTGAACTCCTGCCGGTTTTGAAGTGTCCGGAAGCTCGTTCTGCTGCACGGTTGTCTGCTCTGACGATGTCGGGTCGTCCCTTGAGTCGACCGGCAAGGAAGATTGTTGTGAAGAAGTTTCCTCTGTTGACTGTCGGGAAGTTTCGTCGACAGTTGGGTTGTCTTCCGACATGCAGGTCCTTGTTTAGGGGCACAGGGGGCCTTTGGCCTACTTGCTTTGTTCCCTGTGCTAATGTATTGTCCCAAAGGGGGGCTTTATGCCTTCTTGCCGATTCCCTTTTGATGTAGCCTGAAAGGGGGCTGTATGCCTTCTTCTAGTTCTTCCCAGACTAAACAGCTGAAATTCCTCTCTTGCAAGCGTGGGTGGTAGCTAATTTGCTTTTCGTCCTTCTGGGCAGGGATCAGGCCCGCTGGAGTCCCACGTTGGTGCTTTGCACTTAGTTGAGGGGGTGTCTGCTTACTCTGTTGAGTAGAGGCAGTTATAGGTGCACTACCCCGAGCGTTGGAGGTGACCAAATCAAAAGCCCCCGACGCCAGACTCAGCTCCAGGTTAAAGGGTAAGGTTGTCTTGCCCAGCACTCAACTTTAGTCCTAAACCTCTCTCACTTTGTAGGAAATTCAAGGTTTTTCAAGCGCTTACTTTTATTTCAAAAAGGCTTCCTCGAATCCTACCGGCTGCGCCAAAATTGTTATGTACCTCGGGGCTTTATGTAAACAGGAATAACAGATCCTCAAAATTGTGCTTTTGATATATATTTATTTTCACTGTCTCCTCGTACAAAAATCACGTTAGAATCAAATTGTTTCGATCTCGACTTAATTGCTAGCTGCTTTATAATTGCCACCTTTGAGACTGGATCGCGAATCGCCAGTCGCAATCAGCCAACTCCGTTTTATTGTTTTTTTTTGTTTTTATTAGAAGCCGTAAGTCTCTTCCGTTTATCTTTTTTTTCGCCACTTGTAGGTAAATCTATTATTCTTTAAACTCACTTTATTTTTTGGCTTTTTCACTTTGCATGTGTTTTAACTATTTTTCTCGACCTTTAAATTTTCAGGATTCAACTCTACTTTTGGATTCTGCTCCACTTTTTTATTTTACTCTATTCGCGCCCGTTGCTTTTATCCAACTGTAATTTTCGCCGATATCATTTTGCGAAAAACTAATCTTTTTCTTATTCATTAAAAAATGCTCACCCAGCAATTCAATTTTTCTACCAGGAGCTTATCATCTTAGTGACTTTTCGTACGCTTATTTATTTTTGCTTAATTCGCATTTCTTTTATTGCAAAATCACTTTCCTCAGGCCATTCATCGTTTTATTTTCGTGACTTGTTTGTCAAAATGGTAATGGCCTGATAAGGTGTCATTTGACACCTACTTTATTTCAAGTCATTACCATTGGCCCGGCTTCACAGCGTGTTGTCGTAAACACAAGAAATTTGCTGATAAGCGGTTCCCGCTGTTGAAGAGTCTTGAGTCTTCATCGAATCAGATTCTTATTTTTTGTTTTAAGAGGTAAACACTTTGAATGCACACATGGGGCATACATTGTATGTTACCTCGAGTAGTTAGAAATCAAATACTTTGCATGTATACATATAGGATGTGCATACATTGTATTTGATTTCTAGAATATTAGGCACGCAATACTCTGTTTGTACATATAGGATATACGTGGTATTTTTTGTGGCAATTGATATTGCTGAAATGGCCTTTTCTTTAAGAGGCTTCTAATTCTCTTTTTTTTTTGTATACACTTATGTGTATTTTAAGTCCATTTTACTTATTTATATGCACTTTTTGGTTTACAACAATTCCTTCCCATACATATAGGATGTGCGTACATTGTATTTGATTTCTAGAATATTAGGCACGCAATACTCTGTTTGTACATATAGGATGTATGTGGTATTTTTTGTGGCAATTGATATTGCTGAAATGGCCTTTTCTTTAAGAGGCTCCTAATTCTCTTTTTTTGTATACACTTATGTGTATTTTAAGTCCATTTTACTTATTTATATCCACTTTTTGGTTTACAACAATGTTTGGAAATCTGCTGTAGTTTGAAACTGCAACAAATGTCAATAGACTGATTGTTTTGAATTTTCTTCAAGCTAGTGTAGTTTAGAGTTTGTTGGTGGTAATGGTCCGAAATATTTATTGATTTTTGGAGTCTAATAAAGGTTAAAACTATTGATTGGCAGTAACTTTTTATATCTGGAGGAGGAGCGAATAAAGACAGTAATTTAATTCCCTAAGAAACCTGGGCGTTTGGATCCGATGATAGCTCACATAAACACACTTAGTAAAGCAACCGACTTCTTGAGAAAGGTCGAGGTTTATCCTCTACACGGCAATGCGCTAACATGATTACTTTGTTTGGGAAAACATTCCATCTGTACTCCTACCCAGTTATTGAGAGCATCACCACTTTATCTGACCATTCCGGAACCTTTACTAGGTACGCCAAATTTATTGCGGAAGATGAAGCCAGGTGAGCGATTTTGTTACACTACCCCCCCCCCCCCCCCCTTCACAAGCTTGT
>OZ005744.1:107982389-108241029 GCA_963930735.1 Dioctria linearis | reverse complement strand
TGAGGTCATCCTCTTGGTGTTGAGCTTTGATCCTCTTGCGCGGGTAACTAGACGAATAGTGATGGTGTCCTTCTCTTCGAGCCGCTGACAATATTGACATTCAGTCATTGAACAAAGACGACGCGACATTGCATCTGCGTTACTGTGACTTTTACCAGGACGGTGCACGATTTCAAAATCATAGGCCTGCATGCGTTCTATCCATCTTGCTACTTGTCCTTCGGGACTCCGAAAGCTCGTCAACCATCTCAAAGATGCATGGTCTGTTCGAATTATTAACTTTTTCCCCCAGTAAATATGGCTGAAAATGTTTGCAGGCTATGACTATCGCGACCAGTTCTTTCCTGGTGATACAGTAGTTTCGCTCCGGGTGACTGAATGTCTTGCTGTGTGGTATTCCAATACGTGTTCCATGTCCTTAACTTGCGGGAGTATAGCTACCCAAACGTGTTGACTGTCGTCTGTGTCCAAAATAAAAGGTAAATTTTCGTCAGGCTGAGTAGGTATAGTCGCAGTAGTTAGGCGGTCTTTCAACTCTTCGAACGCTTCTTGACAAACATCTGACCAGATAAACTTTCGACCTTTCTCTGTAAGCTCCGTTAATGGTTTGGCGATAGCTGAAATTTTTTTTACGAATCGCCGGTAATAGGCACACAACCCAAGAAATGACTGAATGTCTCTTCGTGTTTGTGGTCGAGGCCAATTCTTGACAGCACTCCGTCGACAACCCGCAGTCACTGATGACATATCCTAGGAACTTTACCTCTTTTGGACACAACTGACACTTCTTCGGGGAAACTTTTAGATTTGCTACTCTTAATCGGGCTAAGACAAGGCGGAGATTTTCTACCAATTGTCCAAATGGCATAACTGAAAACTCCCACAATCCACTGCCTGTAGTGAACGCGGTCTGCTCCCGGTCTTCTTCTTCCACTTCCACTTGCCAGTAGCGCGACTGTAAATCTAATGTCGAAAGCCAGGTTGAACCGGCGAGTGCATCCAGAGTTAGATCAATACGTTGCAGCGGATATGAATCTTTTTTGGTGACCTCGTTTAGACGCCTGTAGGTCGACGCAAAATCTAGTCGAGCCATCTATTGTTTTAACCAGAACCACTGGAGAGGTCCACGGACTGCTGGATGGATTTATAACACCCTGGCTTCTCATATCGTGTACTAGATTTTCCGCCTCCTGACGCTTGGCAAGCGGAAGCCCCCTTGGGGGTTCCTTAATTGGTTTACTGCCGCCTACGTCGATCCGATGCCTCATTATTGTGGCGTGGGCCGAGTTCAGTTTTGGTTTTCGCAAAAACGTCGTGATGTTCCCTGAGTAGTTTTTTCCTAGTATTATTTTTCTGTTGATTATCATGATGTACAGTTGTGAGTTCCAGCAATAGGTATAATTCAGGTGGTAAACTATTCAAGCTAGGTGTTACTTCTCGGACAGGCTGACAATGTCTGCAGGCACTTCAACATTTGCTTAAGAGGTGTTAGCCTTGAGTTTGACTGTGTTATCTGTTAAGTTTGTCACACGAACTATCAAATTTCCATTGTTGTACTGGCAGACCGGTGGTTCCATCCAGATGAGAAGATGGGACATTCTTCGGAGGTATTAAAACAATTTTTTTGTTCAGCCACTAACGGGTTGTAAAGTGTTACGAAGCAGGATGACTCAGCGGGTATCGTATCGTCCGGTATTCTTCTAACAAAAAAGTCAGTGCTATCGGTATTCTTCTAACAAAAAAGTCAGTGCTATCTTCTTCAATTATCGAAACCAGTTCATGTGCTATCTTAACAGTGTGCTTTGCTAAGTCGATTTAGTATCTGTTGGCTGCAAGGAAATCCATCCCGATGATGCAGTCGTCAAAGACATCAGCCACGTAGAAGGTGTGAATTGTGGTAAAATTTCTAATAGCTACTGGCAGCTCAATGACACCGTCCAGTGACATTGGAATCCGCATTAAAGATGCTTGAGACTATAAGGGTTTTACAAACGGGCCAGTATTCTTCTGTGCAAAATAGAATGCATCTCTCCTGTATCCACGATCATGTGGCAGATAATCCTTCCAATTTTTCCTTGGATTTTGATGGTACTGCAAATCGTACCTTGGCTTACTGCTATAATCAGTGGGCTGGTAGCCTCAAAACTACTGACTCCGTCGGGCCTCTTTTTTCGGGGATATGTGTGTCGATATGACGGTTGGTTTTGGGGATATGGTTTTGTGTGGTAGTGGCTGCGGTGCAGGTGATTAATGTGTTAGTGGGTGCAGGATTTGTTAGTGAGTTTGTTGGGGGTGGGTAAGTTAGTGTGTTAGTAGGTGGTGGATAGTTGATTAGTGCGTTAGTGGCTGGTAGATGGTTTGTTAGGGGGTTAATGGGAAGTGGATGGTAGATTAGTGTGTTTGGGGAATGGAAGATTTGATTATGGTGTTAGTGGGAAGCGAGGTGGAGATAGGGTGGTATGTGTAGTGTTGGTATGGGGTGAGGTGTGGCTGGTGTAAGTTGTTATTGTGTTAGTGTTCGGTGTAAGCTTGACGAGTGGTGAATGTTGAGCGATATGGGTGTTGGTGCTTGGAGTATATGCGGTTTTTGTGGTACGGTTAGTTAGTTCTAGGAGGCTGGTTTTTAATGACTGTTGATCTTTGTGCGGCCGAAGATGTACTTGCAGACGGTACGTGGAGCGTTTGTGAAGTTTGCTGATCTCTGCCCCACGAGATCAGCTGCCCTGCGTTTAAAGTTCCTGCTAAGCTAGACGAACTGATATTCCTCTGCTTTCGGATAGCTGCTGTGTTTGTGTGATTGCAAGTCAGACGGTGCGTTGTCTCGTGTTCCAGGAATGGCTTTAAGTGTTGTATTATTCCTCCCTTCTTCGATGGGTATTAGCAGAATGTTGATTGCTCTGTTAGTAGGGCGGCCTCCAACCAGGTCGAATGCTACTCTGTTACCAGTAGCTAGTTCGGTTTCCGGATTTATAACTGAACTCCGAAAGTTGGCAAAATGGAAGAAGACGTCTATTTGACTCTCATCACGCACGATAAACCCGTACCTTCGTAGAAAATCGCATCGACGGATAGTTCCTGTGACGCTTTTGGCTATCGGATTGGATTTAGACAAAACGTTAACTGATATATGAGCTATTAAATCTGGTTGAGCTAGCTGCGGCTCCATCACGCTAGCTCGCTTGCGTTTCCCGACAACATCCGTGTTGAATTTCTTCCTATCAATTCTCTTCTGAAGTCCGGCGGTTCTCTTGGTGGAGGTCTATTATTACTCGTTGCCACGGCGACTCGTATATTTCGCCTTGCGGCCCTTGTTGCTCGATGATTGGCATCGATTCGGAATGCTTTTTGTACTGTATCTTGCAGCGTAAGTGGATTGAAATCTCGAACCCTTTCCTGAACATCCGAATAGAGATTCCTTCTAGGAAGTGTTCCAAAGCGATCTGATCTCTTGCGTCCTCTGGACAATATGGGAACTTAAGTCGAGCCAGCCGTAACAGATCCGTCGCGTATTCCGAAAAACTCTCTCCATTCATCTGAACTCCTGTGCTCAGCTGGACGTGACTAACCGATTGGTTATACTCCGCTACAACTGTATGGAAAGCGCATTCCTCGCATTCCTCTCTTAAAAACCCAAAGCCCGGATGCGAAGAGATGAGTAGTAAGGGTCCCACCTCCCTATACTTTTACATTACGTCCGATAGAGACAACTGCCACGAGGATCCCACTCGCTGGTTTTCTGCAAGACGGTTCCCTCCGCCGATAAGAAGTTCTTGAGGAGGGAGTAGGATAGACACGTCCCTGTCGCAAGCATTGGAAGGTAAAAAATAAAAAAGCTGAGTTGACACCGAGTTGTGTTGTTGTAGGATGTTGGTTGGAAGGAGAGAGCTGGTGCTGTCTGTGGTAAGACGGTAGATGGATTACTGTCGCAAGCATTGGGAGGTAAAGATACAAAAAGCTGACTTGATACCGAGTTGTGTTGTTGCAGGATGTTGGTTGAAAGGAGAGAGCTGGTGCTGTCTGTGGTAAGGACGGTAGATGGGTCCCTGTCGCAAGCATTGGGGGCAAAAATAAAAAAAGCTGACTTGATACCGAGTTGTCTTGATGCCGGCTGTTGGTTGAAAGGAGAGAGCTGGTGCTGTCTGTGGCAAGGACGGGAGATGGGTACTGTTTTGGAAAGGTCCAGTTGCTAGGATGGCTGAGCCTAGTGGGTGCAGGCAGGTGTACTATAGGCGGCTTACGTACAAGTATAGGACTTTTGCTAAGTATAGGACTTTTGTTCCATCATCCCAACAGTTGGCTTCCGCGATTGCCTCGAATTGTAACTCCTAGTGGTTCCAAGGGGCTTTACCGTCGTACCCTGTTTGCGATGGAGGCGCATGTGTTTCTCTCGTGGGTTTCGGCCCCACTTGGCGAGAGCAAGTGCCTGTAGGCGCATTGGCCTCAGCTTGGTGAGAGCAAATGGCCGTAGGCTCATTGGTCTCCGCTGACTTGTGTTCGCAGCAATCTGAACTCCCTTGAGGAAATCGGCCTTAGGACGGGGTGGATTGGCCACTCGGCGGTGGAAGGCCAGCTGACTTGTCAGCCGATAGTGTTTCTTGTTGAACCCTCAGTGTCGTCCAGTACTTTATGTGCGAAGGCAGATGCGCTGAGGACTGATATATCGGACATCTGCCTCCGAAGTGTGCTTAACTCTTCGCGGAAGTACGTATGCTGCCCTTTTAGAGCCATCACTTCATTTGCCTTCACCTCATTGCTAACTTCCGTGATTTTATTCCACTGAGCACTGAATTTGTCGTTCAGCTCTTCGACCTTCTGTAGAATTTTATCCAGCTGCTCCCTGGCCATGCTTCTTGCTTTCCTCTGGTTTAGTTTCGGAGATGGACTGGACAACACCCTTAACACGTTAGTTTATAACCGCTCGGACGGAGATCAGACTTATGGCTATAGTTGAGAATTGAACGCCGGAAGTTTAGTTAGCCGAAGTGTATCATGCACGACCTATAACAAAGGTCGGAAATATTCTCTACTTTTCCGCTAAGAATTATATCCGTTTATAACCCAAGACAGAAGACTTAGTAAATCTTTCGTAAACTAAGAAAATGTTTTCTTCCTTATAAACTCGTCGACTAGCTGTTACAATACAGTGCCAAGGCTTGTTTTGGGGCTTTCGCACTCGTTCACTACCAAACACAAAATTTCCTTCAGATGTTTTGTACTTCTCTACTTGACGCCAAATTAGAGACAAGTTTACCACATTTGGGGAAAGTTTAGAATTTATGCTGTGTCTTTTCAGTGGTGTACGATCGAATATGACACCTTTTCAGGAATTATTACGTGTTTCTGAAACCGTTCTTACCAGATATAGTGGGATTTATCAACTTTACGATGATTTCAACTTTATTTCGTCCCTTTTTAGTTGTTCCCTACAAAATGCCAAAACATTTCAGAAATTATTTGGTGTTTCCGAAGTCGTCGACAACAAATGTGGAGACCTTTACCAGATGCAAGAAAAATCCAGAAGTTATTTCGTGTATTCTCAATCGTTGCCGATCGAGTATAAAATTCTTCCAACATATTTTGTGTCTCGTAAGTCGTCCACGTCCAACAAAGAAAATTTATCGAAGATAGGAGTGAACCGAAAATTATTTCTTGTACTCAAAGAAAAACCCTTTCTAAATTATTTGGGTACCTCGCAAAAATGTAGCAATCGCAACTCGACGCCGTACGGATGTAATGAAAATTCTATAAATTGCTTCGAGTTCTTAAAAAGGTTAACTATCTAAAACGATGAATTTGTTCAAAGATTATTTGTATTCCAGTAATTTACACCACAGACGTGAATTCTTTGGTCCTGATCAATGGTTGACCAACGAGTACAGAGACCATATGAGTTGGTAACTCATCGCCTGATAAATATAGGAAAATTATATTAACTCTTTCGGTTTTTTAACAAAAATGTAGCAATTGACCACTAGTCGCCTGACGGACGTAACGAAAATTCCATAAATTGCTTCCACTTCTTAAAAAGATCTACTATTCAATACGGAAAATTTGTTCAAAGGTAATTTGTATTCCAATAATTTACACCACATATAACAGACGTGAGTTCTTTGGTCCTGAGCAATGGTTGACCAACGAGTACAGAAACCATATGAGTTGGTAACTCATCGACTGACAAGTATAGGCAAATTCTATTAATTGTCACGATTTTCAACAAAAATGTAACAGTTGACAACTCGTCGCCTGACGTATGTATCGAAAATTCTATAAATTGACTCTAATTCTGAAAAACATTTACTAATTAACACGAAAATTCGTCCAAAGATTATTTGGAAAATTTACAAATGTCAGTTATTTATAAATTATAAATGTATGTGTTAAAACTAAAGACCTGGAAAATATTCTACCTCATCTATTCCTATTTTAACAGAGACGTAACTCTCATACCTCTTGTATCTGGTTCCATCTGATGAATCTAGTCACGTCGACTTCATTGGTCCAACTAGGCGGTAGATATGTACGTCCGATTGTAAATCATTTAGTGCTTGGCAACTGGTAAGAGCAAAAACAAAAATCTCCGGAATTCCGCTGAACTTCCAGTAGATCATTCGTCCGGTTGAGGGTTAGTGGGGTCCCTTTTACGGAGAGGAAGTGTACCCCACACTTGACACCAAATGTTGCAAATCCTTGGCAACTTTCAGCTTCACTCGTCCCCTCAGTGGTTACAATGTTATTGATGCTACGGGACCGACGTCTCCAAAGGTGGTACCAACTGGTGCCGTTATTCGGACCGTTACCTGGCCGAGCGGTTACCGGGATAACGGAGGTCGTCTCAACGTGGGCTAGATGTTCAAGTAGAACAAAAGAAAGAAAAAAAAACAGATATATTTTATGTTAGGAGAATTGTTTCCCCATGTGGCATGGCAGGCTGCTTCCTTGCCTCGTTGTGAATAAATCAATTCATGCGCTGGAGTAACCTCCTCCTTCGTGGGTTGTATTCTGCGGGTCCCTGGCTTCTTGGTTTCACTTATAATAAGTGATCGCAATTGGGATCGAACTTCGGAAAAAATTTTCCTTCTTTTTAAATAAAATACGCAGACTTTTGATGCAGGATTATCTCAAATTTGACTTTTATTGATTTATTTATTTTTTTCTCTTTACCCAAGATTAGTACAAAATAAAATTAAAATTTTCAGTCGACTTACTCTAACCAAGAACAGAACAAAACTTAGTATGGCGGCTTTTATAGCTTTTTCTAATCTCCCTCGTTCTTACCTTGTAGCTGACAGTTTGTCCCGCCTGGCGCTACTTTAGACCTGATTATGTTATAGTTACATAGTGTCATCTGTTTTTAATTTCGCATTTCTTTTCTTAAACTATTCCCTGCTTCTAGTTACAATTTGAGAGTAAAGTTTAGTCTAATTATAATGTAATTCTTTCAATTGCTACTTCCTACATGTTTTTTTTCTTGCTTCACATGTTACTTAATTAAGTTTCCAGGTCTGCCAACTTTTGTGTTTCGAATTTAATTGGATGTCAAACTGGCTTTTCGCTTATCTGTCAAGAAGGCGAGTTTTAAAATTCGGTAAACGTCACTACTTTGTTAATTTTGGATAGTAGGTTATATTTGTGAAGCTAGTGTAGTTTAGTGTTTGAGAAATGTCAAACTGATTGATTAGTACGGACTTTTCTATGTTTGGAAATCTGGAGTAGTTTGAAATTGCAACATATGTCAATGGACTTATTGTTTTGAATTTTCTTATATTTGGCAAGCCAGTGTAGCTTAGCGTTTGAGAAATGTCAAACTGATTGACTAGTACTGACTTTTCTTATGTTTGGGAATCTGCTGTAGTTTAAAATTGCAACAAATGTCAATGGACTTATTGTTCTGAATTTTCTTATATTTGTCAAGCTAGTGTAGATTAGAGTTTGAGAAATGTCAAATGATTGATTAGTACTGACTTTTCTTATGTTTGGAAATCTGCTGTAGTTTGAAATTGCTACAAATATCAATGGACTTATTGTTCAGAATTTTCTTATATTTGTCGAGCTAGTGTACTTTAGAGTTTGAGAAATGTCAAACTGATTGATTAGTACTGACTTTTCTTATGTTTGGAAATCTGCTGTAGTTTGAAATTCCAACAAATGTCAATGGACTCATGGTTCAGAATTTTCTTATATTTGTCAAGCTAGTGTAGTTTAGAGTTTGAGAAATGTCAAACTGATTGATTTGTACTGACTTTTGTTATGTTTGGAAATCTGCTGTAGTTTGAAATTGCAACAAATGTCAATGGACTTATTGTTTTGAATTCTCTTATATTTGTCAACCTAGTGTAGTTTAGAGTTTGTTGGTGGCAATGGTCCGAATTATTTATTGATTTTTAGAGTCTAATAAAGGTTAAAACTATTGATTGGCATTTACTTTTTATATCTGTCCGAATTGTTGGACTGTTTTAGTTTGCAGGTGCCGTATTCATTTTCGATTTATCCCGAGTCCAACTAGCTCATTGCTAAGCTATGGCCGATTTACATTACTGCGATTCTATGTCGAGACGCAAGGCCAGAAAAATGCTCGTACTTCTTGTTGCCACATGTGGGTTGCCCTTTATTCTATGGGCTTACGTGGTTTATTGGGAATGAACTAGGTGTCGCGCGGAATTTTAAAAATTGCTATAGAGTTTCGCTATATGGTTCAGTGTCGATTTCTGACACGAGAGCTGATAGAAATGTCAAACGGGTAAACTGATAGTCGTAATTTCAACCGTGTTTTGCTAATTTCTGTTTTCGTTTCTATTATAAGCACAGGTTATACTTTTATGTGCTGGCTGGTGCAATTTTCGGTTGCTCTAAGTGTTCTCTCGGTTTATGTGGAGTGTTTACGCGTGCTTGAACTATATCTGGTGGAAGAGCGAATAAAGACAGTAATTTAATTCCCTAAGTAACATGGGCGTTTGGATCCGATGATAGCCCACATAAACACATTTAGTAAAGCAACCGACTTCTTGAGAAAGGTCGAGGTTTAGCTTCTACACGGCAATGCGCTAACATGGCTACATTGTTTGGGCAAACATTCCATCGGTATTCCTACCCAGTTATTGATAGCATCACCATTTTATCGGACCATTCCGGAGCCTTTACTAGGTACGCCAAATTGATTGCGGAAGGTTAAGCAAGGTGAGCGATTTTATTACAATATCATATCAGCTACGGATGAATATTGTTAGTTATTAATAGCCAGTTGTGCTGCGCCATTATGCTAGACAACATTAGTTCTGTTTAGGTTTAGCCGAATAAAATCTAATTGGTGTCGAATACTCTGGTGATTTCAACTACAAGATACTAGTCGAGCTACCTCATCACAAGCACAAAGAATATATATTAGAACAAATATTCTTTTACCAAAACTTTTAGAAGCAATACGAAAGAAAGTAAATTCGGAAAAATAAAAGAAAAAATTTAATACAGAAAGGCAGAAAAATAATTTAAGAAATGAAATATTGGAAAAAATTGAAGATGAGAAGAAAATAAATAACAAATAATAAAAATAATTAAAAGAAGAATTCAAAAACTCAAAGTAGTAGACCATGGATATAAAGTAGATGTCAATGTTTTCGGTTTTTGCTTTAGTAAATTTTTATTGTTTGGTTTCAAGTAGTTGTTTTTAATTAATTTGATAGTTCAGTTTCTTGCCGTGACATCTTTGACAAATTTGTTATTAAAATTCGTGTTCTGATTTTAAATTTACATTGGTAAATTAATTTAAATTTCTGGATCTAACAGTATTTGCGATGGACGCTAGCAAGGCACAAAAGGAGGAAATGAGAAGCAACTCTGGGAGTATTACACCTATGCAAACACGTAAAATTCTTAAAATGAACACCAAGAAGGAAAGTAAATGTACCGGAGAACCGGACATCTCGAATTCACAGCTGGAGAGCCGACTGATGGATTTTCTCAATGGTGTTCTCTTTATTTCTCATTTTATTTCAATTTCATAAATTATGAGTATTTTGTATTTGTTAGCTCTAGCTGCAATTGATGTTCTCGTGCTGATTCTGTAACGCATTTTATCTTGTCTCTTAAAAGTATTGACGGGGCGTTTAATGATAATTATGATTACGGGTAGAGAGATGGGTGGTCGCGACGTTGTAAGGGCTCTGATAAACATCATAGGTAAGCAGAAGAGTGGACTAAACATATGTTCAATCAATGGCAGAAGCATGAAGAATAAGATTTATGATTTTCGTGAAGTTTGAAGGAATAGTGACGTACATGTTTTGGTGGTCTGCGAAACCTGCGTTCGGAAGCATATTCCCTCATCCATGGTCTCTATGTCGGGTTTCAAGCTATTCAGAAATAAACGCCTCGGAAGAGTGAGTGGTGGCGTAGCTGTCTACGTAAAGGAATTCTCGAAGGCCAAGATTCTGTCATCATCTATAGAAGAACATCGCGATTTTATCATTGTGGAAAACCGTGAATACGGACGATTAAGAGCTCACCGCACTAGCGCTTACTTTTCTGCTGTGCGTCACAATTTTACCACTACGGTTCGTAGTTTCCAGGGGCGATATTAGCGTTCCGAATCTAACCCCGAACTACTATCCAAAACTTTATGGAAGTACTTAGAGGAGGCAAATATCTACGGAAAAGTCAAATCTAGCTGTGATTATAGCCCAGAAACTCTTTGAATTTCCCCAAATAAGTTACATCAGATTACCCTTAGCTATACCGACCTTGAATATAACCCACCAACTCGTGTTAACTTGGACTAGGCTCTTAGCCTTCGGGAGTAACCCTAGAGGAAGTTTGGTTAGCGGTTTGATCTGTTAAATCGGAAGTTGTTGGTGCTGAGAATATCTTTGCTTATTTTATCAAAGTACTGCTTCCATATATCGGTCAGTATATTTAACACATCTTTCACTCGAGTTTTACATACTCCCTCGAGCTTGGAAGACACCGAGAACACCTCCCACCGCAAAAACTGCTTTAGCCAAAGATATTTTCAATTTTCGCAAATCAGCATATTCCCCTTTCTGTCCAAAGCATTGGAAAAAATTACACATAAGTTGCTATCAAAGTGGGATTTTGGCCTTTTCACATCTGTGAAACTGCAATGTTAAAGTGACTACAGAAATAAAAATTGCTATGGATAATAACGAACTGTGTATATTGGCTATACTACACTTTTCTAATGCTTTCAATAGTGTAAATTACGACTAGATCCTCAATAAACTAACCACTTCTTTCGCATTTCCGAACTTTTCCACTAGATTATTGGGATCGTTTCTTTACGATCGATTTCAATAGGCCAAGAATAGTAATCAGCTCTCCAGCCTCTCACCATTGGCATATCCAGCGTTTTGTTGAAGAAGAATGTTCTACTAGCAAGTATTGTTTTTCAAAAATGTATATAACTTTCTAAAACGTTAATCAGTGTTAAATCCAAGTTTCCTTACGTGAAGCAAACTATTTCATTGAAAACCGTTGTTTTTTTCAACCAATGTATGCTTAAATTAAACAACAATAAGAATATTTGCTAAAAACAAGAATAAAATAAGAATAATTTACTAAAATATAATTATATGGGTTTTCTAAGAAAAAGTTATTTCAAATTCATGGATGTAATAAAATGTAAATGTATCCCAATAAGAGCCCTGAAATTAGAAAATTATTTCTTCGATAAGGCTGGAATTGGTCTAAGACCAATACTTATTATACCCTAGATGAATGCTCGTATGTATCTGTGCAAATTTGTTTTTTGAAGTAGTTTTTTGCATATATTTCTAAAACGGTTCGTCGGAGAGTAAAAGTTATTGTAATCAATTTCATAGGATTTCATAGTCTGAAGAAACGAGTTGGATAGTGAGGATTCCTTTGCGGGAAAAGATAATTCTTGTCTGGCCGGTTCACGGTCCAGAGTCCCGCTGTATAAATGAAACTTCAAATTTCCTTGAGAGCAGGTCCAATCCCTAAGCTCTTTTCCGGAGCGGGTGCTTGAACTAGCTGAAGCTAGGGGTGTAACAAGAGCACACGTTTTCCATTCCACTTTAGATTTATTCTCAGGGCGTGCTCTGATTTGGTACCGAGCTAACAAGAATAGAGTCCACTCTTGCTCAGAGCTGGTCAAGGAGATGCGAAAAGAAATCTTGCCTAGAGACCACGACGATCGTCTAACAGAAGAAATCAAGCGGAGGACGCAAGGGAGGGATGAGACTATTGCGACATATTTTGCCGTCATGAGGAGCATGTTCTGCCGACTTACGTTCCCCATGACCGAACCTGAACAGCTGAGAGTCCTGAAAAAGAATGTTAGTCCCTTCTACCAAACCCAGCTCGGTTTTACCGAGGTGGACGATATAGAACAACTGGAAACCATACGGAAAACAGTTGAATCCTTCGTCCTACCCCCATCAAAAAGAAATCCACATTGGTTAGATCCTGATTTAGCCTATGTGTCCTCTTATTCACCAGCCGTTTTTCCGGCAGTAGATACGTAGATACCCGTGATAACCCTGTACCAAGTTCTGGAACTCGTAGGCCATCCCCAAACTGTAATAAGTACGGATTAGAAGGTTTCTGTCGAGGGAGCTGCAAATGTTATGGGTGTGGAAAACATGGATTGATTCGCCCAAATTACACCCATTGTAAGAATACCGCAACTACGAAAAGTTATTGGATATCTTATTATAGTAGCAAAAATACTCCAAGCAGTATACTTAGCAATAACCGAAGTGTAAGTCAACCCGCCCAAAATACGCCCACGAATATATCGGGAAACGAGACCCGAGCTCGATAAACAGCGGCGAATCAAGCTCCATCCCGTGCTTTAATGCCGAAAATTCGAAAAGTAGAAGTAGTGTTTCCTTGTCTAGGGAATAAACAAGTGGTTAACACGATTGTGGATAATGCCTTTGCTAGAGCAGAGAATGACACTCGACCATTTTTAGAAATATCAATTTTTGGGTTCAGAATCGTTGGGCTCCTTGATTCTGGTGCTTCATGGACCATATTAGGTGGACCTGGCTGGAAGGTGTTAACGACTGCCGAGTTGAAGCTAAACAGGGCGAACGTCGAGAATGTTATTTTGTCTAACGGGTAGAGTGAAAGCTTTAGGTCAAATTAGCTTACCGATAGAACTGCAGGGAAAAATCAGACTTTGTGATGTCCTAGTAATTCCTGGTTTACCTCATCACAGGATTTTCGGCGCAGATTTTTGGAGAATGCTGGACCTGTATGCCAATCTGAAAGAAGAATGTTGGGAATTTTCAAGGAATGAGGGAGAATGTATGGTAAACGCTATTGAAGGCCGATCGAAGTTAACGCCTCAACAACAAAAGGAGTTAGAAGAAATCGTAAGGGATGCTGAAGATAAAATGGGAACGACACTCGGTTGTACGAACCAAGTTGAGCATAGCATCGAAACCGATTCGTTACCTATAAAACAGCGATACTACCCCGTCTCGTCGGCCATCGAAGAAATAATTAACAAAGAGCTCGATGAGATTCTACTACAGGGTGTAGTGGAGCCATCCAATAGCGCCTGGACTTCACCAATCGTGATAGTTAAAAAAAAGAATGGAACATATAGGTTTTGCGTTCATTTCAGGAAGTTGAAGAAGGTTACGAAAAATGACGCATACCCTTTGCTCTACGTTTCAGCAACGTTAGATAAGTTGAGAGAAGCAAAGTATATGTCCTCCCTCGATACCAAGTCAGCTTTCTGGCAAGTCCCAATGGCTGACAAACCTAAACCGTGCACAGCTTTCACTCTTCCTGGAAGGGGGCTCTTCCAGTTCCGTCGAATGCCCTTTGGGCTGACAAATTCTCCTGGGACCTGGCTACGACTTATTGATCGAATTCTTGTCGATAAGTTAGAGAGCCGCGTAGTTGTCTACTTGGTTGATGTAATCATCGTGACACCAACATTTCAGGAGCATAAGGAAGTATTGGTAGAGGTATTAAAAAGGCTCCATAACGCTGGCCTTGTGATCGATTACCAAAAATGCGAATTTTGCCAATCAGAGCTGCGCTATCTCGGTTATGGTGTCGGAGACCATGGACTTCAAGTAGAGATAAAATGCATTTTGGATATTTCGAGTCCTAGGAATGTATCCAATGTTCGCAGATTCATAGGGGTTGTGGATTGGTACCGAAGATTCATCGCCAACTTTTCATCTCTTATAGCACCCATAACAGAATTACTAAAAAAAGAAAAAAATTGTTTGTTCACCGGAGGAGTGTGAAGAAACTTTTAATAACATGAAGAATAAACTGGTCAGTGCACCCATCTTAACCTGTCCCGACCTTAGTCTCCCATTTACGGTACATACGGATGCCTCAGGCTATGGAATAGGGGCGGTTTTAACGCAAAATATAGATGGAGAGCATAAGGTGATTTATTATTTGAGTCGTTCCCTGAACCGATGTGAATGAAATTATTCTACGACCAAGCGCGATTGCCTCGCCGTACTACGGGCAGTAGACAAATTACGTCCGTGCATCGAAGGCATGAAGTTCACCGTGGTCACAGACCATGCGTCTCTGGTTTGGCTGCACAATCTCAAGGACCTCACATGTATCCTGGCGAGGTGGGCGATGAAGATGAAGCAGCATGATTTTGATATTATTCACAGGAAAGGTAAAGAACATTTATTACCAAAATGGTTATCGCGTTCCGTGCCACTCGTTGATTCGGTAGAGGCAGTCAAACCCTCAGAAGATAGTTGGTATACAAAAATGCTAGTCCAAATCAAATCAAATCCCTCTAAATTTTCTGATTAGAATGTTAGAGATGGGTAAATCTGGAAGCATGTTAGGCCTAGATACCCCGCTCTATCCTCTCCCTGTGAAAGTTGGAAAGAAAGTAGTACCGAATCAAGTTAGAAAAGAAATGATGTACAAGGCTCACGCTGTGTTACGTACCAAATCCTGCATTTAAAAGAAAAAAAAATATATCTCAAAAAATTTCTAAAATAGTAAAAGAATGCATCCATAAAATTTTCACGCAAGCTAACCATGCCTAAAACATGGTTGGCTTATCAATTCAATCAGTGAAGAAAAATTGCGTCAGCAATTTTCTTCACATATCATTTTCGTTTTCAAAAAAGTTCCAATAACAAATATTGCCTCAGAAATGCACGCCGCGAAAATACATTATATGTATACGCGCGCCGCAATTTTAATCATTGTGACAGTGGCTGATGTTTATAAAAGCATCAAATTTCAAGCCTCCGTCCAACGAAAAATATTCTGGACTTGTTTAATCAAGTCCAGAATAAATGAAAATTTTCTCAGGGTAAAAATGCAACTATGCATTTTTTACCCTGAACGAGGGCTCTTGATCGCGACGAAAGTGATCAAGAGCCAAGTTGAATTTTTAATTTGATTAACGGCGGCTCTGGAGTAAAATTTTGAAAAAAAAAAAACGTAGTTGGATTAAAACTTGGTCGGAAGGAGTCGCGCGGTTGGGCTATCTCGACTAAAATATGAAAAGATTGTAAAAACGGATTATAAGTGATAAAGAAATAGCATTGTTTTTGGGGACTGTAAAAGTAAGATATAGTTTAGTAAACAAAATCTGTGAACAGCGTTTTAAGTGTAAGAATGAAAAAGTGTACGAATAATATTGTGAAAGTAGAATCAATTAGTAATAAGAAGACAAGTGATTTGTACTTCGACATTGTGACACAAGAAGAAAAAATAAAGAAGAAATAAAAGCGATTTCAAACCAAACCCGTGATCGAATTACTGTCCCACTTCACTATTGTCGGTGCAGAATAGGATTACGCAGGTAGGAGTTATTACAAAATATAACAATTGGCGCAGCCGGTAGGATAGAGGAAGCCTAAACAAACAAAGTATAAGCGCTCGAAAACCCACTATCATATTAATCAAAAAGGAGTTTAGAACAAGATCGAATACTGGGCAAGACACTCTACCCTCCGCCTGAAGTTGAGTCTGGCTTCAGGAGTATTTCAATCTTGTCGGCTCCCAACGCTCGGGGTCGGACAGCTTTAACTGCCTCTGTTTGAAAAACACGCAGCCACCCCCTCATCAAAACACAAAGTGCCAACGTGGGACAATAGCGGGCTTCATCCCAGCCCAGGATAAAGAACTCCACAACCAACAATTTTAAATCTATACCTGAAGGAAGGACAGATACACTCCAATCTGCGATCCGGAGCTGAAAGGGACTCCGAAGTAGGGAACGCGCCCCCCTTTCAGCTTTTATCCAGCGGAATTTAAGAAGGCCACGCCCCCCCCGGCAGCAAAAGAACTTCAACCGAAAAACACCAGCGATCCTGAATTGAGAGGGACCTCGAAAAAGGCAATAAGCCCCCCTCTCAATTTGAACCAAGGAAAGTAAGACGGCAGAAGCCCCCTAGCTGCAAATTTTACATACGGTGGTCCATGAGCGAAGAAAGCTCCCATCAGGAAACGCCGCAGGAAATTACTACACTGCAACAAACTCCACAACAATCTTCCTCACCGGGCGACGCACAGGAAGTTCCGTCCCGCAACGAAGGAGGCAACGAGGGGCAACATCCGCAACAGAGGGTGCTAATCAAACACCCGCAAAAAATGCAACAACAAGAGGAGTCACGTTAAGGAGCCAGACAATCCTAACAGGTCCCCACCAAGTAAGACCTTCTGTGAGATCTAGTCTCGAACGTAAAGAAGGGAGTGCCGGTTTCTGATGGACAACTCAGTTTTAAAATTCAAATATAAAACTTTTATTTAAAAATTCAATTTTACTTAACCTAATATCACAATTCAGTTTCAATATAAAATAATTCAATGTAAATTTAACTTACAAACTAGTACAATTCACTATAAATTTCAACAAATTTAAAATTAAAATTAAAAGAAAAATGATGCACCTCCTTGCTTGCTTTACTTCTGAAAAAAGGAAGAAGAAGATCTGAGCAACTGTCATCAAATTAAATTTCAATATTTAGTAATTGCAAAATGCCTTGTTGGTGCATGAGGGCACATGGACATAACCAGACACTCAGATTTATCTCTGGTCCGAATTATGGTACGTGTGGGCCCAAGGAAGTAAAAAACTTCTATGAAAAGATTCAGCCTCAGATTTGTCTCTGGTCAGACTAATGGTACGTGTGGGCACAAGGAAGTAAAAAACTTCTATGAACAAATTCAGACTCAGATTTGTCTGACCAAAATTATCTTCTGTGTAAAAGGATGTGAAGCTCAGGTTATGCCTGATCAGAATTATCTTCTGTATAAGAAGCTCAGGATATCCCTGATCAGAATTATCTTCTGTATAATAAGAAATTCAGGTTATCTCTGACCAGAATTATCTTCTGTATGATGGGAAAGGAAATTCAGGTTATCCCTGACCAGAATTATCTTCTGTATGATAGGAAAGGAAATTCAGGTTATCCCTGACCAGAATTATCTTCTGTGGAAAAAGGTAGGAAGCACGATTCTTTTTACTCAGATTAGCTCTGATACAGATCAACTCTGCCAAAAGAATGGTGCCATCTACTGAATTTCATCGGCTTTATATAGCCGCTGTAACCAGTTACGTTTTTTCGCCTCTTGGTGTTGCCCTAGTAACGATTGATGCGACGTCTGAATGTACTACAGACAGCTGGCTGACGTAATGTCATTTGCTGTCATCACAAAATGTAAATATTAGGAGGTAAGTATGCTTTGCTGCATTTTTTTATTGATTTATTTATTTTATTTATTAATTTCGATTGCTTTTAGGTGAACTGCAGCTCCCCAGGGTTCTAGTGGATGTTTCCCGATTTAGTTTGAACTAATTTAGGCGAGCACTTCTGATGGAAAATGTGCAAATTATCAGATAAGTATTTTTGTTTATGGTTTCAGAACTTGGTTCTTTGTGTATCTTTTATTTCATTTTAGGTAAATTGAACGTGAAGTTGGGAGTACATCGGGGGATTAATATGATGCTTGCTCTGCATTAAAGCTGACAGGAGAGCATTGAACGTGGGATTTCAACATATTTTGTGATAAATGTGTGAGGACTGAACACCTTCCAATTTAAATCTAGAAAAATATTTAAAGAATTTAGAAGGAAAAGTGCGAGACTCCTCCGAACTTTCGGTTATACAGTGCGATTCTATTGACAAACAGATTGCCAAGTCCCGGGAACGAAGGATTGAGCAAATCGCAAAATTTAAAGAAAGCACAGAAAAGTCCAAAGAGAGCCTGAAAGAGTTTGGAGAACTCTCGCACTCGTTCGAAGCCACAAATAAAAATAATAGTGTAGATTTAAGTGAGAGTGCCAACGACAGTGTCCGTGATTCTACCATGAGTGAAATCCTGTTGAATTGGCTGGGTGACTCCCTTCTGGAAACCAGCATAGAAGAAATTAGCTCCCCCAAAAGTGTCAAACTTAAGTTTCAGAATCCCCAATATAAACATGGCAGATTACGCGAAAATCGCCAAGCTGACTGCTCAGCTGGTTCCCCTATTCTCAGGAGAACAGCACCCAAAATTGAGCCTTGAACTCCAAACATTCCTAGGATGCTGCAGGCAGGTAATACAGTGCATTTCGGTGGATATCAGCATTTTTGCAAATCTTCCCCACCAGACTTCGAGGCGAAGCCTATCAGCATTTTGCCTCAAATATGCCAACTACTTTCAAAGAAGTAGAAGAACGGTTAAATCGCACATACCTGCCTAGAGAAACTTACCAGGAACTGGTAAATAAATTAATCACTACAAGGCAGTATCCTTTGGAAAACCTCACAGCCTTCACGGCACGAGTGAAACAGATCTGGAATTATCTAATGAAGCAGCAGTATCCAAATACGGAGCCACAGCAGCCCCAGCTGTTAAAACGCAGCTGGAAGATTTCGCAAAGTATGCACTAAAGACTGGCGTAAGTAACCCATATATGTGCCAATACCTTCTGAACATGACAGACGGCACGGTGGATGACCTCGTACAAAGAGCACTTGACATGGAACGTCTCCAGCAAAGTGGTCTATTCCTGCAACCTTCAGGGCAGTTTCATCAAAATGTGATACAAAATCCAATACCCCATTCAATTACTGCAATAACACCCAATAACGCACAATTTAGTGGAATTAACTCATCAGCAAACCACAGCGTATTTAATCCAGGCATAATGCCATTCACTCAAGTTCCCCACAGCAACCCTACAAATAAAAACAGTCCCATACCGCCGGCAGAGTTCACACAAGCACACACCCCATCGCCGAATATAAAACAGGAACCAGGATCTCCAAATAGAAATTTTAATGTACAAAATAAAAATAATTATTTAAATAAAATAAATTGTAGTTTTTGTAATTTAAGAGGCCATAAATACGCCGATTGTTTGAAACGTAAAAATACGCCGTACTGTGTGAACTGCAAAATGTACAACCATGACGTGCGTGACTGCAGAAGAAACTACAATAGTTTCCAGAGACCATACAGTGGTTCACCAAATCAACGTCCTAGAGAGCCGCAAGACCCCAGCAACAACTCAAGGGTCTATAATGTGCGAAAAAAGTGTGAGTTCTGTGGTCGTTCTGGACATGCAGTAAATAACTGCCAACAAAAACGTAAATGGGAAGCCCGGAGTCAGGGAAACGACGTACAGTCGATCCAAAACTACCCGGCTCGACTATAAATCTCCCATCTCAGCAGCCCGATTCCAGTGTCGCTAAAGTAAAACTTCCTTTAGACATAGGCCTGAACGGCTAAACTAAACTGGTAGTAGACACAGGCGCTGAGGTAAGTATAATAAAGAAAAGGTCATTTAAAGATATCAAAGAAATTAACCAGAATGAGGCATGTACATTAAAGAACCCATTTGGTACCGGAAACGGAAACTGAGAAAAGCTGGCTGCCAAGCTCCAACAGAGCTCAATGAATGTGAAAAAGGCTGTCTGGGCGAACAAGAGACCGACGAAGTCAGGCAGCAATTTGTTACCCTTAAGGAACCACTCTGTATACCTGCGCACTCTCAAATTGTTGCCCCAGTCCCGTTACAAACTCAAGAAGAAATGCCCTGTTTATCACAAGAGATAAGCGATGGAGTCTTCTTGGCAAACAGTTTTCAGTCATCTGGAGAAGAATTAGTGCTGGTTAGTATTCTCAACGCTAACAGTCAACAAGTAGTCATACATATGTAGCTTAAAGTTACAGCTATATCCAATAAACGACTACACCATAGTCCCATTAACGCACACAAAAGACCACAACCATAAGCACATTCCACTACCAAATACAGAGGCAATATCAAACACCTCAAGAGACGGAACTGAGTATCCAAAGCCTGCCAAAAAGGTGCATATAGCTCTTCCGTCCAAAATCCCGAGGCACAAATCACTATTAAACAAACAACGGCCATATGAAAACGGTAGCTAAAGCTAAAGCCTATATTAAAGTTGCATATTACTCCACCGTCACACAACACAAAAAATCCTACACGGTCAAAAAACAATAGCGTTGCCGCGCATGAGTATATCACACAACCAATGGCAAATACCCTGCAACATGCTAAAAATAACGAAATAAAGCCTCAACAGGAATCAAATAAGCCTCGTCTAGCTACAGGTAACAAGTTAAACAGGAAGGAAAAGTTAACCGAAGATTCATCTGAAAAAACAGCAACCCTACAACATGTACGATATCTATACCCGGAGAATGTGACTCCGGACAACCCAAAGCAATACCCGCGCATATCCAGGCTAGAGCACGAGCTCAGCCTAGACCCTGATTTGACCGCGGAAGAAAAAATTTCGATATCACAACTCTGTGAAGAGTATAACGATATCTTCTTTTTCAAAGGCGACAAACTCACCTATACAAATTTGGTAACGCATAATATTCCATTGGTGCAAGATCAAGCACCAATCAATCAAAAAATGTACCGCTTACCTGAAACACAGCGGAAAGTAATTAACGAGCAGTTAAAAGAAATGCTAGACAGCGGGATAGTCCAGTCTAGTAAAAGCCCTTGGAATTCACGTCTACTAGTTGTCCCCAAGAAAGCGGGACCTGACGGTGAAAAAAGGTGGCGCATCGTTGTCGACTTTCGTAAATTAACCGAAAAGAAAATTGGAGACGCATTCCCGCTACCCCGAATCCAGGACATTCTCGACCAATTAGGTCACGCAAGGTATTTCACCACACTCGATTTGGCCAAAGGCTACCATCAAGTTCTCGTCGACAAAAGAGATCGACATAAAACTACTTTCAGCACAAGTTATGGGCACTACGAGTTCAAGCGTATGCCATTCGGGCTCAAAGGAGCCCCCGTCACATTTCAACGTCTAATGAATTTCATCCTGACAGGCCTACAAGGCCTCGAATATTCTGTCTACCTAGATGACATTGTCATCTATGGTAAAAATTTAAACGATCACAACGAAAAGTTGAGGAAAGTCTTCAATAAGTTGAGAGAGAACAACTTAAAACTGCAGCCAGAGAAGTGCGAGTTCCTGCGAAGAGAAGCGGTTTACGTAGGACATAAATGTTCTAGCGAAGGAGCCCTACTAGACCCAAGTAAGGCGGCCTGCGTCCAAACATTTCCTGTTCCAAGACCGGTAAGGCAAGTTCAGTCATTTTCAGGACTTGCCAATTACTACAGGAAATTCATTCCAGATTTCTCCAAAATTGTACGTCCAATGACGAATTTACTCCTAAAGGATGTAAAATTCACTTGAACAGAGAAATGCCAGGAAGCATTTCAAAGCATAAAAAATGCTTTAATTTCTCCACCACTTTTGATTTACCCCGATTTTACCAAATCTTTTAATCTTTCTGCGGACGCAAGTAACGAGGCTCTGGGAGCTGTCCTTTCTCAAGGGGAAGTCGGAAAGGACCAGCCCATTGCCTATGCAAGCCGCACATTAAACAAAGCCGAAAGAAATTACTCTACTATAGATAAAGAGTTATTGGCTATTGTCTGGGCTACCAAGAATTTCAGGTGCTATCTTCAAGGCCGGAAATTCACGGTCTATACTGACCATAAACCTCTCAAAGGTGTTTTCAATGTGAAAGACCCTATTTCCCGTTTGGTCAGATTTCACCATAAATTATCTGAATTCTATTACAACATCAAATACAAGCCCGGGAAGTACAACACTGATGCAGATGCGCTAAGTCGCATCCCTCAAGCAATAAAAGAAGACAGTTTAGGCAATACCTTAACGGTAAAAGCCCTAGTCCACCAGACGATGGACTCAGATGTGGAGGAAGACAATTCCACAAATAATAAGAAAAAGAAGAAATCCGCTCATTGTTTCGTCGTGACTCGAGCTCAGAAGAAAAAGGCTCAAGAGACAATAAATAACTCCAGTGTGGAGACAGAAGAGCACACGAAAGCGGACCAAAACGTAGTTCAACTCACGGAGGCGGAAAAACTAAACCCAGCATCGCTTGATCAAAAAGTAAGTACTGGCAAGACACCCGAAGTTATCGCAAGCCTCACGGAGATCCAAACAATCTTAAAAGATTATCACGATTCTACATTCGGTGGCCATCAAGGTGTCATAAAAACTAACAAACGAATAAGACGCAAGTATTGGTGGAGACACATGCTTAGCGACATCAAGAAATATATTAAAAAATGCCCAAAGTGCCAGACGATGAAAGCATCTCCACAATATAAAATGCCAATGGTTATCACGGACATCGCAGAATAACCGTTCGACAAAGTTTACCTCGATATTGTAGGTCCATTAGAAGAGACCACATCAGGTAACAAATATATCTTGACCTTCCAAGATAATTTAACAAAATTTGTCGACTGGTATGCAATACCAAATGCAGAAGCAGTCACATTAGCACTGGTTTTCTTTGATGAAATCATTACGCGCTATTGCATACCCAAAAAATACTCACCGATCAGGGAAAAAATTTCCTGAGTGAATTATTCAAAAGAGTATGTAAGCTTCTAAAGGTAAAGAAACTACAAACTTCAGCATTCCACCCACAGTCTAATGGAGCACTAGAGCGTGCACATAGACCCTTGATAGAATACCTGCGAACAATCGTAGATGAAAATCCCAAAACATGGGACCAATACCTACGAACCGCTGCATTCGTGTACAACAATAGTGTACACGAGGGTACTAAACTTATCCCAATGGACTGCCTATACGGCTTCACAGCTGATGTCCCATCAAATTTAAAACGGGATCCCGAACTCGTTTACAATCATATTATCATATACTGAAGTATAAGCTCCAAAAATCATATGCTAGGGCAAGAAAGAACTTATTGGCAAGTAAACAACGCTCAAAGGGGTACTACGATAAGACAGTACGGCCCCTAACTTTCCATGTAGGAGACAAGTTCCTCATCAGGAATGAAAGCAGAAAACATAAGCTTTCTCAAATTTGGGTAGGACCTTATCAGGTAATCGCAATACCAAGTGATGTGAATGTTTCAATACCTCCACATAAACATTTGCGGTGGAGTCACTCCACTGCCCAATTTAAAACGGCACAATGCAATTACAAATATGCTTAAAGGATTGTTTTCTTCTTCTGAATTGTCCACAGAAATGGCGCTAAAATTCATCATAGTTGCCCTCTTCATCCAGTACACAACAGGAGCAATTACTGACAAACCTTATGTAATGACCCAGCTAAATGACTCGGGCATACTTTTCGAGGACCTGGGAAATCTCATGGTATATCATGACACCTGGAATGTCCTCACCGAGATAGATTTGGATGAATTAGATGCCCAGATAATGCTAGCAGAATATGCAGAGCACTTGGCGCACAATCTCTGCATAAATATAACAAACACAGAAGACCTGTGTAACGTGCAGCAACTACACATACATATATACATATATAATAGACAGCGTACGAAGGCGCACGGAAACTATAAAGGAACTACTACCAGGAAAACTCAAGGCCAGATCGCTATTTGATGGAATAGGCAATGCCATGCACTATTTGTTTGGCACTATGGACAGCAATAACGATAAATAAATTTACAGCAGGTTAGAAGAACTTGAATCGAATACACAAGCCCTAGCCGAGCTAGCATTGTAAAACTACTGTGGAAAAGATTCAAAAACCGCTGGATAGGTTAATAGACAGACAACAAAAAATTGCACACCAGATAAACGATCTCCACCATGTGGCCGATGATTTAACTAGGAGGCAAATAAGACACGAGATTATATCAAGCTTATTGCTCCAAATCATCGAAGTCGAATATCGACAACAAGCCTTCCTGGATATAGTAATGGCTAGTAGAACCAATCATTTTCATCCACTCCTAATGTCTCCCAAAAATCTGTTGGAGATATACGGCAAGACGGCCTCGAATTGCCCAAATGACCAAAATTGTCTATCTGTCCTATATCAGATACCAGGAGCTCAGTCACTCCTTATGCAAAATAAATTGTTGGTGAGAATTACTCTCCCAATTTTTAATCTGCCAAAAACAAGACTACAACAGATTCAATGCTATCCTGTACCCAAGTCAGCAAATTATTCATTAATTCCAGACCCTGGTTATTCATACATAGCCAATAGGGAAAAAAAATCAGGAATTTCTCTTATTGAAAGGCGTGGACATGAAAATTTTCAAGAAAATAACAAGTGATTTGGAAGAAAACACGTATGTAGGCCGGCTGACCACGCCTATAATCAAAGCGGCAACATCCAACGAATGTGCCATTAAACTGTTATATAATCCTTTAAACGACGTGCCCAAATGCAGGTCCAGACCACTTTTGGATCTCGAAAAAGGAAAGGCAAGGGATACTTGAGATAACGCAAACATGTCAAGTGCAAATAAGTGACAAAGTGCTTAAATTCGAAGGTGAGAGTAAATATCCACAAAAATTATCCAGCCGAATCAGTTTCCTGAGCTCAACCACTCCTTACTCAAAGCAAACCTGACTGAAATTTTACAAGAAACTCAAAACCATAGTCTGGGGAAAATCGAGATTTTAACGGGAGACGATATCCATAAATCAATTTATACTGACACCCATTCGCTGGAAGAAATCCAAAACAAAATTATTAAATACCAGGAAAAGGTATCGAGCAGAAACTCCCATATCCTGTCCACAACTTCTCTATCATTCACGAGCCTACTAGTTCTGGCCATAATGATTGTGGTGGCAGTAAAATATCTTAACCCTGTTGTCATCAAGATGAGACAACAGAGAAATCAACCACAAGGTAACCCCGAAATTTCATCAGAGGGAATCCCTTTAAAAGAACGAACTCCTGCTCCCCAACCCAGTTTAAGGCGAACTAGAAGCCTCGCTAAAACAAAATCAGTCCAAATTGTTTAAAAAATAATGGAACACGGACACTGTCAATATGGACAACTAATCAATCTAATTAAGGACATAAACGGTAGGCCTGGTAAAACATGTACATTAAGTACGTAGAAAAATGGTAATTAAAAAAAAAAAAAAAAAAAAAAAACAAAACAAAAAAATGTACAAGCCTGAGGAATAGTAAAATTAAATAAATTAAAACTAGAATTACTTAAAATAAAACATGTAAAGAGATTTAAACTATAGAATTAAAGGAAAGTGCCGTAGAATAAAAAATTAATAAAAAATGATAGAGTACCTTCTTGAACAGTAAAGGTAACAGAAAGAAAAACAAATAATTAAACCTCAAGTACACGAGAAATGCATAAAATAGCAAATTAAAATGAAAGCGCATCAGAAGTATATAAATATAAAGAGAGTTAAATATAAAATTAAAGGAAAACTAGCTTAAAAGTAGACATAAATAAATATGAAACTATATATATATAAATAAAATAAAAAAGGGGGGGGGGGTAGTATATAAACATAGAAATAGTAAAATGTAATTTAAAATAATACATAGTTAATAAGAAAAAAAGAAAACTTTAAAAACAGAATAAGTTTCACCAGGCTCCTACCAGAACAAATAATTAGAAAATAAAAATTAAATTATTAGCAAAAAATAAGATTATATATTAAACCAAAAACACAAGTAAAAAACTTGAAACTAACACAAAAACAAAACAAAAACTGAATGTAACGCCTAACCGAACCGACCAAGATCCCAACCCCCTAATGAGAAGCAAAAAACAAAAAACCATCCACGAAACCAGCCTAGGGTAGCAAATTCCGAAAACAAAACATTCGATTCTATGGTATTTTTTTTTATTATTTTTTTTATTATTTTTTGTATTTTTTATTATGAATACAAGCAAAAAGGGAAAAATGAAGAAAGACAGGAAAGGTATAAGCTAATTGAAAAAATTAAAAGGAGAGCTTCCCGCAGGGATTTCATGCCCAGTCCCGACTTATAAAGGGAGTGGGGTGGCCATCAAAGTGCGTACAATGCCCGTAACGGCTGACTCGAATACGGGATGGCAGCATGAGCAGAGTCCGTGCCGGCCAGTTATGTTGAGGGTACCGCCTGAATAAAAGAAAAAAAAAGTAAATATAGGTGGCCAACGTGCTAAATCAATTACCATCAGGACTTACCACGCACAACCCACGCCTGCCCTTGTTGGGGATATAGGGGTATGTCAGCCCAGTAGCTGCGGCCGGCCACGGCATCCGCGCCCCACATAGTAAAGGGCCGCTGCCCCCGTCGTAAAAGCACCAGACGAATCGGGCCACGCCACCCAGGGATCACGTGGACCACAAAAATTAAGTTGGCCACAGAACTGAGGCCCGCCGGGCTGCGCCAGTGTTGATTATTAATTTTGATGGCAAACAACATGCTAACTGCAATCCTGATATTATTGAAACAACTGCAACGGCTCAAGATCAAAACTCGAATAAAACCGAGCAGATAACTTAATCATTGAGATCCATTGTCAAGACAAAGTAACAAAACTAGCAGAACGGTAATCGGACACCCCGATAAGATAATCGCACAAATGACCTTCACCAAGAGTTATTACTCTTCTAATAATAACTCTCGTTTTGAAAAAGGGGAAGGATTGTTACGTACCAAATACTGCATTTAAAAAAAAAAATATATATCAAAAAATTTCTAAAATAGTAAAAGAATTCATCCATAAAATTTTCACGCAAGCTAACCATGCCTAAAACATGGTTGGCTTATCAATTCAATCAGTGAAGCAAATTGCGTCAGCAATTTTCTTCACATATCATTTTCGTTTTCAAAAAAGTTCCAATGACAAATTTTGGCTTCAGCAAAATTTGTCAGTAAAAATATTTAATTAAAAAGAAAAAAAAGGAATTAAACCTAGGGCAAACCGTACGTACCTTCAGTACGATTTGTCGTAAAAATTGCAATATGTATGTACGCACGTACATTTATATCACAGAAAAGCTTTCACGCTCAGAAATGCATGCCGCGAAAATACATTCTATGTATACGCGCGCCGCAATTTTAATCGTTGTGACTGTGGCTGATGTTTATAAAAGCATCAAATTTCAAGCCTCCGTCCAACGAAAAATATTCTGGACTTGTTTAATCAATTCCAGAATAAATGAACATTTTCTCAAGGTAAAAATGCAACTATGGATTTTTTACCCTGAACGAGTGCTCTTCATCGCGATGAAAGTGATCAAGAGCCGCGTTGGATTTTTGCACTTTAAAACGGCGGTTGTGGGTCGAGTTTTAAAAAGACAAAACAACGAAAGTAAGTTGATTTTTGAAAGCTTTGGTTCGGCGCGGTCTCGGTTGCGGTGAGATAGAGTTAAAATAGAAAGAAGTTTCAAGTACATAGAAAAATATATACAAAATAGAAAGGATCGAAAAAAAAGGTGAATAAAGTGAAAATGGAAAAGGAACAAAGTTTTAGTATAAAGAAAATCGCTGTTATCAAAAAAGAAAGTTTGTTTGGAAAGAAGTTTAAAATAAAAAGTAAAAATAACGAAGCAGTGTTTTGAAGTGAAACGCAGAGGAAATATAAAGAAATCCGCCCCGGTACGTACATATATATAAATATATAAAACAACTACATCAACCTCGGGTCACTGTGGAGAGCAAAAAACATATGACCGCCTCTGACAACAATTTTAATGGCCCAAAATGAAGGGGAATATAGCTATATTTATTAAAAAGTGCACGATATGTCAATCAACTAAGTCTGAACTTAAAAAGCCGGCAGGTTACATGGCAATTCGAAAGATAGTTAATAAACCTTGGGAAACTAACAGTATGGATTTAATCGGCCCTCTTCCTCGTTCTAGTCGCAGATTTGTCTATATGTTGCAGCAGTTGAACACTTTAGTAAGTTCCCATTATTATTTCCCTTACACTCAGCGACTGCAAGTTCTATGTCCCTAGTGTTGGAGGAATATGTGTTCCTGGTTTTTGGCGGGCAGTAGCAATCATTTGCGATAATGGAGCGCAGTTTAAGAGTAAGGAATTCAAGAGGTTTTGTGAGAGTTACCAAGTCGAGATAAAATATACTGCTTATTACTATCCGCAAGCTTATCTGTCCGAAAGAACAAATCAAGTAGTTAAGTCCATGCTACGTGCATATCTTGCCGATAACAATCGCAGTTAGGATACACACCTCGCGCAAATAGCGTGTGCCATTCGGACGACCACGCAGGAGGCTACAAAATTAATCCCCGTACCTTATAAATTGTGGACGTGAAATGATAGTGTCTGGCAAATCACAACGATCGTCAGAGAAAGATGGGGAGTACGATATGCTCACTCGTTCTGAGGTACTTAAAGAAACCTTTGCGGATGCAAAAGGAAGGTTAGAGAAGGTTGCTGCTAGCAGTAGAGAGCAGTATAACTTCCGCAGGAGTCACTGTAGGTACTTTGTTAAGGATATGGTCTGGAGGAAAAACTATGTTTTTTTCCGACGCGGCAAAGTACTTTAACGCTAAGTTAGCACCGAAGTTTGTTGATCTATTCCCCGTCAGATTGGTAGTTTCGCCGTGGACATATGAGTTGAAAGATGATATCCTGGAAAATCAAAGGCAACTGGCATGCGAAAGACTTGAAGTCGTATATCCTTGGAGAACTAGAGGAATGACTTGAGAACAAAAGAGGCCCAGGGTGTTTTGATACATCTCCTGTTTTGTTATTAGCATTCGAGTATGAGTTCTCAGATAATTTATTGGAATTCTATTTCAGTCTTAATAACTTCTATTCCTGGTCTATGTTCTTCTACTACAGTTCCGATATCTGCATCTACATTCCCAATAATAGATCTTAAATTCCTAATTGTTGTGATCACTGCACTAACTTGATGCTTAAGCCTCTATTTAAGTAAAATAAATTGTTATAGACTCTTGAACATTAACCGATGCCGATGAGCAAAAGTTGTGCATATTTAATTTGATAGTAGTTAATTGCCGAAGAATAACGTCTAAATTCGAATGGACACTCCGATAAGTTATCCTTACAGGAATTCCCAAATCAGTAGAATATTAATCAGATGTGCTAGGCAGATGCTGAAGGCTAGTATGATTGTTATATAAGTGTATATATTCATAGTAAATAGTTATACTATAGTACTGATGCATTTGTAACTAGTCTCACTAGGAGCAGTTCTAGTAATTGTAAAAACTCCACGCGAATTGATTTTAATTTCTCTTATATATAATTCAATGAATATATTTCCAAGTCATGAATCTAAAATGTTAATTCAAGTTCAGGCGCAACAGCGAATTGTATAACATAGCTTTTTTGTCATCATAGCAAGGCGTGTTAATTTATGATTCGAGGAGTACCCTGGTAGTATAGTGGTACCTCTTTGTTTACCCTTACCAAAGAGAATCAGAGTGACTTCTTGCGTTTTTTTGTACATATACTTATATATGTAGGTTTTTTTATTTACAAAATTTCAAAGAAATTTCCTGGGGGAAGAATAGGTGTGTTACGTCCAAGAAATCTCTAGCATGCTCCATCAATGTTGTGTGTGGTGCTGGTGATTACGTGTGATAATTGTTAATAACTAGTAAAACAGCTCAGAATTCCTTATATCAAGCGTAACAGATCTAGATTTGTATGGCCCTTACGCTGCTGAAGGTCTCTTGAGACCTATCCGTCTCCACGTTCCAAGGATTGCCGTAGCACCACTACTACGAAACTCATCTTTTGGATGCTATAAACTTTCAGGCCGTACCATCGAATCAGTTGAGAAGAAGTAGTTAGACGAGACACCCATCATTAACGTCTTCTCTTGAATGCTCTCAGTAGCCGAGACACCCGTCACTAAAGATAGCCGTCACGTCCAACTTCATACCAGACAACTAGGACGTACCATCAAATTAGATAAAATGATTTGAAATGTGAATACAAATTACTGTGGCTGTCATACTGGCGTATATTGACATTTTCCTAAAACGTAACACATGTTGAGATCTATTTGGTGAGGTAGCTATTGTTTTGTTGTTAATTTAGCATATGTCTTTTTGCAAGCAATTCATAATTAATTCGAATTAATCTCCCAATATTGGCAACATTGCCGCGGATTTGTGAAGGGTTTGAAAATAAATTTCGGTATCCGGCAGGAGAAAGGAGAACGGCCATTGTGCCCGAAAAAGAGTGTTATAGGTATACCTAAAATAAATTAAATTTTCATATAAACCTGAAAAAGGGCAAAACATAAAAATTATATTCAGTAAATTTTCACATAAGCTAATCATGCTTAAAACATGGTTAACTTATCTCTTAAATGGGTGAAGAAAATTGGATCAGCAATTTTCCTCACATACCATACTTTTTATTCCCACAAAACGACTTGGGAAAAACAAAACTTTCAGTTTACAACCCAATGCGTTATGCTTAAAAATTTTGTCATTCAAACAATTTATTTAAAAATTAATCAAAAGGCAAATCGTACACTCAGTACGATTTGCCTCGAAAAGTACAATAGGTATATACATGTACATACATATGTACATACATATGACGTAAAAAGCTTTTTTCACGATAAGAAACGCGCATCGCTTAAATGCATTGTATGTATATGCGCGCCGCGATTTAAAACGACGGGACGGTGGCTGATGTTTTTAAAAGTGTAAGATTACATTTTTGAAGGGAATAATTCTGGACATGTTTGAACAAGTCCAGAATTAAAAAAGTCAAAGTTTCTCAGGATAAGACAACGCAATTTAGCATTTTCTATCCTGAACAACGGCTCTTGATCACGATGAATGTGATCAAGTGTTGAGTTGGTTTTCACTCTTTGGCACGGCTACATCGGCGGTTTCGGTTTCCGAAAAACTAAAAAAAATTAATCGGTGAAAACAGTGATTAGCGAGCGAAAGTATAGGCTCGAAATAAAAAAGAAAAGTTATAAATAGTTTGTGATCTAATTTTGGAAAAAGAATAAATAAATTTATGTTCTAGTTTCGACAATTAAATTTCGACTATTAAAGTAAATAAGTTTATGATTAATTCCGGGTATTAAAGTAAATAAAGTTTATGTTCTGATTTAAAAAAAAAAGAAGCAAAGGAGTGTTATGGATACCTATTATACCCAGCAAGTCCAGGGGTACGTAACAAGTAATAAATATATAACAATTGGCGCAGCCGGTAGGATAAAGGAAGCTTGATCAATACAAAAGATCGTAAACGCTTCAACAGCCTTGATCCTGCAAGAATCTACAGGGAACCTTTGACTAGGCCACACTATACGGCAACGTCACCCCCACCGCTCGGGGTAGATATCATCTGTTCCAGGCGAGCAAGCTTTCACCCCATTAAGAGTGAAACAGAATCAACGGCAAACTACATTCACCAACCTAAGCCGCTCTACAGGCAGCAGCAAGGAGGAGGATAACGAAGACAGCGCCACTTAAAACCAACTCCAGAAGGAAGATATCATCATTCCTGGGTTGAAGGGGATTTAGAAGAAGGCTTTAAGCCCCCCATTCAACCAGATCCAGGGGAAATAAGTAGGCCTAGGGCCCCCGGCAGCAAACAGAAGCTCTAAAAGGAAAACTTCGTTCCAGGATCGAAAGGGATCTCGAAGTCGGCAAAAAGCCCCCCTTTCAATCTCAGCCAAGAGAATTAAGACGGCAGGAGCCCCCCTAGTAGCAAAAAACATTCCAGAAGGGAATCTCCAAGAAGGCTGGAAGCCCCCCTTGTGGACAACGCGGGACGTACATGCAAGAGGAAAACTCTACACCTTCATCCGACGCGGAGCAATCCCCAGGTGAGAATTCACAATACTTCCGGGAAGGTACAGACAACGCCTCAGAAGATAACACAACACAATCAGGTAGCCAGTACAACTCATCTTTACCCCAACAGCAAGAAACAACAGGAGTACCAGGGTACCATTTTAACGGGTCTCCCAGTTGTATCTAAAGTAAGTCTAGATAAATTTTTAGATAAGTTATTAGAGAAGGCACGGGAATCCCATAAGCTCACTGTCACGCACAGTGACGCCCTTGACGACAGATTAAGTCAAGGCAGAGAGCAGAGGCTGACACAAATCGAAAAATTTAAAAAAGATACAGAACGATTCAAACGAATCGAATTCGCCGGGCTTTTACGTTCACTAGGTTTAGATAAGAGCTCAGCCAGTGTAGTTGTAAGTGCTGAAAGTGATAGTGACATAGGTATTGATCCCTCTGACGAGACTTCGGCCGAAAATCTCCTTAGTGGCTGGCTAGAAGTATCCTTCACGGAATCAAGTCCAGAAACCAGCCCTGAAACTCGACAAGGCATAAGCAGACTACCCTACAAGCCTACAAATAAAAAGATAATCACAATGGTAGACTATGCAATGGTGACCAAGTTCACGGCACAACTAGTCCCTCTGCTTTCGGCTGAAAATGCCCCACAGTTAGGTCGTGAGCTGTAAACATTTATTAGCTGTTGAAAACAGGCCTTACACTGTTTGAGTGATGAAGAAAGAGTAGCCTTGTTACACTTTTTGCCCAAAACGTCGTGGCGATGCCTATCAGCTGTTTGCTGCGGACGTTCCAAATACGTTTAGTGAGGTGGATGAACGTCGGAACAGAACCTATCTACCACGAGAGTCATATCAAGAATTGGTCAACAAATTGATCACAATGGGGCAAAACCCTTTGGAAACTCTCACGGCCTTCACAACAAGAGTGAAGCAGTTGCTGATGCTTTGCAACGAGGCAGCGGTACTGAAGGACGGCGCGACGGCAGCCCCAGCTGTGAAGACACAGTTGGCGGACTTCGCCAAAAATGCCCTCAAAAGTGGAGTAAACAATCCACACCTATGCCAGTACCCTCCTCACTCTGGTAGAAAATGATCTAGAGCAGCTGATACAAAAGGCTTTAGATATGGAAAAGCACAAGCAGGAACAGTTTTCGTCCAAACGCCACTAACACAACAGCCATATCCAATGGCACCAATAGAGTCTTCGAGTTCGAGCTCTTAGCCGAACTTCTTACAATCAAGCACCACAGCCACCCATGTATGCATCACCACGAGCACAAGAGCCCCGACAGTTTAACAATACGCCGTACGTACATGGTCAACCGCTACGCCCGCCAATTCCACGAAGGGATTCTAGATAAACGGATACACAAAATCTGGTACAAAACATCACCTGTAATTTCTGTCAGAAGCGGGGGACACACCTACACGGAGTGTTTAAAACGCAAAAATACCCCCTTCTGCTCTAACTGTAGAAGTTACGGGCATGACATTCGCGACTGTCGAAACAAAAAAGCACAGTCTGCAACTCGTTTTACACGAGGACCGCCTAACAGTCCGCCACGGACAGACACGAACAATACCACAGGTCCCAGAGTCTTTAATGTAAGACAAAAATGTGATTTTTGTGGGCACCGCGGCCACAAGATCGACAAAAGCAAAAATGGCAAGATAAAACGCTGGGAAACGAAAAAGAGTCGACCAAAAACTCCCCGGCTCGACTATAAACCCAACCAGCAACAAACAAGGGTCTTCTCAGCTGCCCGACTCAGTGTGCCCATCGCCAGACTTCCTCTAGACATAGGTGTAAATGGTCAGCCCCAGCTAATAGTGGAAACCTGCGCTGAGAGCAGTATAATTAAGAAAAAAGATCTCAAATCTCGCGAGCAAATAAATCCCAACAAGAAATTAACCCTGAAACCCCGTTTGGCACCGGAAAAACCTTAGGAAGTTGCCAAGGAAACTTCATGCTAAAAAGCAAATTACATTGCATCTTTCAAGTTGTAAAAAACATCCCAGGTATTTCCGATGACGGCTTGCTAGGAAATGATTTCCTATCCAAAAACTGTAATGTTGAGGGACGCAACAAAGTTCTGCGATTTCCTCGCACGGAAACCAATCCAGAAGAGTTTGCTGTTCCATTAGAGACCGCATCGGACAACCCGTGTTCACAAAACACAGTCAACCAGGAGACACTGGTAGAAGATATTAAACACGACGGGGATACACCTTCTACCCGAAGTGTTCTCAAAGCTTCTCAGTCAGAAGAAGTGGGCTGTGACTTACAAGAACGCGATAAGGGTGACTTGATTACCAAAGATCCGGCCTGTAAGACTGCACAGCATCAGGTGATTTTAAATGAACCTGTGTGCATCCCAGCAAGGTCTCTGATCGTAGTCAAAGTTCCGTTGCAGTTGCAGGAAGAAATGCTCAGTCTATCGAAAGAAATAGACGACGGAGTCTTCTTAGCAAACAGCTTACTCTCAGCTGGGTTAAAGGCAGTCCCTATAGGAATCCTCAACACACGCAGTTCACAAGTAGTTCTAAACAGCGTGAACCTAAATCTGGTTCCCATTAAAGATTACACTGTCGTCCCCATCAAACAAGAGCCAGACAAAAATTACAACAGCCCATCCTTTGAATCCCATGAATCGAAATGACGGCGATGGTTGGCATCAAAATATAATTAAATCTAAGATTAAAAAACTAGGGCATAAGAGCCACAGTCGACTAAGCAGTAATAAGAAACTGCTTCAAGACCCTTGCGGGTCCCTCATGAAAACCCAACGTCAGGCGCTGGCCAGCATATAAAAGGCCTGCCGTTAGCAACTCCGGCAGATCCACCTGGCCCAGCGCCTCTCATATATAAAACAAGTAGGTTAAGAGGTAAATTAAATAATATAAAACCATTAAATAAAACTAGATTTATTAATAATAAAAACAGGGCAAAAAGCGCCGATCAGACGGCCACCCTACATCATATAAGGTACTTCTTCCCAAACGATGTCGAACAAGAAGCCACCAGTATTCAACCCCGCCTCTCCAGATTAGAGCAAGAACTCAGTCTGGATGAAGGTTTAAATACTGAGGAAAAAGCCTATTCTTTTTAAAAGGTGACAGGTTTACACATACCAATGCCGTCACCCACGAAATCCCTCTGGTGCAAGACCAAGCACCTATTAACCAAAAGATGTACCGGTTACCAGAGACACATAGAAATGTCATAAATGAGCAACTCCGAGAAATTCTGGATAACGATATTCTCCAGCCCAGCAAATCCCCATGGAACCCGCCACTGCTATTCGTCCCCAAAAAAGCGGGACCGGATGGTGAGAAATGGTGGCGCGTCGTCGTTGATTTCCCTAAGTTGAACGAAAAAACGATTGGCGACGCCTTCCTGCTGCCTCGAATTGAGTATATCCTCCATCAACTGAGCCTTTCAAGATACTTCAACCACCTAGATCTAGCCAATGGCTATCATCATGTACTCGTCGATCCGAAAGATCGAGAAAATACGGTTTTTAGTACAAACTACGGGCACTAGGAATTCAAACGCATGCCGTTCGGGCTCAAAGGTGCCCCGGCCACATTTCAGCGTTTAATGAATTTCATATTTACTGGCCTACAAGGCCTACAATATTTCGTCTACTTAGATGACATCGTCATTTATGGAAAAGTCTGGCAGACCACAACGAAAAGCTTCGCAAAGTCTTTGACAGGTTGAGAGAAAATAACCTGAAACTTCAACCAGAGAAATGTCAATTTCTCAGGCGCGAGGTAGTGTATCTAGGACACAAATGTTCCAACCAAAGGGCACTACCTGACCCTAGCAAAACAGCATGCGTCCAAACTTTCCCCATTCCTAAGACAGTAAGGCAAGTGCAACCATTTTTGGACCTTGCCAATTACTACAGAAAATTCATACCCGATTTTTCAAAAACAGTACGTCCTCTAACAAACTTACTCCGAAAAGATGTATAGTTTAAGTGGACTGAGAAATGCCAAGAGGCATTTCAAAGCATTAAGAACGCTTTAATTTCCCCTCCGCTCTTAATATATCCCGATTTTTCAAAACCGTGTAACCTTACCACAGACGCCTGCAGCGAGGCTCTCGGAGCAGCTCACTCTTAATGAGAGATAGGAAGTGATCAGCCAATTGCCTACGCCAGCCGTACCCTGAACAAAGGCTAACGTAACTATCCCACGATTGAGAAAGAGTTACTGGCTATAGTTTGGGCGACTAAAAATTTCAGGTGTTATCAGCAAGGCCGAGAGTTCACGGTATATACAGATCATAAACCGCTCAAGAGGGTTTTCAATGTTAAGGACCCCACTTCCCGTCTGGTGAGATTTCACCATAAACTTTCCGAATTCAATTATAAAATGAATATAAGCCCGGAGAGTACAACACGAATGCCGACGCTTTAAGCCGCATTCCACGGGATAATAACAAAGACAAGGAAATTACAACCTTTACCACCACCAAATGTACTCGGATATAGAGGAGGAAAAACACTCAACGGACCGAAAGGAGTGTCTGCAATGCTATGCAGTAACAACCATTCGATAAAATCCAACTAGATATAGTCGGCCCACTAGGGGAGACTGAATCCGGAAACAAATATATACTAACGTGTCAGGATAACCTCACGAAGTTTGTAGGCTGGTACGCCATACCGAATGGGGAAGCTATAAGGGTAGCGCAAATTTTCTTCGACGAAATCGTCACGCGCTAACGCATTCCCAAAAGAATAGTCACCGATCAGGGAAGTAATTTCCTGAGTGACTTATTCAAAAAGGTATGCAAACTCCTTAGGATAAATAAGCTGCAGACCTCAGCTTATCATCCCCAATCAAGTGGAGCACTCGATCGTGCACATAGACCATTGTTTGAATATCTACGAACTATAGTGGACGAAAATTCCAGGTCATGGGAAAGTTATCTGCGAACCGCTGCTTTCGTGTAAAATAAGAGTTGTGATAAATCTTTATTTTCGTTTGCGTGGTTTATCAAGCTTAAATGCACGAAGAGCAGCCTATGGGCTTTACTCTTAACGTGATTTAATAGGAGCAGCTATTAGAGCGTTAACTCCAGTGATATATATATGGGGAGCAGCTAGATAGCAGAACTCCACCTAAGTTTAAAAAAACACGATGAGTGAACTTTTGATAATGGTTCTTTCTTTAATTCCCTTAGCTTATTTATACAACTTAAAATTACGGTAACAATAATTGCTATTATGATTATTTACTTTATTATTATTTCTTCATCGAAGCACTCATGTTGTTGGCAGTGAGCGAGATTTCATCACTGCGCTTGTTATTTGCGTGCCACTTTAGTGGGTCACATTAATCGATGCAATTTGTGTATTGGGTAAGGGTGACCTTATCTCGTATTTCTGACAAGTGTCGGGAGCATTTTAATGTTATGAGTACCCATTGTGCTTGGCCAATAAGTATGTCATAACAATATTAATGCAGGTAGGTATGTATGTAGATATGTAGGTAGGTAGGTAGATATTTATGTATGTAGGTAGGTGTGGTCATTTGTAGGTATGTTTATACGTAGGTATGTAGGTATGTAGGTAGGTTTATATGGAGACATATAGATATGTAGTTATGTACGTATGCCACACAGTGTACACGAACGGACAAAACTAACTCCCATGGACTGCCTCTACGGCTTTACAGCAGACGTTCCATCCAACTTAAGACGAGACCCTGAACCCGTGTATAACCACGAGAGCTACTACCATATTCTCAGGTACAAGCTTCAGAAGTCTTACGCCATGGCACGACAAAATCTTCTGATGAGTAAACAGCGCTCGAAAAATTACTATGACAAAGCTGTACGTCCCCTGAAATTTCACAGAGGAGACAAGGTTCTACTCAAAAGCGAGAGTCGTGAACATAAGCTCCCCCAGATTTGATTAGGACCCTATACAGTAACCGGCATCCCCATCTCAGTTAACACAACAATTAAAGTTCGCAAACGAGAGGTTACGGTACATCACAACCGTATAAAACCTTTGTAAGAAGTCCATAGAATCTAAATGGTTTTAAGGTACATACATACATTAAAACAAAGAACAATAGAATGTAAGGTACAAAGACAACAAAAACCAATTTTTACTTTGGAACCAAAGTTAAGATTCCTCATATACTCTCTAGTACATCCCTATCAATGACAGGACTCTTGTTGCTAATTGCATCAGTGGTGGCAATAGCAAAATATATCATACCATTATTCATGGCATGGGTGGCTAAACGCAGACAACAGCCCACAGCTGAAAACACTCTCATGGAACCGGTTTACCCAAAACCTCAAGAAAAATTAAAACGTACCCAAAGTCTACCTAGAGCTAGATATATATAGTATATATAGTATAGTATATAGTATAATCAAAAATATCTATACTCATTTTTGTTTTCACCTCGTATTTTTCTTTTGTTACCGGTGCAGCCTCTTACCCTTTTTACATCACTGGCTCATAGAAAATAAGTGAAATGAAAACTAGGCATTAAGGGGAAGAAAACACAATTCGGAAGATCTCAACAAAATAGATTAAAAGCTCTAGGAATCAAGAAAATAGAAGAAAGAAAGGAATAATATAGTAGAATTAAAACAAATATATAACCAATTAAGATATAATCAAATTTAATTAAAAAAAAAACAAATAAGCAGTAACATTAAGCAATACAAAAAATAATTATTTAGCAAATAAGATATTAAAATACAATAAGATAAATAATTATGCTAAATAGATATAAAATGGAAAGTTAAAGTACTATAACATTATAAATAGAAAAATAGTGAATAAAAATAATACAATAAAAAAAAAAAGATAACCAAGAAAAAATTAAAAGGCGTTAGATACACACATAAAAAAAATTAAGGAAAAAGAAAATATGCACTGAAAGTAGATATAAATAAATAAGTAAGTAGGATTAAGGAAACCATACACTAAATTACACAAAAAAAACATAAAATTAGAATTAGCGAATGCCTAGAAAAATATATAAGCATTACACATTCCTGTAAAAGCAACCAAAAATTATAATATACATATGTATATTTTAGTAAAGCAAGAACAAAAACACAACCGAAAACCGTCAAGACCTAGCCACCAACAAAGGCATCAACAACAAATTCCCCTGAGTATTATTCCCCTTCAAAGAATAATTCTCTTTTTCTCAGGGGGAAGGATTGTTATATACCTAAAATAAATTAAATTTTCATATAAACCTGAAAAAGGGCAAAACTTAAAAATTATATTCAGTAAATTTTCACATAAGCTAATCATGCTTACAACATGGTTAACTTATCTCTTAAATGGGTGAAGAAAATTGCATCAGCAAAAACAAAAGTTTCAGTTTACAACCCAAGTCGTTTTGCTTAAAATTTTTGTCATTCAAACAATTTAATTAAAAAATAAATCAAAAGGCAAATCGTACCTTCAGTACCTGCAGCAAAAGGAGATTAGGACTACCACATGTTGTAGTACGGAGGTGATTTTAGACACTTCCAACTAAATGAAAGCTCAACGGGGAGGACTGGGTGAGGACCTGGAAGGGGGATAAGCCCTGAAAAGAAAATCGGAAAAGCTAAAGGCTAAGTGCGTTTTTGTATTATCTCTTTTTTTTGTTAAGTATTCAGGTCTTCTATGCGTGGCTGGTTGGGGGTGTGATTTCGCTTCGCCTTGTTTCTTTAGTATTTTTTGTTATTAGATTTTCCGATATTGTAAGTTGCTAGCGGCATGAAAGCCCTTTGCTTATGTACATTTTATAACGAATATAATGAACTCAATTTAGCCGTGTCTAGTATTTAATCGGTTTCGTGGTTCAACCTAAAAACTACGTGGCGTTCTACACGATTTGCAAAGATTATAAAGACCTACACCCTTCCCTGAGTGGCCGCTGTCACGTTCAGAGGGAACGTAACAACATCCAACATTGCGGATACTCTTTCCTCTATCTAATTTTTTCCCCCCTGTTAATGTACTTACATTTTTGTCTATTCGTTTTGATAGCACTAAGCAGTTACGAGTAATTTTATTGTCTGCTATTTGTTTAACATTTGCTTCACTTTCAAATTTGGAAATCTTAACAAATTAAAACCTGATTTTAAGGAATTCAAACTGAAAAAGAATGGTAATAACTTTTTCCAATAACACTTGTTGTGTGGTTTTGATTTCTAAAATCTGTTGAATGATATTCTCAAGCTTACTTAAAACAGTATTTGTGAAATATGTATCCCGCGGTTTTATAATATTGTAAGAAGTGAAAGTTTTAAATTCAATATATATTCTTATTTTTACTATATTTTTAAACAAAAAAAAAATCATGGTTTTCACGAGATTCCTCATATAATGATACTAAAAAGATTTAAAAATTAGGAATATGTACAACTTCTTATATTTAAAAAAATATATTACCATGACTTTTTTTATATTGTATGTAGCCCTAGAAAGAACTGAAGGACTCTTACAGCATTTCTGCGTTAACGTTGCGCAGCCACCTACACTCTCACTGTTGAGCGGATTTATGTATCCGTCGATGATTGGTGTTAATGGTTCTATAGGTTTATTATCTCTTCCGTCCATATCCTATTGTTAAGTTTTAGTGCTGGAAACGTGTAAAACAATGATGCAATAAAAGAGTCAGCATTATGCCGTCGCTTGGAAGAAACTTATAGTGAATTCTTTTCTGAACTTGGAATCACACCCGCACCAGAATAGTGCTGACACCATTTCTGTTCGGAGCTGTCAAATGTGAAATTGGCAATTCTGGTGTGTGTTCGGTGGTGACGGTGAGGTTAGAAAGAATCAAATAATATTACGACGCGGACGCATTATGGAGAACAGTAATTAAAAAAAAAACGCGATAATGTTTTTTCCACACACATATATAATAAAAATCAAAACAAATGTTGTAAGACTGTTCTTTCCAAACACAAATTACAATAAACTGAAACAAAAACGATGTAATTAATTTTTCCACAACAAATAACACAAAAATCCCGCTCAATCAAAACAAGAAAACCAACTTCAAACCCCAGTCAACACCCGACACCGGAAAAAATTTGGGAATTGAAATTTGCAACCAGGGGCAGCACCAAAAATAACAGAGTTAGAAAAGATTGCGCGTTTGGGTTTGTTACTGGTGTGGTGGGAAGAAAAGAGTACGAAAATGACACATTCTGTGGCAGTGCTTACACCGAGTAGCAGAAAAGAAATCATTATTATATTCAATTTCGGTTTTTTTAAAGACTTTTATTTCTAATTTATGTCCGGAGCATTGTAACATACCAAGTGCTTCTGAAAACTTCACAGGTTCCTCACAGAAATCAGAAACGTTTTCAAACTCATAGCCCATTATTGCTTCTAACCCATTTGCAAATCCCTCTGCTCAAACTCTAAACGGTGTATTCGGCAATAACTATCACTGTCACGTTAGTAGCTTATATTAAAATTATTCCGATTATCATTTCAGTTGTATTGACTGATGTAAATACCTTATCCTGATCTTCTTTGTAACTACTGTAGCGGTTTCTTTAGGGACCATACCAATCGTTTCAAGTATTGCATATAATTTTCAAATTTATATGGTGAAAATTTATCTAATTCCCAAAATTGCTGAATTGAATTACATATAAGTAAAAGGCAATGTACATTGTAGCTTGCAGTTTCTTCCCCATAAAGTGTATGCAAAGGCTAACAAATTCTTGCAATATTTGCTTAGCTATGGACAGATTCGGCAAACAAGATTTTTCACAAGTAACAGTTCGTATAGCAGAATGAAGTAGCAATAATGATAGTATAAGTCATCTTGAACCAATCTCTTTAGAACTACAATTCCAGAATACAAAAGAAACGGTCTTAGTTCTGTTGCTTTCCATAACACTAGATAGTCTAATGACAGCTTCGCCAACTGATCGAAGAACTGTTCATAGTGTCCTCACCATAGCAGAGATTATTCAAGTACTTTTAATTATTTCCTCTGTTTGCACTTGTTTCCACAAACATATCAAATACAAGGCGAGATTGATTGTTTTCTGTCTTATCCGAAACAGGTGATTTCTCTTCGCTGGCAGCGATTTTTGATGTAAGACTGGCGTAAATGATAGGTCAAGAAAATTTTTAGCTCCGTGCAGCTTATAATTTTTCTATAGTTTTCCAGTGACTTTAACTTGCTTTAAATGATAAAAACTCGTGCTATTCATTCGGTGAACATTTGAAGTGAATAATTTGGAATTGTGGTGATCAAAGTTATTGCAGTAAAGTTCTAAAAGTTTTCATTAACGCCGTTTCAGCATCCTGTTGTAATTTTTTTCAATTCTAAAAGCAGGAAATATTGCGAAATTTACTGTGAAATTCATGCTGAAATTTATGTCAAATCGCATATTTAAACAACTGAACGAACGTATAGGTTCACATCAGCGTTTTAATTGAACCAACTGTGATTCTTGAGCTGTTTAAGGAGAGAAAGGTGTAAACGCCCAACTCTAAAGAAGATATTGTTGGCTACCTAGAATTCGTGAACGGCGGCTTATACCTCTCGACATTTGAAGATTTGCTATTTTGGTTTCACTGATACTCCCAGATCAGTCAAAAACTGGCGGCACAGTATCGCTCCTGAAGTGTGTACATCAGCCCATGGGGCAACTCCACAGCATTGTTCAAAGCCATGCAGTAACATCTAATGAACACGAGAGGATTTATTGTATTGGTAAGAATCATGCAGTTAATACTGAATTTCTACTTTGCTCCAAGCCGAATTTTGAGCGGGCTGTTGTAATTGTTCTAGGTACTCATTTGGGAACCTATCAGGTGAACTTAATTAGATTCCAGATTAAACTATAATTATTACTGTTATTATTATATTAATTCAAAACATTATGATTCAAGTTAGTAGGTATAAGTGATTAGATTAACTATTACCTGTACTATTATTAAATTCAAAACCAATTAGGTGAACTAAATTAGAATCCAATCTAAACTCTAATTATTACGGTTATTATACCCATTCAAAATCATTATGATCCTAATAAATATTAGAAATAAGATAGTTAACTTTTACCTACATTGTTATTAAATTAAAAGACTCAACTGATATCTGCTTGTAAGATAAGTTGCAGCTGGACGTTCGCAGTGAATTTTAAACAACTAAACAATTACAGATATTAAATCTGGTGAATAATTAATTCAACTAGAGATTCGTGATTTGACACCAGAGTTATTGTCCTAATTAAAATCTAGGGGACTCAACTAGTATATTGCATTAGAATCAGGTGAATTTTACTTGTACTTACGAGTATAGTACGTTTGAAATTTAAACCACTGTAGATAATAAGACAATTAAAATTCATGTGTTTTAAACCAAGATAGTAATCAAAAGAACAAATCACTACCTATATTAACTACAGTTAATATTAATAGTGACTCAATAGATATCCAGCACAGCATTTGGCTAAGGGTACTTAACTATTTCAAACCTGCGTTGTCAGTATGTAGAAATTCATAGTATGTGGGTACCACTAACTGCCTAGTTATCTTCCTGCATATACTCTCTAGTCAACAGGCTATTAGACTATTATAGGTACTGTTGTAACACTCCAGTACTAGGTATTTTTCGCAACTCTTACATTGAGTAAGCTTATTGCACCCTATTTTACCTCTCATTACAAGGGATATCTGTGTATCCCATGCATGCCATGCCGACTGTCTCAACTAAGTCAGTGACTGCTAAAGGATCCTCCAGCTCTGTTACAGTTCTTAAAAATAAATCATCTGGTGGATTCGGTTCACCTTAGTGTATATCTAAGAGCAAAGGTAAGTTAGTCTCCGTGATTAACAACAGCAATCCACCTCAGTCAAACGCTTCATCTAAGGTGAGCCAAGGTAGACGAGAACTTAATCAGTAACACAGACGATCCTCGATGCAGTGTCTATTTTCTCAAGGAGCCTAAAGAGGACGCGGATGATATTGGCCGGATTTCCTGTGACGGCTGCAAGTTCCGGGTCCACACCGTTTGCGTTGGCATCTCATTTGTTAACTACCTGGCAGTTTACCAGCTAAAGAGTGTAGATTGGGTGTGTAAGACCGGCCTTAATATAGCCAGATGTCATTCTAGCAGCAGCCGCATGCCTCCGTTAGTCACCGGCAAGCCAACTAAATCTGCGGTGCAGTCGTAATCGGTAGATATCAACCGCGATATTGATATTCTTGTCACTAGCTTTAATTCCATCTTACCACAAATTAATATGCTCAGCAAGAGCACAGACCATATTAAGCAGGAGTCCATCACTACAATTAGCATGGACATCGAAGTGCTCAAGTCCTATTCTAGGATTAGTATAAAGAAGCGCACGCTTGTTGTAAGTAACATTCCGGAAGCGTGTTTCATCTCCTGTAACAAGCTTCTCCCAGACCTGTGTTCTAGCATGAGGAAAATTGAGAAGGCTGAACCATTCAGGCGACCTCTGTCACCATTACTAACTAAGCCTAGAAAACCCAAAGGCTTCATACGCTTTTACAAAGAAGGGAACTGTGTCACTTTAAATCAGGCTTACATCAAGCAGTTTCGCTCTATGCCTATTTATTATATTGAATTCTATTATCGCCGAGAGTTCAGATATCCAAGTTTTCATTAATGAGGACCTGGACCGGAACCAAGTGGGACGGCTGCACCTCGCACTGAAATTCAAAATAGAGAAAGTGGTCGTGCATGTATTCAGCAAGCACAGGAAGATATACCTCAGTAGGTGATACCCTATCATTGCCACAGATCTCATATTTGAACGCTTCACATTAGTCTTTGGGGAACAGCTACTCACACAAGTGGGCGAAACCAACTCGTCAGTAAATAATCCTTCTGATGCATCACCTGCTATCAGCACGTGAACCACTCTTAATTTTCTTCCACCAATAAACTTAATGTCATCTCCCTCAATGCCAGATCAACCCTCAAGAACCCCGCTGATATATGGCACAATGGTCGACTTCGCAGGGCAAGCGCCCTCCTTGTCTGTGAAACTTGGACCGAGCCATTTTAGACTGCTAAAATGCTCGAAATACCAGGTTATAGATTGCACAGAGTTAATCGCACAAAAAACAGAGGTAGTGGCACTGACATTTGTTTGGCTAACTCACTGCTATCTGGAGTTGTTTTCTAGGAAATCACCAATAGCTGGGAAATGGTGGTTGTAAAAACATGGAGTGTCGACATATGGACATATTGTTTCTTCTCAGTTCTTGTTGCAGTTGTTTATTTTTATCGGTTAACAAATTGAATTCTTTTTTAAGTACTCATTTTCATTTTTTAATGCCCTGACTTCCTTCAGTACTTCTGTTACTTTCGAATTAAAGTCATCAAATTTTTCGGATATAAATTGGAGACATTTTCTTAATTCAGGGATGTCATCTTTAGTTAACTTAACAGAGCTATCAAGTTGTCTTTGGATCTTGTTATAGAATTTATTGAAAAGATCTTCGAGGGTCCGTTTGATCTTTCATTTGGTTTCCATATTTACATGAATCACGTATCCAAATTTCACGTTTTTGACCAAGTTTTCGTATGTCTTCTGTAGTTTTTATATTGCTGTACTTTGCGTGATTGCAATTTATGCAAATAGTACACAAAATCACATCATATGGATTATGAAAAACTTCTTTACATAGATCCAACATGGCTTACTTCTCACGTTAACGTCCGAATGTCATGACTGCTCAAAGTAAAGTACTCAATCGCTGTACCTCTCGAAAGTCAAGATACTTCATTTGTAGGCAAGCATTTGTCGAACATTTTATCTGTAAACTCGGGGCACCTAGAGAATTCCAAACAGATCAAGCATCAATTTTTATGAGCGATCTTTTTACATATACTTATATAAGTATTAAAAATAAGGAAGCTGTTTACTACTGCTTATCATCCGCAAACAAACAGAGCGCTTGAAAGATCTCATCGCAATTTAGTTGAGTACTTAAGAACTATTTCAGTTGATAGTCCTCTTAATTGGGACAGCTTGATCCCATTTGCAATATCTACATACAATTCTACAACCTACAGCACTTATGCCATTTGAACTCATTTTCGGTTTCAAATTAATTGTATACCTACTTCGATTTGTCGAGTTCAAACAGCATGGACAATTGCTCGCGATAAACTTCTCAACTAAAACACCAAACGCTACGATGAAAAATCAGATTCCCATATTTTTAAGCTCGGTGACAAGGTCTTGTTAAAAAATGAAACCAATACAAAAATTATATAGTTTCTAGAATGGTCCTTATGAAATTATATCTGAGTTTATATATGAGAATTCAACTATTCGCTGTAACCTAAAATTAAGAATGTCCATAATAACCGTTTACAACACTTTTTTGAAGAACTTCCATAATTGTTGAAAATTTCTGAATGTACCTCACTAATGAATAACTAATGAAGAGATCTATAATTTGTTGTATTTCTGTAAGAACTGATTTGTTTTTTTCCTTTGTTTAAAATTATGAATTATGAAATTATGAATTATTTAGTGTTGTTAAAAAATATATAATTAATTAGAACATACATGTAAATTAATAAAAAAAAACTTGAATTAGTGGTTAAACAGTAGTAATAATAAAACAGAAATTTAAAAGAGAAGAAAAATATGAAGTATTATTATTCAAATTAACTATGCACTAATACTATGGATATTTGTTTAAATCAGAAAGCTCATGACGAATTAATAGCCAAACATACATATATATGTACATATTTTGAACAAAAGGAAATAAAATATTCACATATACTTAGAAACACACCAGTATGTAAAAAAAAAGGTATGCTATTAGAATAATTTTGTTAGTTAGGAACAAAGTTAAGCAAATGTTAATGATTACTTTTATTTAGGGGAAGGTGTTGCGTACTCCCCACATCTGGCAACTCAATTTCCAAATGTACCAGTATTAAATACACAGGACCAGTTTTCTAAATTGGTCAGACTATAGAACCGCCTGTTGAGATAAGTGGTCGACCAAAGTATTGTGCAAATAAATGTTAGGTTTTTTATAAGCCAAAGTTTTATTTAAGCATGTCAATTAATCAGCCGTGGTTTGGGCTACATAACAACACAACATCAGTTCTGAATAGAAAAGAATATACGGTGGCCTATTTCTTTGATTTCGAAAAAACTTTTGATTCAGTAAAGGTAAATCGCAAAATTTTTAAGATTTAGGACTCCCAACACATCTAACGAAAATTATCTACCGCTTTCTATTCTCAAAAAATTCTCCATGAAACTTTAAAATCCAACTTAATAACTCTACTATTCGAAGTGTAATCCCTTCAGTGTTCAGTTCTTGGTAAAATCGTATTCAATTTATATAGGAACGTCAGTTCAACCGTGATCAAAACTGCACAACACTTTTATATGTATATGGCTTTCTTAAACATAAATAGTCAATTGCGCCAAAATTCGCCGCACGAAAAGCTGAGCAGTATATATAAAACTCGATGCCTACTATAAATTATAGGGCATGAAAAAAAAAACATTCCAAAATCAGGAGTTACTTGCATTCGGCAGCATAACTACAACAGATCGGTCAATGGTCTGCTTGGCTCATAATATTAACATAGAAGTCCACAATCAAAACACAAAACCCTCATGTAAAGCCCAATACCTCAGGATATCCTTCAACAACCTTCGCAAACTCAACCCTCACGTTAAACTCAACTTTAGAAAATCTAACGATGCCTACAGTACAATACTGAACACACAAAACGGGTTCTCATGTGAACTAAACTCCTATTATACAGATAATTTATTCGAGCAATCATCACTTACTTCTCTTAATTTGCAAATTGGGAAAGACAAATATTTGAACGATCTTTCATCGTCGTGAGAGCGCAAGAACTTACAAAATCGAAAAAAAAGCTGTTCCAAGCTTTTCATGGGTACCTGTGGTGCAATTCTCCCGATCCTCGAGGAGTTGGTTTTTGAAATCCGTCGGGAAAAGTAAGAGTAGATATAGAATGAAAAGAGTAAAAATCGTGTGAAAGAAAGTTAACAAAAGTAATTAAAATCCAAAGAAAATTAATTAATTGTTTGATTAATTAATTATCAATAACAAAAAATTCCCAAAAAAAAAAACGGGTGGTAAAATTGTAAATTTTTGAAGATTGAGAATATTGTGAAAATTGTACAATTATGAAAATTGTATAATCGTGAATATTGTGAAATTTGTGAAGAATGTGAAAAATTGTAAAGGTTCAACTTCTATATAAAAAGGAAAGAATTAAAGAATTTCACTTCGACAATAAAACTTTTTTTTAACCCCTCTGACTGACCGCTTCTCCCCCTTTTGACCGGGCAGCACGAGCGGCAACATATAACACTGGTCATCGACAGACAGCAGACACCAGCTACTATTAGAACGAAATGCTTTACGAGGCTGTAAATAGCCCAACTTCAGATGAAAATGTCGCCATCATCTATACCCACTCATATTCAAGCTGCCGGAATACACTCTTCCTACAGAATTCAGGTATATCTCATCTCTTCAATTTGTTGATCCCGAAAGTAGGAAGAATTACATATTTGCGGGCAAAAAATTTACCTTCTTGTTCCGTCTCGGAGCCAAATCACATAAACTTATACCTAAAAAGAATAAATCAGAATGAAATCTCACCGACGGAGTCTCCATCAGTGCTATGATAATCCGGGCACGGATTTATACCAAAAAGATATGGGCTTCATCCAATGAGGCAGTTAGACTTTTCAAAACCTAAAAAATAAAAAAAAACAAAACAAATTACAAAAGGTAAATAGAAAGTAAAAGTCTCAGATAATTACGATCTGAGACTTTTACATGAAAACTCTACTTACATGCATGAGCAAACTGCTTCCCACGATGCACCAAATACTTTCAAGTCCCACACTGTAAAAACACAAACATAAAAATACATTACTAAATGTACAAAAACAAAAAAAAGAATAAGAAGTCTTACCATTTCACGGCCGCCGCCGTCAACATCTAGTGACATTTGTATCACCGGCAGCTGGTACGTTCTCTTCTTCTTCCATTTATTGATGGATACCTCCACTACGCCAGTGACAACAAAAACCTACATGATGACGCGAGTTAGATAAATCGTTCGAATTCCAAGAATAAACAAACAATCTTTATATTGATAACATTTATTTATTACTATTGCAACCAAGGTCAGCTTTTGCTAAACCTTTTCCGTCTAAACATAAATTAGACTGACTTAATTATTCGTTTATAATATTTATCTTTTAGATAGGGAGCGTATGGGGTTATACGTCCCGGTGATCCAGTTTATTTTAAGAAAAAATTGTATGGTTGTTTACGCCATTTTTTATTTTCAAGAAAATATTCCGATATTTCGGTCTTGGGTTTCGACCCTTATCAAGGCTAACAAAGATACAAATTAAAAAAGTTAATTATGCAAACAAATTCTTATTAATGTAAGTGATTTTACCTAACAATTGGTATGTCAAGTTTACTTAAATGGGTTGTTAAAAATCATCCTTACATATTGTCAGTGTACAAAAATTAAATCTGATGGCTATGAACATCAAGGCAGATATATTAATAAGAAATATGTTGGGCATAGCTGTAATTAGATCGTAGTTATAATGTGGGAAATTAAATGTTTTAAGTTTGAAATTATTTAAAAGTGGGAAAGTGGAATTCTTTAAATTTGTGCCGCTTTTGCTGATTCTACATATTTCTTTAGAATTTCTTGGAAATTGGTCTCTTCTACTTTGTTAGGATCAGACCATGATCTAACTCGCGCTACTGTTGTATGGCGTCAAACAAAAAGCAACGGACTGACGCACAGCTCATATTGTATTTCCGGCTATAAATAGCGAGCTGTCGAGAGCAGCAAATCATTTACAAATTGAGCGGTCAACAAGACAGGTCGGAAACGATAAGCCGGAAATAAGCCTTGAATAACCGATTAGGAAAAAATTGAACCTTATCATTATTACTAACAAATTCATTAAATAAATTATTTTTCAGCACCCCTAGCTAAGGCAGAAATGAATCTGGCAGGATTTATGAGCAGTGAGTTAGGCTCTTTCTGTTTACACCCTTATTAGAAAGTCATTCTAATTCGTTTTTTATATCTTACAGGTTAAAAACGAAGTGGATTATCAGCGTATTTTTTTTTTAAATTCATTTTTGGCAGTTTTTATTTTTTTTCTATTTGAATTATTATTTCTTTGGATTCATTTTCTTTATAATTTTCATTTATTGTTTTTATAAGTAGTGAGTAAATATTGAATTTGCAGGTTAATCCATTCACTGCCAGAAAAATTTAGAGTGTCAACTTTCGTTACATTGTGTATTACTACACTTTGTAGAGTTGGTGCAGGGCTTAAAATACATGCTATATTATTGTTTATATAGTATATATGATGATTAAAGTGGTAGAATGGTGCACAACTTTCCATTCCGCCATATGGTTGTGTGTGGGTGTAGTACGGGCTAATCTGAACCAGACTTAGGATTGTGTTTTCATTTTATTAAGTTATAATGTAATTGAAAATTGTTTAATGAAGTGTTATGTTTTACTTATTGCATTACCTTCCGGAACTGGTAATGGATAAATAAGTGGAATCATATTCACCGGGTTGAGTAAGTTTGCAGTTTGGAATTTTGTGATATAATTTAACTAACTTTAATTTACTTTTAGTGATTTAATTTAATTAACTTTAATTTACTTTTAGGATTAATTTTGGGATGCCGTTTAGGCTCTTACTGGGCTTTTCCGGATGTTTCTCTCCCGCCACGAAGTTCATCCAGCGGTTTTGCTATAAAATGTGGTAAATTATCAGAAGTACATAGGTGTGTACAAATTGCAGGTGGGTATAGTTACCTAGTTCAAGAAATTATTGTTAAATGGTCATAGAAGTTTGTTAATTATGATGTTCATGAACAATATTCAGTATTACAATTAAGTGTTGTATAATTTTATATTTGGAATAGATTGTTAAATTTTATAATATATGTGAAATAATTGTATTATTATCATGGTTCAGGTTAGGTTACTACATCTCCACATTGAAATGGTTAGAATTGCTAGATTTGTTTACCCTCCCGGATCAATCACCCTTTCCCGTCACACCAAACCAGCGATACATCAGGAGAAAGTCACCATTCCACTTGTTTCCCTATGTAAAGCTAGGACCGTTAATAACAGGATTAAGTGATGCCCTTTTGCGGAGCGTTAAAGCATAAACTTTCTTTACATTGTGTAATTACTACACTTTGTAGAGTTGGTGCAGGGGTTAAACTTTCTTTACATTGTGTATTACTACACTTTCTAGAGTTGGTGCAGGGGTTAAAATACATGCTATATTATTGTTTAGATAATATATATATGGTTAAAGTGGTGGAATGGTGCACAACTTTCCATTCCACCATATGGTTGTGTGTGGGTGCAGTATGGGCTAATCTGAAACAAACTTAGGATTGTGTTTTCATTTTATTAAGTTATAATATAATTTAACATTCTTTAATGAAGTGTTATGTTTTGCGTATTGCATTACCTTCCCGGAACTGGTAATGGATAAATAAGTGGAATCATATTCAAGGGGGTGTGTATGTTTGATATTTGGAATTTTGTGATATAATTTAATTAACTTTAATTTACCTTTAGGATTAATTTTGGGATGCCGTTTAGGCTCTTACTGGGCTTTTCCGGACGTTTCTCTCCCGCCACGGAGTTCATTCAGCGGTTTTGCTATAAAATGTGGTAAATTATCAGAAGTACATAGGTGTGTCCAAATTGCAGGTGGGTATATACCCAACATATACCCAACAGATAATAAAAAATTATCATGTGTTCACACAGTTTACAGGCCATGATAAACAAACATATAATTATAAGGGATATGCATCCTTATTCCAATTATTTTACTCATTATATTTGGATACAGTGATTAACATACATGTAACTTTCGTAGATAATTATTAACTATAGTTCATGTGATCTAGTCTAATCTCAGGCACTTTGCCAAACAACCAATGAGTAATGGGAGTGGTGCACCTATAGGCTCACACCATAATATCATATATATTTCAATGAAATATAGCATGTGCTTCAGCCTCCAGCACTTCTAGCATTTATGCGAAAAATAATCAGATAATTCCGCTCCTTAAAAATGGACATAGCTCGAACAATGTCACTTGAAACTGGTAATAGATCGGCAGTATACGTAATAAACTCACATATTGCTGACCACTGCATATTTACCTAGCTTTGTTAAAAGCAGAACTTGTTGTTGAGATATAGATCCGGGAGGGTAAACAATTTAAATAATTTGGTCGTGAGTTGAGACCACCTACAACCTAGGGTAGGTGCAATGGGTGAGGAATGGAACACATCAGCTGCTAACCTGATAATTGAAGACATTATACATAAAATATTTAAATAAACTATTGAATAACACATATATGTTGTTCATCGCTGACTCCGGATGTATACATGAGCATCCTACTTAGGGTAGACAATTGTAGTCCACCAAGAAGGAAATCTAGATAATCAATTAAAGAACATAAATAATTTAACAAACATCTCAGACCATATCACAATATTTCTTGAATTAGTTAACTATACCCACCTACAATTTGTGCACATTTCTGTACATCTGATAGTTTACCACATTTTATAGCAAAACCGTTGAACAAACTCCGTGGCGGGAGAGAAACGTCCGGTAAAGCCCAGTAGGAGCCTTAACGGCATCCCATATTTATGCTAAAAATTAAGTTAAAGTTAATAAAATCATAGCACAACATTTCCTAACCACGAAATTATTCAAACCGTTGAATATGATTCCACTCATACATCCATTACCAGTTACCGGGAAGGTAATGGAACATACTATACACAAGTTTTGATTATTCATTAAACCAAGTTTAATTAAATGCAACTACACAATTGAGGAATACTGGAACAACATATACCCAACAAATAATTAAAAATTATCATGTGTTCACACAGTTTACAGGCCATGATAAGCAAACATATATTTATAAGGGATATGCTTCCTTATTCCAATTGTTTTACTCATGATATTTGGATACAGTGATTAACATACATGTAACTTTCGTAGATAATTATTAACTATAGTTCATGCGATCTAGTCTAATCTCAGGCACTTTGCCAAACAACCAATGAGTAATGGGAGTGGTGCACCTATAAGCTCACACTATAACATCATATATATTTCAATGAAATATAGCATGTGCTTCAACCTCCATCACTTCTAGCATTTATGCGAAAAATAATCATCTGATAGTTTATCACATTTTATAGCAAAACCGTTGAACAAACTCCGTGGCGGGAGAGAAACGTCCGGAAAAGCCCAGTAGGAGCCTTAACGGCATCCACTCTTTATCCTAAAATTTAAATTAAAGTTAATAAAATCAATGCACAACATTTCCTAACCACGAACTTATTCAAACCGTTGAATATGATTCCACACACACATCCATTACCAGTTACCGGGAAGGTAATGGAACATACTATACACAAGTTTTGATTATTCATTAAACCAAGTTTAATTAAATGCAACTACACAATTGAGGAATACCGGAATAACATATACCCAACAAATAATTAAAAAATTATCATGTGTTCACACAGTTTACAGGCCATGATAAACAAACATATATTTATAAGGGATATGCATCCTTACTCCAATTATTTTACTCATGATATTTGGATACAGTGATTAACATACATGTAACTTTCGTAGATAATTATTAGTTCATCATTAGTTCATGTGATCTAGTCTAATCTCAGGCACTTTGCCAAACAACCAATGAGTAATGGGAGTGGTGCACCTATAGGCTCACACCATAATATCATATATATTTCAATGAAATATAGCATGTGCTTCAGCCTCCAGGACTGCTAGCATTTATGCTAAAAATAATCAAATGATTCCACTCCTTAAAAATGGACATAGCTCGAACAATGTCACTTGAAACTGGTAATAGATCGGCAGTATACGTAATAAACTCACATATTGCTGACAACTGCGGATTTACCTAGTTTTGTTAAAAGCAGACCTTGTTGTTGAGATATAGATCCGGGAGGGTAAACAATTTAAATAATTTGGTCGTGAGTTAAGACCACCTACAACCTAGGGTAGGTGCAATGGGTGAGGAATGGAACACATCAGCTGCTAACCTGATAATTGAAAACATTATACATAAAATATTTAAATAAATTATTGAATAACACATATATGTTGTTCATCGCTGACTCCGGATGTATACATGAGCATCCTATTTAGGGTAGAAAATGTTAGTCCACCAAGAAGGATATCTAGATAATCAATTAAAATACATAAGTAATTTAACAAACATCTCAGACCATATCACAGTATTTCTTGAATTAATTAATTACACCCACTCACAATTTGTACACATTTCTGTACATCTGATAATTTACCACATTTTATAGCAAAACCGTTGAACAAACTCCGTGGCGGGAGAGAAACGTCCATAAACGCCTAGTAGGAGCCTTAACGGCATCCCATATTTATCCTAAAATTTAAATTAAAGTTAATAAAATCATAGCACAACATTTCCTAACCACGAACTTATTCAAACCGTTGAATATGATTCCACTCACACATCCATTACCAGTTACCGGGAAGGTAATGAAACATACTATACACAAGTTTTGATTATTCATTAAACCAAGTTTAATTAAATGCAACTACACAATTGAGGAATACCGGAACAACATATACCCAACAAATAATTAAAAAATTATCATGTGTTCACACAGTTTACAGGCCATGATAAACAAACATATATTTATAAAGGATATGCATCCTTATTCCAATTATTTTACTCATGATATTTGGATACAGTGATTAACATACATGTAACTTTCGTAGATAATTATTAACTATAGTTCATGTGATCTAGTCTAATCTCAGGCACTTTGCCAAACAACCAATGAGTAATGGGAGTGGTGCACCTATAGGCTCACACCATAATATCATATATATTTCAATGAAATATAGCATGTGCTTCAGCCTCCAGGACTTCTAGCATTTATGCTAAGAATAATCGAATGATTCCACTCCTTAAAAATGGACATAGATCGAACAGTGTCACTTGAAACTGGTAATAGATCGGCAGTATACGTAATAAACTCACATATTGCTGACTACTGCGGATTTACCTAGTTTTGTTAAAAGCAGACCTTGTTGTTGAGATATAGATCCGGGAGGGTAAACAATTTAAATAATTTGGTCGTGAGTTGAGACCACCTACAACCTAGGGTGGGTGCAATGGGTGGAGAATGGAACACATCAGCAGCTAACTTGATAATTGAGGACATTATACATAAGATATTTAAATAAATTGTTGAATGACACATATATGTTGTTCATCGCTGATTCCGAATGTATACATGAGCATCATAATTAGGGTAGAAAATAATAACACATATTATCTTATAATCCTATTATGATCCCATGATAATATAATATTTGCAACGTACATATTTAATTTATCCAATCAATCAAATTCAAAGCCAAACACTGACATGTTAGTAACCATATCATCTAATACTATCACTATCAGCTGACATAGGCTAATCCTTATTTCACTACCCATCATATTCCTACACGACATAACTGACCCATATCTTAAACTTAGCACCTAGATAATTAATACTCCTACATATAGCACAGTATTAGAGTAGGTTCAACTTAATAATTAACATAGGATAGACAATAAACCTGTTAAGATGATAAACTAATAGTCTATCGACACTACAGGAACCGTATCCATTCAGCATGAGAAATCATTGCTAAAATAAAATATTTACTTAAATGTGTATGACCCTACTAAAACAATTCACCATACATGGCAGCCTAACACCAAACTGTCATATTGTATGGGAAACTTTCACAAACACACTAATGGTTCCGCGAATAGTTATCTGGAAGGCATAAGATTAAAACACTAGAAGAACTAGGGCAGAACGAAACAAAACACAAGGAACATAACACGTCAAGATAACTTGACCCACTTACCTACTTATAGGCAACGAACTCGGTAATTAGTATTCCAATTAGAACGAACTTGAAAGTTCAAGTAAATAATCAGTGTAACCCCAAGTTTGTGTTCATAAGCTCAAATTTAATTAAAGTAGCATCATATAATAACAGTACATCATCAACATATTAATAAACTTAAAATTACAGTCATTAGTGAAAAAACAGAACACCAGAAAATCCTGCTAATCTCAGAAAGAATATTTTACCAGCCTTGATTATCCTACTAATATTTTACTGAAGAATATAATATCACAGCCCGAACAAACAACTATCTTAGTAAAATAACGACCCAAGCTTAGGAATAAAAGTGAAAATAGTAAAACAAGGTTAGTACTTTCCAAACAAAATTACTATTTAGATCAATTTTACAGATTTCCTACCAGTGGAATTTAACCACATTATTTCATTCTATAAATATATTAATAACAATCAATTAGCAATCCTATGCTAAATCTATTTCTAAATCCACCACTAAACCTAGACATTTCACAAACAAATTATAAATTGTGGTTGTTTGGATGACTAGGAAGGAAATCGAATTGATCAATTAGTTTACTTAAACAAAATTTAAATAGAATACAACCAATTTAACCTAATTTCTCAACAATTTACCAATTTAACATAATTTTTAAACAATTTAACAAAAATATTTAACACTAGTCAGCGATACCTACCTATAGTAATTTTAATTTTTTATTATCAAGTTCCAATTTTACAGATTTCCTTCTTATAATTCTAATTACATTATCACATACCAATAAATTAATTGATAACAATTAAACAATAATTTTCCATTTGCAATCTGTTGGTTATTAAAATTTGAATTGGTTTAGTGCATGTTATGCAACTTAGATATTTAACTCACTAAGAGGGAAGTTTGTATAAACCTTTAGAAAACCTAAACGTAAACCATTACAAATTTTCTCCTTATAAAATATTTATTTGCTTCATTACAAATAAGTAATATATTGGTAACAACTGAAAATAGTCAGTTGATTGGCTGCTTAGTTCTAATAAATTTTCAAGATTAAAACAGCTTACATATACAAAATATTTAGTGCACCAAGAAGGAGATCTGGATAATCAATTAAAATACATAAATAATTTAACAAACATCTCAGACCATATCACAGTATTTCTTGAATTAGTTAACTACACCCACTCACAATTTGTACACATTTCTGTACATCTGATATTTTACCACATTTTATAGCAAAACCGTTAAACAAACTCCGTGGCGGGAGAGAAACGTTCAGAAAAGCCCAGTAGGAGCCTTAACGGCTTCCCATATTTATCCTAAAATTTAAATTAAAGTTAATAAAATCATAGCACAACATTTCCTAACCACGAACTTATTCAAACCGTTGAATATGATTCCACTCATACATCCATTACCAGTTACCGGGAAGGTAATGGAACATACTATACACAAGTTTTGATTATTCATTAAACCAAGTTTAATTAAATGCAACTACACAATTGAGGAATACTGGAACAACATATACCCAACAAATAATTAAAAATTATCATGTGTTCACACAGTTTACAGGCTATGATAAACAAACATATATTTATAAGGGATATGTATCCTTATTCCAATTATTTTACTCATGATATTTGGATATAGTGATTAACGTACATGTAACTTTCGTAGATAATTATTAACTGTAGTTCATGTGATCTAGTCTAATCTCAGTCACTTTTCCAAACAACCAATGAGTAATGGGAGTGGTGCACCTAGAGGCTCACACCATAACATCATATATATTTCAATGAAATATAGCATGTGCTTCAGCCTCCAGGACTTCTAGCATTTATGCGAAAAATAATCTATAAGCTGGGGAGAAAATTGTGTGTTGACGAAGCGATAGTTCTTTGGCGAGAAAGGTTGGTTTTTCGGCTATACATAAAAAACAAACGGCACAAGTACGGCATCAAACTCTATGATCTTTGCGAATCTGAAGGAATAGCCTTGAGAGTGAAAATTTATGCGGGCAGATATGATGACCTAAGTGGACGAAGTCATAATTCAAATGTCGTTTTGGCCCTGATAGATGGTTTGCTGAATCGTTGTCATGAGCTTTACATGAACAACTACTATAATTCAGTTGAGCTCGCGAAAGCTCTCACGACTAAATCAACATATGTATGCGGCACGTTAAGATTCGATCGAGAGGGAAATCCACAAAATTTGGTTAAAAAAACTGAAACGAGGAGAATCTGACTGGATGAGATCAGGCTCCATTATGGTCAACAAATGGTAAGATGAGCGTAATGTGCTGACTATATCAAACATGCATAAAGGCGAAATGGTTCAAGTGAAAAACATAAATGGAAAAATTTCGACTAAACCAGATATAGTCAGAGATTATACTGTGGGTATGGCAGGTGTTGATCGCGCTGACCATCGTATGTCCTACTATTCATTCCTCAGGAAAACCATCCGTTGGTACAAGAAAATGGCCCTACACTACTTCGAAATCTTCCTACAGAATGCATACATGCTCTATAACCAAAGAAATCGAGGGAATTAAAATATGACGCTACTAAAATATAGGGAATAAGTTATTATGCATTTACTTGATGGCGACGGCAGCAATGCAGGAGAAAGCAACACCTATAATACAAGAACACCTGATTTTCATTACTTAGAACATCTTCCTCCCACAGAAAGAAAAAGGATGCCTACAAAGCCATGCCGAATGTGTACAAAACAAAAACAATGCAAGGAAACTAGGTATTTTTGTCCAGTGTGCCCCAACAAACCAGCACTTTGCGTTGATCCTTGCTTTAAAGCTCATCATACACAGCAAGAACAATAAAAATATTTTTAAATTTCAGTAATGCTTTCATATATATAAGTTATAATTTATCTAATAAAAATGGATAATTAATACGTTTTCTACACTATATAAATTTTTCATTCATCCATTCTAATAATTCCTAACTCAAATGGCCATGTGAACAGCAAAATACGATTTGCTAAGCGGTCTTTCTATGCACATAGATTTAATCCTAACTTAAATGCCAAGAAATTATGGTTTAACCTACGCAAAGCGGGAGTATATGGTTCTGTACAACCTATATGCGATTTTCATCCTGACGATCTCAATAAGCACTTTGCGCTTACTCGATTACCGGACCCTTGTTTAAGAGTAGATGCACTGCTATCTTCCTCTGATAATTCAATCGATGGGTTCAGTTTTCGCTGCGTGGATGATGATGAAGTTTTTAAGGCTTTTCTATCCATCAAATCTGTGGCCTCTGGTGCTGATAATATCTCGCCGAAATTTCTCAAACTCATCTTGCCCTGGATCATTTGGCCAATGCAGCACATATTCAATATGTGCCTCACAATGTCTATTTTTCCAGTTTCTTGGAAGATTGCTAATGTAGTACCAATTCCAAAAATACCTTCTCCCAAAGACTTGTCAGACTTTCGGCCCATTAGTTTGTTGTGCTTCCTTTCAAAAGTATTTGAAAAATTAATCTATAATCAAATAAATGAATATCTGACTGCGTTTAATTTGTTGAGTGCTTGGCAATCTGGTTTTCGGGCTGGCCATAAGCTGTGAGACTGCACTTCTTAAGGTGACCACCGATATCCGCCACGCAATGGATATTGACGAAGTCAGTGTATTAACTCTTTTAGATTTCTCAAAGGCGTTTGACAGTGTAAACCATACTATGTTATTACAGAAGCTTTCGTCTCACTTTAGATTCTCTAAATCAGCTCTTCTTTTAATCCAAAACTTTCTTGTTGGAAGATCCCAAACGGTCACAATAAATCAGCAGGTATCTTCGAATGTTCTACATCTCATGTCGGGTGTTCCTCAAGGATCGATACTGAGTCCCTTATTGTTCAGTCTGTTCATCAATGACTTACCACTCGTTGTAAAAGATGTCAGCATTCATCTGTACGCGGATGACGTTCAAATCTACCTGAGCCGTCCAATCGGTCTAATTGAAGACTGCATTGAACGAATCAACTGTGACCTAAAGAGAATCCATGATTGGTCTCTTAAGAATTGTCTTTGCCTAAATGCAGGGAAGTCTCAAGTCATAGCGTTCCATTCTCGTATTAATGACTTTACCTCATTCCCCAATATTACGTTGAATGGTATGTCCCTGCCGTATATGGACAGGGTACGTGATTTAGGTATACTTCTCAGTTCAAGGATGAAATGCTGTGACAATATTAGTACCAACATATCTAAAATATATGCTGGACTTCGGCGACTGTGGCTATCTTCTAGTATTCTTCCGACTAGTTTACGTCTGAGACTTCTGAAAACTCTATTACTTCCGTACTTTACTAATGGCAGCCTGGTCTTTGGGTCACTCGACTCCTGCTGTAGGCGGAAAATAAATATAGCTTTTAATGACTGTCTCAGATTTGTCTTCGGTCTCAGAAGGTATGACCATGTCTCCCATTTACAGGATTCGCTTCTCAGCTGCTCTCTTGAAGTCTTCTTGAAACGTAGATTGCTTCTATTTCTTTTTAAAGTTCTTCATACAACTCAGCCGACTTATCTGTATGAACATGTCACATTTTTTAATTCTGATAGAGGTCTGAAAATATTGTTGCCGCGTTTTCGTACACTTGTTTTTGAGCGTTCTTACTTCGTTCTAGCTATAAGATTGTGGAACGCCCTTCCGGCTCGCATTCAGCGGGAGGGTTCTTTTGGAGCTTTTAAGAGGCTACTTATTCAACACCTAGTATAAGGTTGAATGGATATGGTGTGTACTGCATCGGAATGTTTTGCGCTTAACGTCTTTTTTTTTTATATATATAACATCTTTTTCTTTTATACAATGCAACTGTAATTATATATGTAAGTTATATATATATATTTGTTTTTTATTTTTATTTTTCTTCTTCATTTGTAATGTAAGCTAATATAGTTTTCTACTTTATTTTTCTCTTATTATAGCTTATTTGTAGTGTTAGTGTATTTCCTAGTTTTTAATCTAAAATCCTGATTATCTAGTGGTACAGTTTTATAAGATCGGATTAAGCATCTTAATGTACCCTTAAATTGAGTAAATAAAAATTGAATTGAATTGAATTTGTAATCAATCCAAAATTGTAGCACTCACTACGGGATATCTCGTAGTCGGCAGTTTTTGATACATACGCTTACTACGAGATATCTCGTAGTTGGCAGTGAATGGGTTAAGGCATTTAATTTGTTAAAGAACTAAATATTTTTAAGTCTAAAATTTGATCTTCACCAGTCTTATCCTTTACACCGGCATGGCACCTCCCCTTTTTTTATGTAAAGCCCACATTGGCACTTCACATTGTTTCTTCAAAGCCGGATAAGAGTGGGAAAACCAAACCACCGATGTCAATACATTGATTCGTACGCAACAAACTCCGCACGAGCAAATTGAGAAGGCCGCCATTAACCAAAGCAAGGCAAGTACAGAAACCGGACAAGGGAAACAGTACTATGCTGCTCGCATTCAATCTCTTGTAAAGCTATGGCTAGCATTCACAGAGACGCATCTAGCAATCTGATTAGCCGATATTGGTGCTGGCAGCGAACATGTCGAAGGTAATTTATACGAAGAGACCCAAGAATTATAAATCAATCTCATTTCTAACTTGTCAGAGGAGGTAGAGGAATCCTTCCCAACGTTGCCTCATATTACGGAACAACCTGCCTCAGAGACAGTACGTCTACCAAAATTTGAGACACGGCTTCCGCCCATATGAATACCAATTTGTAATGGCAATTACAAAACATGGCATACGTTCCATAACCTGTTCAATTCAGTGATCCATAGAGATCCAAACTTATCAATAGTTCAGAAACTCCAGTGCTTAAAAATTAGTGTTACTGGGGAATCAGTATTCCGACTACACCAATTCGAGGTGATCGATATCAATTATGGGATGAGAACTCTTACAAAAGAGATTCGAAAACAAGCGAGTGCTAGTACACACTCATTTAAAAACATTACTTAGTCAAGCACCTATCATGTCTGAATCACCTCACGCCATACATTTCCTTCTCGATCAAACAGAAGATAGTCCTCATGAGCTTCGAGATCTAGGGCTTCCAGTAGAACATTGGGACTCCATATAGATATACCATCTTGCTCAACGCCCCCCTCCAGTAACACATTATTTATGGGAGCATGAGCAAGGGACAAGAAACGAAATTTCCAAATACTCCGATCATTCAACGTTTCTAGAGACAAGGTTCCACACTCTAGAACCAATCCAAGAGTGTATAATACTTAGACACAAGAAAATGTACATCGGTACAAGTAGCAAAAACGAGGCACGTTTCGTACTTGAGGTATTCAACCTCAAATCCGCACGCTAGTGCACCCTAAAAAAATATGTGGTAACAAAAAGGCGTACACAGCTTTAAAAAAATCTCACACATGTGCAATGTGCAAGCAGAATCACACTCTTTTTCAATGCACTTCGTTTAGAAAATTATCTCCAAAGGAGAAAATAAATTTCATAAACCGCAACAGGGGCGGATTCACAACACGGAGAATGTGGGAATTTGGAAGATGAGAATTTGGTTTTCTTAGAATTCTTGATTCTCTAATTCTCCATTCACAATTCACTAACATTGTTGGAGAATTAAGGAAAACGTAAGAAATGTGAAAAAGTGCGAATCGCCTGGGTCGCACTTTTTGTTGTAGAGGGTTGGTTTTTTTTTTCCGTATTTGATGTACATCTGTCTATTACCTTCTACTGTCGAAATAAATTGAAATTAAGGGATGTGGGAGGGTAGGTTTTCTCAATTTTTTTTCGGGTAAACGAGAGAATAGAGTCCAGAAGGAGAATGCATGTGATATAAGAAAAAATAGGAGCTCAGGGCAAACAAGATTAGTTGATGAAATGCGGCGGGGAGGGTGCTGGGATAGAAATGGGAGCTGATTAACGGAAACTAGAAAAAAACCCAATATCAGGAAGTAAGCAGGGGTAAGCTCAGGATCTGTAAGTCCAATAAAAAAAAATAAGAATTCGCTTTGGTAATTAGGTATGCATGGGTATTATATGCTATACTTTACTTCGATTGACGGTAATTTGCAGATTTGAGCCGTCCAGGCGGTAAATTTTGTTATCGCAATATTAACGGCCGCCTAACTATGTGTGGGAGGATTGTAGAGTATCGGGTTTTTTTTCTGATGGATTAAGAGTTTAGAGTACATTTTTTGCGGGGAGGGTGCTTTGGGGTTTGGGGGTCATACCACCTCTCATAGGGTTGTCCAAACTACGTCATGTTTGGTACCAAATTAAAGAGGGAGGAGAAGGTAATCGAGTGGTGTAGTTTGTCTTTGATCGTTTTAACGTGATAGCTGACTTTTGACCGCCGAAAGACGGGATTTTTGCACTAGGGTTATATACACCCCAGTTTCCATATTTTACATATATTTGTTCCGCTCTTTGTTTCACATCCATTAGTTCTCCGCTGTGAACATTTTTGTCATGGGAAGTAAATTTCCAGGTCATACCAGTTCTTTGCAATGATGAGATGAAAAATATGTCAACTTTTGTACCAAAAACGGCCAATTTTTCACCAGAAAAAAGACTGCTACACTTCTTTTACAGGTATTTACAGAACCCTGTATCGGATTCAAAAATTAATTACATATATAATTAGTGGATAAAATGTAGATGCGATTTAATCCTACACACAAGCTTTACCGTGTATTTTTAAAAATTTTACAGCATCTCTTCTGTACTGGACGACGACCAAATTGATAATATTCGCGTGATTTATAATTCTTTGCGGGTACCCTGAGAGACAAAATCCATGTTCCTCTGTAAGTATTGCATGGATTTCCATAATTTGGTTTTTACACTATAGTGTGGATGCGCAGTGAATACATAACTCAATTCGAAATTCCTAGGTACCTAGATTCGTTCACAAAACGCAACAAAAGCAGGCAATACCATTTTTCCACTTAATTTTCCACTTGCAAAACACCGGAGAATTCACAAGGAATTGAGAATCGGGAATTCCCTACTTACTTCTCGAATTCTCCAAGCTGAAATGAACCTGAAGCTGTCTAACGACAGCAACGAACAAGCCACAAAGCCATTCTTTCGACAAACGTCAGTAGGTAATTACTGTCAACTGCGTTAGTCAATATTGAGATTCCAAACGGACAGACCCACACAATGAGAGCTCTGATAGACTCGGGTTCTCAAGTATCGTTCATTACTGAAGTTACCAGTAAACGATAAAGGCTACAACGAAGATCAACACACGTTGAAGACAGGAGTTTAGGGAAAGCTCACACCGCCCATGTGAAGGCACAAACATTATTCAAAATGATATCAATCAATATGAAATCTGAAACTGAGATATTGCAGAAGGTCACAGAATTTGTACCAGCTGACAACATAGATGTCAAAAAGTTGCTCCATCTACAACATCTGCTACTCACCGATCCTAGGTTTCACAACCCTGGTCAAATAGACATATTGCTAGTAGCAGATGCGTACCCCGAAGTTATTAGGATGGATCTTAATGGGAAATACAAATAGAAAAAAACCCAGCACAGTCAAGACGCTCACTGTTCAAATACAACCAGAATGACAGCTAGAGTAACAATTGAAAATTTTTTGGGAGACAGAGGAAATCCCGAGGAACATAACAAATCTCGATGGCGAGTGAAACTACCCTTCAGAGACCAAAACGGACCCGAACTTGGCCATACCCGACATGTGGCATTAAAACAATTTCTGCAATTAGAGAAACGCTTTGGAAAACAACCGAGCAACACACAGAGTACAAGGCCTGCATCAAAGATTATTTGCAGCTAGGACATATGACAGGGGTTCAATCAACACAAAATTCAGCGGAACAGACCAAGATCTGTCATTATTATCTGCCTCATCATACAGTAATCAAGGAGAGCGCTATGAACAAGCTGAGGGTAGCATTTAGCGCCTCCGAAAAATCAGCAAACGGCAGGTCACTAAATATGTCGGACCAACAATCCAACCGATTTGATGGGCCAGTATCTTAAATTGGCGCCTGCAGGAAATCGCTTTTACAGCTGATATTGAAAAAATATAAAGGATGACCTCAATGAATCCTGAACACACCAATTATCAAAGAATCTTATGGAAAAATTCACCAAAGGAGCCTATAAAAGATTACCAGCCGAACATCACATTCGGCACTACGTCAGCCCTATATCTCGCCATCCGCACCCTGCATCAATTCTCAAACGACGAGCAAGACATGATATTAAAAGTGGGTTAACATTACAAACAGAACTAATTAACGTTCAAAACAAAGGACGTTTTAATCTCTGTAAATGGACTTCCAATCATCTGGAATTAATTAGAAACTTTCCTTCACATCACAGAGAAAACAATTCTGTTATACATCTATTAGAAAAAGACATGATTAAAACTCCTGGTCTCCAGTGACATCCTGCGAGTGATGAGTTTAGCTTCAAATTAAAGCCCTTATACCAAAAAAATATTATATAAAAAGCGAATAATATTATCTGAAGCACAACCACTTTTCGATCCACTAGGTTGGTTCGCAACAATTATTATATTCGCCAAGATTTTCATACAAAATCCATGGTTGAATAAATGTGCATGGGACGGAACATTTCCCGATGCCAATACAACAAAATGGAAGATATTCAGGGAAGGCTTAAGCCACTTCAATGGATAGGTTTTTCACCTACAGCAAAAGGCACGGAGCTGCATGGATTCTGCGACACGTCAGAGAAGGCCTTTACTGGTGTCCAATATTTGAGAAACGTTAATAACGATGGTTCCGTTCACACTCATCTATTTACGTCAAAATCCAGAGTCGCTCCAACAAAATCTATTTCACTTCCAAGACTTGAGTGATGTGGAACTGTTCTGCACTCTCGCTTAATAAAGCAAATTAAACCAGATATAAGTATCACAGACCATTCCATTTTTGTATGGGCCGACGCGAGAGTCACCTTGTCCTGGATTAAAAACCAACCATCAAACACTCGTCGCTAATCGGGTTGCTGAGATATAGGCAAGCATCCATCCACGATTTTGGCGATATGTACCATCCAAAAGTAACGCTACAGACTGCGCTTCTTGTAACGAAGTGCGCGCACGTTGTCAGCCCTACCTACATCCGTCTTGCCACGAATGCAGATAGGTGCTGCAACTGACATTTCCCGCTGCAAAAATCACCTTGGGGACATATGTGGGTAGCCGCAAAGCATATTGCCGCAATCGGTCAGCCGGCTTGGGGTGGTTATTGCCAGTCCCCTCAGTGCAAAAAGAAGGAAAACCTAAAAAAATAAACAGACAACTGACTCGTCTTCATGGGGACTTCAGACGCAACAGATGCACATGCAAATTTTGGCAATCCAATGATCATGAGCGATTTCCACTTTCCGACACCAAATCGGGAAAATGTCGCCACTGGTGAGAAATAAAATCCTTTGTAATTCTGTCATGAATCCACATCGCCTTCTTCAGATTCATAGCTCCCTAATTACTTGAATCCTATATCTATGCATTTTTCATTATTCACAAAAACTTAAAAACAAATCTCAAACCAATTTCATATACAAAAATTACTCATTTCATATAGAAAAAACCTTCACCCAGTAACACACTCAGAAACAGGTGTCATGTCTCAACATTCCTCGGGGCACCTGCAAGACAATAAAATAAACACGTCACCGCGAAGTAGCTACCGTTCACCAGAACGAAAACATGATATACGATCCCTTCTGAGTACTGACCGTCGGTCTAGTACTCTTACGTAATTATATGTTTGTTTATCATTTTCCATATGCTACTGGTGACCCTGAAAATTGTTTTTGATTGTTTTTGTAATTTTTAATTGTTTTTGTGATTGTTGACCGATTTTTGAAAATTCGAGCGTTTCCGTTCAAGACGAAAAGCCAATTTTCAATTATTTTTCTGATTTTTGTTATTTGAGCGTTTCCGTTTTAAACAAAAAATCGGAATTATGATTGTTTATTCGATTTTTGTCATTTGAGCGTTTCCGTTTGGACAAAAATCAGAACATATGAATGCATATGGAATTGCCTATCCGACAATTCCCACCAAATAGGGAAATGCGAAATCGGCCAATTCTGATTGGTTAAGGAATTGGTTCGATTTTGAATAAAAAGGCCGTTGAAGCGAAGTCGTGGAAGAGAAGTTTCTTAAAGTTCAACCTGGAGGGTCCCCTACCCAAGGTAAGGCCTCCAGTGTTATCCAGTGAGTTTTAATATTACTTATTCAGTGTTAAGAAAACAGTTTACTTTTATAGTTTTTTTTTATAAAAGTATATACGAGAATTTGTTCTGTGCTAAGAGTTATCTTGGTCAAAAGTGAATAAAACATTATTAGAACTAAAGAAAAGGAGTTATCATTATTATCTACAAAATTTAAGTTATACCCCAAGTGGCGTGTAACAAAAACTGGTGGCAGCGGTGCAGATTTCGTAAAGGTTTGTAAGACCTACGAAACACCAACCTACAAATCTCGAGCAGCATTTAATGTGCTGGCCAGGAGAAATTCCCCCGAATGAAGCAAGCAAATACGTAAACTTTCAACTAGAGGAAGAAGACTTCCACGACGAAGAAGCAAATCAAATTTACCAAACCTCACAGGCCAGGGTACTCCAAGGACTGCAGCAGCTCATTTCTCTTGTTGACATAGCCCAACTGGAACTAGCCGTAACCGAGCCTTTTATACGACATCTATTTATCAGTGCGGGATTCGCAGAAGATTACGTGAACCAAGTAGTGCCTATACTTGCCCAACAATCCAGGGAGCGACAAGCAGCAAATTTATATAATAATTAAGTAAGTGTAGATTTTCTTTTCACTAATTAAGATAAATCTACATATTATAATTAGAAATTTATATGAGTTTGCAAATTATTTTGTGAACAAATTTTCTAACTTATTGATGGTCGTATTTTCTCTTGCTTCTCTTGACGGTTGTTTCAATTTTTTTTTCTTGTGAAATTTTTTATCAAGTGAGTTTTTTTTTTTGTTAAAAAGGTGTTCAAGTTGTTTCTACTTCTCTCCTCGCAAACTTCTCCAACTTTCTTTCCTCACTGGGAAACAACGTTGAGCTCTAAAAATTGAGGGAAATTCGCGGAAATATTTTCACACCCTATCTTCGAAACATCGTAGTGCACGCGCAACCCTTTTACCAGGTCTCGTTACACCTAGGAAGAAATCTACTCCTAAACAAAAACGAACAATGCCTGATAACACTACAGAACATTTAACTCTTGATCATGCAAGAGTCTTATCCCAGAATTCGATGGGAATCCAGAGAATCTCCACAGGATTTTAAATATATGCAGCCTATTCCAAAAACAAGGTACAGCCGAATCAGATAAAGTGCTATACCTCCACATTATAAGGGCTAAACCTTATTGGCAAAGCATACGATGTCATCAAATATAATGTCATTAATTCTTCGAAAGAATTGCAAGCTGCTATCCAAGAACAATTCATGGAAACTCGCTCTAGAATACCTATTCAGAACGAAATCCTATCATTAAAACAACTGCCTAAGGAAGACATTAAAGAATATGCTCTCCGAGCTCAAAACTATTAGCTATCTACAACGACGCTACTTCAAGTCTGACAAATGAACAGACTTTAAAAAATCTTCTAATTGAGGAAAATAAAAAAATTGCCATAGAGCAATCTGAAAGAAATGGTTCTTTCAACGAAAACAATTCATCCTGCTCTAAATGTCACAATAAGGGTCATTCTGCTGACTCTTGTTTAGCATCTAGAATTAGAGTGGAAAACAGGCTTGTATGCGCATATTGCAAAACACCGAATCATCACATTAGTCAGTGTAGAAAAAGATTATTTCAACAGCAATCTTTTGCTCAACCTTCCACTAGCTTCGCACAAAGAAGGTCTCAACATTTTCAATCCAGTAGGATTCCTCAACAGCAGCAACCTGTAAGAGCACCAAATCTTCGACAAATAGATAGAGCAAGGCCAATATCCACAAGGAAATAGAGCTCCCCAATTTTAACCTACTAACTCATCACTTCCAACATATTCTCGTAATATTAGATCCGCAATTAAAAGCAGGAATCCAAAAGGTAACCCTGATATGCCACAAGCTAATGCAAAAGGGGAAATTCCAAAAAACAGTCAGCGGCGAGAAGAGATAGCGAAAACTCAATTTCCCCTAAATCAATTAATGATAACCGCCGATGTCCATCCGCAACCTCAAATTTAAAAGGAGAACTTTCTCTCTCCTTAATCACCGATCGCCAATCGCTAGATGTGACGATCGAGAATTCTATTAGTGCGTTTAAAACTAGCACCTTTGTGATAGATACCCGAGCAGAAATATCGGTATTAAAAGCTACTAGGGCACTTGGGAATACAATCTTCACTACTTCAAAAAGCATAGAGCTACCTTCATTAGCAGGAACCCCCCCTGCGTACACTAGGAACTGCAGAATGCAATTTTGACGTTAAAAATACTACTTTCAAACATAATATACATATGGTCGATGGTAATCTACAATTAAAATATGACGGAATATTAGGTCATGATTTTTTAGACAAGTTTCTTTGCAAAATTAACTACGAAACTAAAATACTAACTCTTAAAATAAATAACGTCTCCCCAGATGACACAGACATACAAAATTCATTCACAGGAATATTATCGAACATTGAGTATGGAGGTTTGAAAGACCCAATCTCCGAGCTATCTCCAGTTAGGTCAGGCGCAAAGTATGGAGGTTTGGAAGACCCAAACCAACACGGCAGATCAAATTCTAAAAATGGCCCAAAAGAAGACATAGTACAAAATAATAAAGCAAAGAAATCGAATAAAGGGAAGTGCGGTGCTGACAATATAAATATACCAGCACGTACACATGTAATAGCTAGGATAGCCATGAATAAAAGAGGTACCTTTTTCTGCGAACACAAAGAATTGAAATCAGGAGTGATTATTGGGAATACGCTTGTAAAACCAGACAAAAATGGTCTAGCGAATATTCTTATCCTCAATTCCAATCAAACTGATGTTCATATTAGGAAAACGGACATAAGACCTCACTTACATGAAATTAATAAATATAATATTATAAAACTAAATCCTCGAAGGGATCCTATTCAAGAAAGGCTTGCTAGACTCGCATCCGAGCTAGACCTTTCACACTGCAATGCTGAAGAGTTCAGATCCATTTAAGATATATGCCGTAAGTACAACGACATATTCTACTTGGAGGGAGACTCCCTGACATTCACAGATGCAGCGACACATAACATTCCTATCTTACCTGGAAAACCTATCGTAAATGTCAAACCATATACATTACCTGAAGCTCAGCGTGAAGAAATTAACAATCAAATTAATAAAATGTTAGAAGACGAAATTATTAGTCCCAGTTCAAGCTCTTGGAACTCACCTCTATTATTAGTTCCTAAAAAACCAGATGCCGATGGCAACAAAAGATGGAGAGTAGTCGTTGATTTCAGACGTCTCAATGATATAACCGTGGGGGGACGCATTTCCATTGCCAAACATAACGGACATCTTAGATCAATTGTGAAAAGCCAAATATTTTAGCACGTTAGACTTATTGTTAGCCAACGGCTTTCACCAGATACCCATGGGTGAAAGCGATACAGAAAAAACTGCATTTAGTACACCTTATGGTCATTACCACTATAACCGTATGCCATTTGGTCTAAAGCGAGCTCCAGTCACTTCTCAAATGCTGAATAATATTTTAGTCGGTCTCCAAGGCATAGAATGTTTTGTTTATATGGACGACATTATTATATACGGGTACAATCCGATAGAACACAACTCTAGACTCCAGAAAGTTTTTGACAGGCTTCGAGAACATAATCTCAAACTACAATCCGAGAAATGTCACTTTCTCAATAAGCAGATGACCTATCTGGGTCATGTTATAACCAAAAACGGAGTATCACCACATCCCGCTAAGCTCGAAGCAGTTACTATATATCCTATTCCTAAAAAGGAGAAAGACGTAAAATCGTTCTTAGGATTTGTCGGCAATTATAGGCGCTTCATTCCAAACTTTGCAAAGCTAGCCAAACCCTTAACAGCTCTTTTAAAAAAGAATGCTACTTTCAAATGGGATGCTTTTTGTGATGAAGCTTTCCAATCGTTAAAGAAAAAATTGATTAACGCTCAGATATTACAATTCCCATGTTTCGATAAAGAAGTGACTTCAGATGCAAGCGACTACTCTGTAGGTAGTGTATTGTCTCAAGGTAAAATCGGTGAAGATAAACCCATCTGTTTTGCAAGTAGAACTCTCAATCAGGCCGAGACGAGGTATTCCACCATAGAAACGGAATTATTAGCGATAATTTTTGCCATCGAGCAATTTCGCCCTTATGTGTATGGTCGAAAGTTCACTATCAGCACAGATCATAAGCCCTTCACGTGGCTCATCAACCTGAAAGACCCCACTTCTCGCCTAATGAGGTGGAGAATAAGGTTAGAAGAGTATGATTACAAAATCATTTGATAAATTTTATTTGCCATCAATTAATCTAACTAATATCACATCCTTGATTGACAGAATTAATCAAAATATACTACAAGAGATTACGATAAGAAACAATAATCATCAAGAACTTTTTGAAATCAGCGAGGACATTAAATCTCTTACAAGTAAAGAAAAAACTAAATTAAACAAGTGAAAAAGCTAGAATTGGTCTAAGACCAATTCTTATGATACCCTAGAAGAATGCACGTATGAAATTTCGTATGGTCACCCATTTGAGCAATTTTGATTTTTTGCATTGGTTTCTCGCATATATTTCTAGAACGGCTCGTCGGACAAAAAAATGATTATAACCAATTTTATAGGATTTCTTATTCTGAAGAAGTTTTTAGTACAATAAAAATGTATAGGACTGATCGTTTTCAAAGTATATGTAAAAAACCAAAATTATTATATGGCAACACCAAGAAGGGGTTGCCCGATTTAGCCCACTTTTAAAATTTTATTTGTTATTTGTATCAAAACACAGTATACTAAAGTTCTCAGGTAGTGTCCAAATATATCGTGGAAAATGAAATTTTTTTATGGCAACCCCACGAAGGAGTTGCCCGATTTGTCTCATTTTCGAACTTAATTTTACTTTTTTTTTTCAATGTCAGTCTACAAAATTTCAGTTTTCTAGGTGAACGCGTTCTCGTGCGCACGGACGGACGTGTGAGTGGCGTGTAACCATTCAATAGGTATAGCCGCTTGTCAATTTCAAACACAAAATCAGGAAAATGTTGCCACAGGTGAGAAATAAAATCCATTGTAAATTCAATATGGATAATCACTTTTCACTTTCAGACACAAAGTCGGAAAATCTCGCAACAGGTGAAAAGCACAATCATTTCAAAGTTCAATTATACACACTTTCACTTTCAGGCACCCAACTGGAGCAGAAAATAAAGTTTGTTGGAAATTGAATAATTAAAATTAAAAATAATACAACTCGGCCTTTACTACCGTGCGCCCGCAGTTCCTTACTCGTCGCCTGCTCAGAATCAATTAACCCGACTTCGTCCCGTCTGCCTTCATTCGCTCCTCATTCGGTCGGCTGCCGAAATCTGTGCGGCTGACTACATGCGGTGCGTTTCTTCAAGCCAAGTCGCGCTGCCACAGAATATCGGCTGTGGAGCAAAAATCTTTCCAGGAATTTCTCGGCTGACCTGCTGTAATGCATTGCATGGATATATCACGCGATGTTTTGCGGCTAGGCGAGTTGCCGTTTGTTACTTGGACATTTCAGATTTATGGTTTCTTGCCTTTCATGCGCTTCACGATTTCGCTACTTTGCCAAATTCCGTTTTATGTTTTTTGTTTTTTTTTTTGTTTCTTTTTCAGATTTTGCAGAATTTATATAATGTTTATTTATTTCACGGATTTTTTTGTTTCGGCTGGAAAAGTAGCATATGGCTACTTTTCGAAAATTATAAAGCCGTTTCCCTTTTTTTCAGGTACCAATATAGCAAAAAAATAAAAAAATGAACAGAAGGAAATACTAACGGGTTGGATTAAGATGCGGAAAAAAAATTAATGATAAATGAACAAAAGAAGCGTGAGGGCAGAACGCTACAACGTGGGGAGGACCCAACGAGGAAAGAGTCTCAATCCGGGCAAAATAAACCAAAATTTCCACACTACCGGGAGGAATAGGTGAACACATTCGTAACAGCGCCCAATGTGGGGACGACCTACCAGAGTCTCAAGCTGGGCATACGCCACAAACCTGAATCTACAGCCCGAACTCGCTATGGCACTGCGTCGCAAAAAAAAAACACAAAACACTGGGGAAAATGGAGAAGGGATAGAAAGAATAAAAGCCTCATACCGAGGATAATCTAGAAGGGATTAGAGGTGAAACATCTACTCACTAAGGTAGAGATGGGTTATGCTAGGATCATGGTCCATTTGCAAAATTGTCGCTCAGCCACCGCAAATAATGTGAAGGATGACGAAGAAAGGCAGGGATTAAAATTGGGGATAGAGGAACAAAAGAAAGAGAAAATAAATTAAAGATAAAATGAGCTTATTAACAAGAGGTATACCGACCGCTATGTTGGGCAGGTCCTAAGCGGCGCATTGGTAACCTGTAGCTACCAGTTAAGCTGGCTGGCTGCCTTCTTGGGGCTACCAGGAATGCGCTAACTCGAATCAGGACTTAATATCCTGGGCATGAGAGACTCCGATCGGGAGACCCTTGTCATTATTTAGACGACTCGCAACGCGGCCTATGCCCTCCACAACAGTCGCTTTGATGAATTTTGGAGCCAGCTTCGCAGCGAACCGTTCTACCGCGCTACTCTGCACGTGATTTCGTACAAAAACGATCTGCCCTGGTTGAAAGGTTCTCACGCTGGTTCGCAGATTCTAGCCTGCGGAGTATCTTTTATACGCCTCAGCCAGATGGGGTTTGATCTGGTCCCGCAATGAGTGCGCTGTTTGATTTACTGGGATTATTTCAGGTGCACCATCTGTGTCCGAGGTCAGATCTCGCAAGAACTTGTAGGAGTTCCCATGTGTTACGGGGTGTCTTCCGAATATCATCTCGAAGTACAAGTAGCACTTGGTGGTTTGTTTCGGAGAGTGAACGCCGTCTCACTCAAGTGTTCATCCCAGTACCGATGATCGACTCTAATATAAGCTCGGATCGCGGCGAGTACTGACTGATTGACACGCTCGGACGCGTTAGACTGAGGTGAGTAGGATGGGGAGAGACAGTGCTCGACCCCGTACTTCTGTAGCGATTGGGTGAATAGTTTGGAAATGAACTGACTCCCGTTATCGGAATGAAGGAATTCTGGCACCCCGAACACATGGTACACGTCTTGCTCTAGGTAGATTACAACTCTTGCAGCGGTAGCCTCTGGCATCGCTGCCAGCAGTAAAAATTTGGTGAGGTGGGCACGGATGATAAATATGACCCTGTTCCCTTTCTTGCTTCGTGGATAGGGACCTACGAAGTCACAAAAGACGCGTTGCCATGGAAGTGCTGTGTGATATATACACTTTGCCGTCTGTGACTCCTAGATTATCAAAAGCGTTTGGGTTAGAGGTTATTCTCTGACTTGGCTCGACGTAAGTTGTAGAGAACTTCCCAACTTTACAGCGAAACAACGGAACAGAGCGTCAGCCACCACGTTTCCTTTGTTTTTCCGATATTTGATGTTGAAGGTGAAGGCTTAGAGTTTAAGACCCCACCGTGCTACCTTCCCACATAGATCCCTTTGGTCCATAAGCCATTTAAGACTGGCATGGCCGGTGATGGTCGTAAACTACAGGCCCTAAACATATGATCGGAAGCTACAAAATAATTTTTATTTTTGTTAATATAAAATCATCATTATAAAATTATCATTATATTAGGTCTGTTTAATGAACTCGAAGAAAGTTCAAAGCAGAGCAGAGCAGAGCAGGGCAGCTCAACTTAGGTTAACTGTCAAATTAAAAATAGAGCGAAAAAGAGCAGAAAGTTGCAGGCAGCTCACAAATTTTTTGATATCTGTCACCAAAATGAATGCATGAGTAATGCAATGAAACCTTATTTTCACTTACAAAAACACAATTATTATTTAAATTATTCCACTAGAATAGTCCAGATTTCATTTTATCCACAAAAAGTGTAATTATTTGATTTGTTATCAGAACAGCTAACACAATTTGCAGTTATTAAATGCCTGCTCTAAGTTACTCCATTGAAAAAGGTACAACAGAAAATCTTTCTCTAGGTTACTCCAATTCACTTTAGAAGAGACTCACTGAGCACAGTTCAGTTCACTTTGGAGTACTTTATAGCAGTTGTTCTGAATTCATTAAACACGGTTTTCTGCTCTTTTCTGCTCTTCAATCAGACCTAATGACAAACATAGGCACTCACATAAAACCATGAAGGGGCAAGTTGTAACATGTTACAATGTTCCCCGGAGTTTCGTTACAACTAGCACCATGAGAAAATTTTGAACATTTTTGCTTATTGAAAAAAAAGTTTATGTTATTGTCAAATGAAACTAGTTACACATGATAGCTTAGTATATTGTCTACACAAATTAATAGATACTCATTTCAAAAAAGACATTGCAGGAACTTAGAATCAAACTTTACGAACTTAATTTTGTTATCTTACCTGGCAAAAATAGTGTGCTTACTGACAACCACTCACAGCGCACTCCCGCCCTACACTGGCTGTGCTTACATCATAGGCCTTGCTATAAGGAGCAGATTAAGTGTAAATTGAAAACAAAATATTCGAAACCTGCTGAGTAATTAAGCTGTTACCACTTACCCCCGTTACTACTAGCCCCCCGCTCCTATACTATTAATTTATGAATGAATTGTTTTCAAAATGCGATTTTCGAAGGTGTAGCATTTTCACAAATTACAAAGAACTTGTGTCGACTCATGAAGCTGGTGAAATGCATGCCAGCCCAAATATTGAGGATTATAGCGAAATAGATTTGTTCACAATTCTGATAGAAAAAGAAAATCAGGATAAAGATATGAACGAAAATACCTTGGAGGGATTTCGATTGGTAGATTTAATTAAATAGAGATAAAATTGTATATATGTATGTAGTATGTACTAAAATTGGATTAGAAATTCTACCAGACATAGCTGAACTTGATTATTGTGTTGTTGGTAAATTCAAATCTAACTCTCTAAAGTAGTTATGGTTATCTAATTAATAATATGGTAATGTGACAAAGTGTGAACATTGTAAAAATTATATGGTATATTACAACTCAGAATTCTCGGAAGAGTTTTATTTGATGACCAGCTTCAGTAAAATTAAATTTGCCCAAGCCATAAATAGTGCCAGACAAATTACACGGAAGTGTCTGATCAGTCGCATAGAGCGCAAACATTTCGTTCACCCCTTGCCTGCTCTTCAATTATAAGAAAAATCCGACGGCCAAATTTAAAATCTCGCCATGCCTATGCAATTCTGCCCTACTGCTGTGCAGATGCACGACATGCTTTGGAGTACAATACAGAGGAATATCACAGCACCATTCTGCTTTGCATGTAGGTCTAAATATAGTGATTTGTTTCAATTTGCATACTTTTATGCGTTTATGTTCACTAAGCTTTTGGGAACAGAAATCGCGACCTTTTTTTTGTGGTAACCCCCCTTAATATTTTTAATTTATGTGAAAATATTGTACACAAAAATCATTTACAACATAGTAAAACATTACAAAAGTACAAGTTTGTAACAAAATATATCGGTTTTTAAAGTTTGTACGTTTCAGAGTGTTTTTGGTCCAATGAAATAAAAATATTTTTCATCTTAGTATCGCGAGTGATTGTGTGATTGAGTGAAATTTTCTTTTTCATTAGATATTTATATTTTTTTTTTGTGGTCTAAAACTATTGTCCAAAAATGCCAGGAGACGAAATAAATATTCAACAGAGTTATGTCGCAGCGGAATCTGTCAAGCTAACAACTTTTTAGACACCATGTCCCGAAGCTTGGTTTATAAGAGTAGAGGCTGAATTCCGAGATAAAGGAATTAGAACTGATGAAACGAAATACTGCCATATAGTGCAAGCCCTTCCGCTGGAGACGATTATGAACGTTTTGGACATTCTTCAAGTACCCCCACGAAAATCTTAAAAAAAACTCTAATTCAAAGATTCAGCGTTTCATAAGAGAAAAGATTAGAACAGCTTCTATGTGCCTCAGAAATGGGAGATAAAAGACCTTTCGAATTCTACAGCTTTACGAAAACCCTTGCTGGTACTTCCACAACATTTGGAGCAGAATTAATTAAGAAACTATGGATAAGAAAACTTCCTGCAAATATAAACATAGCATTGGTTGCTTCAAGCAAAGAAAATATAGAGGATTTATTGGAACTTGGGGATAAAATATTTGACGTTACAAAGTTCCAATATGTTTCCTCAATAAATAAAACTTGCGATTTACCATTACCCCAACAAAATTTTTCAGCAATAAATAACGATGTACAATTATTAAATAAAATAACAATTTTATTTATTTTTTTATTTCGCAATTTTACAATGAATAATAATAATCATAACAAAATTTTTTGTAAAAATGATTTCAGATACAGATCACGAAGTCGTTCACAAAGTAATTCAAAACCTGACAACTATAAAGAACTTTGTTGGTACCACTTTAAGTTTGGAGAAAAAGCTACCAAATGAATTTCTCCACGCGCTTTTATTAACAAATTTAATCCAAAAAACTAACTCTCCCCTCAGCGTCCAGTATGTCAAGTAATAATATTTCAAAAAGACTTTTTCTTTTAGATAAAGAAAATAAATTCAAATTTTTAATTGACACTGGGGCGGACCTTTCAGTATTACCTAAAGCTTATTTTAGCAAATTCAAAAATAACCCAAATCTAATTTTAACAGCAGCAAACGGTTCAACAATTAATACATATGGCACAAAATTGTTGAAAGAAGATTTCATTATAGCGGGAGTAAATAAACCCATTATTGGGGCAGACTTTCTCGAAAAATTCAATTTATTAGTTGATATTAAAAATAAAAAATTAATTGATGGAAACACGTCAATCGTTGTAAATGGAATTACGGTAAACTCAAATACCCCTTCACCACGTCATTACGCTTTCGATAATGAATACGGCAAAATTTTACAAAAATTTCCATCATTAACTCAAGCACCTTGTTACGATGCTCCTGTACGTCATAATATAGTACATCACATTTCTACAAAAGGACAACTTCCTTTCTCGAGACCAAGAAGACTCGATATACAAAAATTAAAAATCGCAAAATTAGAATTCGAGCATATGGTTAAATTAGGTTTATGTCGCCCATCTTCATCACCAGTTTCTTCTCCATTACATATGGTACGGAAGAAAGATTCAACAGATTGGCGACCTTGCGGGGATTACAGACGCTTAAATACAAATACTACACCCGATAGATACCCGATCCCACACATTCAAAATTTTTCATTGAATTTAAATGGTTCTTCAATTTTCTCAAAAATTGATTTAGTAAGGCCATATCACCACATTCCAGTAGCCCCTGATGACATTTTCAAAACAGCCATACAACACCTTTCGGTTTATTCGAATTCACTAGAATGCCTTTTGGTCTTAGAAATGCTGCACAGACATTCCAGCGTTTCATGGACCACGTGTTAAAGGAACTAGATTTTGTTTTCATCTACATAGATGATATTTTAATAGCAAGCAAAAATAAAAAGCAGCATGAATCACACTTAGGAAAAGTTTTTACACGGTTAGAAGAGTTCGGTATAAACATCAATCCCGCAAAATGCATTTTTGGAGTAAATTCTTTAGATTTTGTGAGCCATAAAATCACTAAAGAAGGAATTCCCCCATCTGAGAACAGAATGAAATTAATTCAGGATTTCCCTTCTCCTATACAGCAATTCATAGGAATGGTAACCTATTACCATAGATTCATTCCACATCTATCTAAATTGTTAAATTCAATATATATAAATTTAACAAAATTACTAAAAAAACCCAAAAAGAATAAAAATTTTAATTGGCCAGAAGATTGCGAAACCAATTTTAAAAAAATTAAGGAAGCTCTTTCTACCTCCACACTTTTAGTACAACCACTAGAAAATACCAAGTTTATTCTAACAGTCGACGCGTCAGACGTAGCAACAGGGGGAGTTTTAGAACAATACAATGAAAACCATTGGGACTTTAGCTTTCTTCTCGAAGAAATTAACTCCAGCCGAAACAAGGTATTCAACCTTTCACAAAGAACTTTTAGCAATCTACTTAGCCACTAAACACTTCAGACATTTTTTAGAAGGTCTGACCGACCACAAACCATTAACATCCACAATCCGGACCAAAACAGAGAGAAGTCCCAGACAAGCCAGGCAGTTAGATTTTATAACACAATTCACTTCTGACATCAAACATATTAAGGGAAAATCAAACGTTGTAGCGGATTCATTATCACGAGTATTAATTACTGATGAAAATGATAAAAATATCTACGAAATAAATAAAAATAAAATAGACTTAGAAATTATCGCCAAAAACCAAGAAAACGATGAAGAATTAAAACACTTAATTGCCATTCAAGGAACTATTACAAATTCTAAGTTTAAATTAATAGAAACGGAATTAGAAGTTTCCAAAAACAAGATTTGGTGTGATATGTCGTTAAATACCTCTCGACCATTTACTCCTAAACTTTTAAGACGAGATATTTTCGAGATTATTCATACTCTATCTCATCCTGGTATAAGAGCAACCAGAAAATTAATTGCAGAAAGATATTTTTGGCGTAGTATGAATAAGGATGTAAATTTGTGGGCATAATCAAGTTTATCTTGCCAAAAATCAAAAATTTATAAACATACTAAATCAGAAATTGGCCAATTCATAATTCCAAAAGGCAGATGTGAGCACATTCACGTGGATATCATCGGCCCATTACCACCTTCAGAAGGATTTACTCACGTATTAACTATCATAGACAGACTCACAAGATGGCCCGAAGTATACCCGATAACGGATACTACAGCTAGTACAATAGTTAAAACAATATACATGCAATACATTTCACGATTCGGAATCCCTCGTGAAATAACGACGGATCAAGGCGCTCAATTCGAATCTAAATTATTTGATGAATTTTCAAAATTATTAGGAGCACACAGAATCCGTTCTATACCTTATCATCTACAATCCAATGGAATAGAGCGTTTCCATAGGCTATTGAAGGCATCACTAAGAACCAAAATGACTCATAATAACTGGGTTTTGCAAACACCAGCGATTCTTTTAGGTTTTAGAACCACGATAAAAGAGGATCTTAATTTGCTGTCCAGCTGATTTAGTTTATGGGCAACCACTGCGCATCCCAGGAGCATTCTTTATAGATATCCCAAAACAAACGTTGGATCCATCAAATTTTGTTAATAAACTGAGGAACCACATTCAAAATTTTGTACCAACTAGTACTAGAAAACAAAATAAGAAGATTTTTGTACCTAAAGATCTAAAAGATTGTGAATTCGTTTTCGTGAGGATAGATCGTTGAAAACCATCATTAAATAACCCATACGAAAGAATTTTTAAGGTTATTAAAAGAAATGACCAAACGTTTCTGGTCGACTACAACGGAAGAGAGACCACGATTTCTATCGATCGTCTAACACCGGCTTTTGTGGGCATGAATATTAATGACCAATATATAATGACAAACCACCATTTCAAGAAAAAGAAAGTTTCGTTCAATTTATAATTTTTTTTACGCTTTCACTGAGGGGGGTGTTGATGTAGCGGAAGCTTCAAAATAATTTTTATTTTTGTTAATATAAAATATAATAAAATATAATTTTTGTTTGTCAGAGTAATATTTGCGCTGACTGTAAATAAAATAAAAAATTCAAATTTGACGTTTAAAGGAAAACACTTTGAAGAAAAAAACTTTGAACACAGATACACACTACTGTATACATTTTGAGAAAATACACATCAAGACTTTTTGGAATGTATTTGTTTTTAAAAATATAGAATTGTGTCAAGGATATTTTAGTTATAAGTGAATCGCCAGAGGGCAAACTCATACAATTTTATTTAAAACGCCAGAGGGCAAACTATTAAAAATAAATATTTTTGATTTAAACGCCAGAGGGCAAACTTATAAAAGTATTAATTTAATTGCCAAAAGGGAAATTTGTAAAGTTTTTAATTCAGACGCCAGAGGGAAAAACTGTTAAAGAATATCTTAAAAGTATATTGTTACACTTTTAATAAGATATAAAAATATTTTAAAAGATTTAAAACAAAGAATTATAATTAAAAAAAAAATATTATCATAAAATAAAAATAATATAATTTCAATTTTTATCCTACTAAGAATTTAGGATAAATATATATATATATATTTATATAAATAAAGAACTGTTGAATTGCAACATATACTTGTTGTTACCTCAATCAATCATCATCTATCATACCATATATATCAACAACAACAACCAGTTCAATTGGCAACTCCTCATCAGTTCAATTGGTGACCCCGACAAAAAAACTGGACAATCCGTTAACACAGAAAAATAAAAAAAAAACCGTTGACCACGAACAACAGGCCAGCACGTAGGCCCCGAACAACAGGTCAACCATTTGACACCAAACATTAAGATAACCCGTCGTTTCGACAATTCTAATATTCTAGTTAAGGGATACCCCCCACCAGTGGTAAGGTACCTCTTTCTAGAATAAGAGAATAATTAAAGACAAAAATAAAGAACTTAAAGCAAATCTCAAGAAAAATTTAAAAAAATAATTAAACAGAAGGAAAGAGAAGAAAATAAAATAAATAAGAAGCAAAGAAAATAAGAAAAACAGAAGAAATAATCAAGAATTCATCAAAGAAGAAAGAAGATTAAATATAGAAGAAAGAACAATTCGTTTCTGTCAACTACAGAACAAAAAAAGAAGAAAAGAACATAGTATGCTTAAATTTCGACTTAAATTAGATTTAGTAAGTCTCTAGATCTGATAGGATATTTTAAAAATATATTATATTTTCCTTTTCCTATTTTACATTTAAGGGGGTTACCACTGAAATCTTAAAAACCACGAAAAGTTAATACAAATTTGTTGCAAATCTGTGCGTACTATCATGATAAAAATTGCACATAGTTAGAGAAAAAGCATAAACTTAGGTCGTGATATAATTTACAATAAAAAAATATTATCATAAAATAAAAATAATGTAATTTCAATTTTTATCCTACTAAGAATTTAGGATAAATATATATAGATATATATATATATTTATATAAATAAAGAACTGTTGAACTGCAACATATACATACTTGTTGTTACCTTAATCAATCATCATCTATCATACCACATATATCAACAACAACAACCAGTTCAATTGGCAACTCCTCAACAGTTGACACTCAGTACGCCGGCAGACACTTTAATTCAGTGAAGCTATAATTCTTTTGTGCCGCATTCAACTTTTGCGACATAAACGAGATGGGGTGTTCAGCTCCGTCATCAGATCGCTGGAATAACACGTTGCCCACTCCCGTCGAGCTTGTGGTAAGGCACCCCGTCAGCTGCGTGAAAGCTTGTTCAGCCTGGTCATTCCACACGAATTTGACGTTCTTTCTTAACAATTCTGTGAGAGGAGGATTGTCCCGAAATGCGGAATGAAACACCGGTACCAGCCACAGACTCCCAGAAAGCTTCGGAATATCTTGACGGTGTTTGGTCTGGGAAAGTTCTGAATGGCAGTCACTTTCTCTGGGTTTGCCCTCATGCAGCGGTTTCCTACTACAAAACCAAGGTACCTGACTTCTCGCATGCAGAACTTACTCTTCTCCACGCTGATGGTTAAGCCGGCCTTACACAACAGCTCTGCGACTGTGATAAATAGCTTGAGATGGTCAGCAAACGTGAAGGAAGTAATGAGCAAGTCGTCTAAGTAGATACATGATACCTGTGATCCGTGAAGAAGCTGTTAAAACAAATCAGTCTAAAAAATAAATGTGAAAGCACACAAAACATCAGATTCCATATTAATTCATTGTATACTTATCTAAATAATTGTCCATAGGTTTAGTTTCATACCTTTGTTTTTCCTTAACTTTGATGATTTGTCCGTAATGCATTTTATGAATTTTTCTTTTTCTTAAATTTTGAACTTTGAAAAAATATTTAATCAATTAAAATCATTCTCTGTTTTTCATTTTGCAATTTTAATTATTTTTGTTTTGTATACTTACTCAGAGTTATTTGTGCTACCACCATACAACGCAACACTCCTTATTTACAATTTCAATTGACATTTGTCATCACTTGTCTTATCTTCCTTTCCCTTTCTTATCATCGAATGATGCTATAAAATATTGATGATCAAATCCCATAAACTTGAAAAATGAAATGGCCAATATTAAAATTGAAACAGATGCGGTAAAAGAGAAAGACACATTTTCTGTCTTAAACATTTATTGGACCGTTATCATATGCATATTTGAATTTAATCAGATGATGAATTTACCGATAATTAATAGGGGAAAATTCGAGAAATTTCCGAAGCCGGAAAAATTGGAAGGGAAAGGAGATTAAAGCCTTAGATTGCGACGGGTAGCAAAATTTATCGAAATCATTTAAAAATTTGAAATCTAAGTTTTATCTGAAAATCTTTAAATCGATTGAACAGCGATCGTAGTTTTGTATGGTGGTGCAAACTTTAAATAAAAGTTCTAGAAGTTGGGCTTGCAATTTAAATTGGATTATTTTGTATTTATTATTCTGTGAAATTGAATTGAAGAAACTATGTATGTAGATATCTATAAACAATAGCAATAAAACATTTTCTTTGCATGAATTGAAAGATTGTGGTTTCTTAAAATTTAAACCTAAAACTGTGAACTAGTTCCAAAGGTGATCGTGGTGTAGTGGCAAGAACTTGGTTTATGGACAGCAGGTCGTGGGCTCGAATCGTGGCTTCTTCTATATTTCGCAGTTTTGTTTGAAAAGACATTTTTTGTTGTGTTATTGGTTAGAAATCCTGGAAAATCCCTTTTATCCTTAAACATTTTGGTCATTCGGGCCGGATATTAATAAATCCTAGCTGTTTTGATAAGGATTAAGAAAATCTCGATTGAAATTCAGCAACGCGTCAACATTCTAGAGAACTTGAGCTTTCTCAAAACTTGAATTCGAACCGGAGCTTTCTAGAAGTCAAAACCCGAAAATATATTGTTGGTAGGTCATTTGCATCTTATTAATCAACATTAAATCTTGATATCAAAATAAAATTTAGTAGAAATAATGGAAAAACCTTTGAACACGCAAATCGCCTTAAGTGACCTATTGAAAAGGTTTATCGAAAATTATAAGAATAATGGTGCGGATAGACGAACCTACACTTATTATCAGAAACGATTAATCGATTTTCAAGAATTATACATTAAGTTTAAGAATAATCATCTAGAAACCCTTATATTAAAAGCTTCGTTAGCCAGTAATTGGCCTCTTCTTCAGCACAAGTATTTAGAAGAAGATATCTATTCAGAGATGGATACCTTTTTCATGGATAATTATGCCGCAATACACGAAAGATTTCAGCGTGAAATTCCTCCAACGCCCACTCTCCCTCAGGGTAATAATGATAAAATTACTATTACTCCATACCAAAACAGGGAAAGCTAAATTAAGCTTCCGAAAATTTATTTAGAAAAATTCAGCGGTGATTATAGAAAGTGGTCAACGTTTCATGATTTCTTTAAGACTATGATACACGAAAATAAAACATTATCACCAGTTCAGAAATTACAGTACCTTAAATTACATTTAGTAGGAGAACCTGAAAATTAAATTTACTACGCCACTTAAAAGTTACAAGTAGCAACTACGATGCTGCATGGAATTTATTAATTGATCGATATGACAATAAACGAGTACTAATCAATGCTCAATTGAAAACCTTTTTATCTCAAAGCAGTGTATCTAGCGAAACTGCACAATGTATAAAAAATCTGTTAGACACTACGACTGAGTGCTTACAAGCTTTGGCAAATATAGAAGTAAATACCTCGAATTGGGATGCTCTTATTGTATACATAATCACCCAAAAACTTCCATCTGAAACCCACAAACTTTGGGAGCAAGGAATTAGTAAAAGAAAGCAAATTTCTCCTTGGAATGAATTGCAAGAATTTTTAGAGGCTACATTTAGACCATTAGAAGCCGTTACTCAACGGAAAATTAGTTCTTCGAAAGATTCTCGTTTTCATAATGGTAAACCTAAGAACCCAAATCAATCATTTCATGTTACAGCCAAGTTGACTTGTAACTTTTGCTCAGATAATTATAATATACGTCAGTGTCCAAAGTTTTCTGCTCTATCACCTTCTGAAAAGCAAAATTGCTTAGGGCAAGGACATATGATTGCTAATTGCCCGAGTCAACAGCGATGTTTATCTTGTAAACAAAGACATCACTCGTTACTACATCGAAATGCAGATATTAGAGATAGAAATCCAAATTCTTTAAAATGGAATCCCGATCAGAGCCGTATTGTGGTTAGAGAGAATCAACATCGAACACCAAGTGCCCAAGCAACATCTTCCTTGACATCGCTTTCAAATTAATCGCCACCAGCCTCAAAATTCACGCCTCAACCAAGTACCTCAACTTCATGCAATTTAAACTCACTGATAGACAATGAGGAACCCCAAACTCATCACATTATATTAGCAACCGCGATTGTGAAGCTAGTATCACCATCTGGAAAAGAACAAGTATTTCGAGCACTACTAGATCCAGGATCTCAGGTTTCTTTGGTGACTGATACAGTTGTTCAAGCTTTACAACTAAAGGGTGAATCAGTCAGAGCAAACATATCCGGAGTAGGTCAAACTGATGCAGGACAAATTAATGCTCGTGTTCACTTCACTCTCAAATCATTATGCAATGAAGATCTATCAGTTGACATGTCCGCTTTAGTGCTTCGTAGATTGACTCATCTTCTACCCTCAACGAGAATATTCGTCGGGGATTGGAAACACATTTAAGGTCTACAGCTAGCAGATCCTTCGTATTATCAACCTGCGAAAATAGACATCTTACTTGGGGCTGATTTTTTTGGACATATCATAATGAATGGCATTATAAAGGGAAATGGTGGCACTCCAATTGCACAAAAAACCACCTTAGGATGGATACTATCTGGAAAGATAGAGTCAAAAGAGAAAACAATAACTATGAACAGTTATCAATTGACTACTGATCTTGATGAACAATTGAGACAATATTGGGAAATGGAGGAGACATCCGTAGAGAAGCAGTGGACTGAAGACGAAAAACGATGCGAAGACATTTTCCAAAGAACTCATGCACCCAGAACTGATGGACGTTATGTTGTTGAACTCCCATTCTGTACAGAAAACGCATTTGACAAATTAGGAAACTCCAGAGGAAGCGCTTTAGCTCGATTACATCAAATGGAAAATCGTTTTAAGGGCAATCCAGACTTGAAAGCAGAATATTCCAAATGTCTGCAGGAATATATATCATTGGATCACATGGAACAAGTTATACCTGAAAGAGAACATATGACAAATGGGAATCCTATTACTTTGATTTCATGTTACTTACCCTCATCATTCTGTCACCAAGGACGACAGCACCACAACCAATCTTCGCGTAGTTTTCGACGCGTCTAGCCGTACATCTAGTGGAACATCTCTTAATGAAATCTTTCTTGTTGAAAGGACCTACTATACAGGATGGGTTATCATCCCTATTACTCAGATGGCGAAGATTTCCTGTAGCATTTACTACTGATCTAGAAAGATGTATAGGCAGATTCGAGTCATCAAGCCACATGCAGAGTTCCAGAGAATAGTTTAGCGACAATCATCCGAAACTCCTATACAAGACTGCAGATTGCAAACCGTAACCTTCGGGACCACGAGTGCACCATATTTGGCTACTCGCATGCTCAAGCAATTGGCCTTAGATGAGCAAGAAAAGTATCCAATGGGGTCAGCAGCTGCTTTGACTGAATTTTACGTAGATGATTTGCTGTCTGGTGCAGATACCATTGAGCTAGCCATCGAAAAGTCATCGCAAATTTGTGACCTAATGCAATCGGGCGGCTTTAAGAGAAAGCCAGTCAGCACTCAACATTACTATTAATGATAATGTAAAAGCTTTAGGATTATATTGGAATCCTCACAATGATCCTCTGTCTTACACCATTAAGTTTGGTGAAAATAACAAAAGATTAACGAAGCGTACAATCTTATCGGCTGTTTCAAAGCTCTTTGATCCCCTGGGATGGCTGTCACCTATTATTATCATAGAAAAAATGATGATCCAAAAGCTGTGGTTAGCTCAAATCGACTGGGATGATGTAAGACCAGAAAATCCCGCTGCAGAGTGGTTGAAATATCGAAACGAAAGTAGTCACATTACAGAAATTCATATTCCAAGATGGATATATCTTTCAGGATCAAGTACAATCGTCGAAGTTAATGGATTCTCGGATGCTTCAATGCAAGCATACGCTGCCATCGTCTATATATGTAGCACAAGTGAAAATGGTGAAAGAACTGTAGCCTTACTAACTGCCAAAACAAAGGTGGCACCAATAAAAACTGTTTCGTTACCCAAACTGGAGTTATGTGGAGCGGCACTTCTAGCCAAGCTTGTGAACTACGTCATAAGATCTTTGAAACTTACCAATCCAACTCAAACGTTTGCTTGGACTTACCCGGAGATTGTACTCGCATGGTTAAAGGGACACCCGGCCAAATGGAAATCTTTTATAGCGAATCGAGTTTCAGTAATTCATGAAAATTTAAAAAGAACACTCCCTGGCGACATGTGCCATCGAAAGAGAATCCAGCAGACTGTGCTACAAGAGTTATGTATCCCAATGATCTGAAATCTCATATGTTATGGTGGAACGGACCCAAGTGGCTACACAATTCGAAGACTTTTTGGCCCTCTAAGCATGAAATTCGTCCAACAGAGTTAGAAGCCCGAAGAATTCTATCGCATTATGTCAAGGTACACATCGAAGATGAAATGGTAGAAAGATTTTCGTCCCTATCAAAGTTAGTGAGAACAATCGCTTATTGTAAGCGATTCGTTAATAATGCCAAAGTACCGGAAGCAGCTAGAGATAAAGGCTACCTTAAAGCTATGGAAATCAGGGAATCATTGCAGATTTTAGTGAAACGAGTGCAAACTCAATACTTTGCAGAAGAAATCCACAGCTTAACAAAAAACTCAACCATCAACACTTGAAGTCGCTTAATAAAATTAACTCCGTTCATAGAAAATGAGGGATTCCCAAGAGTGGGAGGAAGATTAAGGCATGCGAATATAGCCTTTGATGAGAAACATCCTATTATACTGCCCGATAAAAGTCACTTGACAAGATTAATCATTGGAAAGGGTCATCGAGAGACATTGTATGGAGGAGCTCAGCTGATGATGAATTACATAGGCAAAAAATTTTGGATAGTGAATGCCAGAAGCACAATTCGTTGTATTATACACAAATGTATAATTTGTTATAAACAAAAAATGGCAACACAGCAACAATTAATGGGCGATCTTCCGATTCCTAGAGTACGGTTGTCAAGGCCATTTAGTCACACGGGAGTGGACTATTGCGGTCCTTTCCAAATCAAAGGGCATAAGGGTAGAGGTGCAAAATTATACAAGGGGTATCTTGCAATTTTTGTCTGCATGGCGACTAAGGTGTTACACATAGAAATAGTAACCGATTTGACATCTCAAGGTTTCATCGCAGCTTTTCGAAGATTTGTTTCTAGAAGAGGATTATGCTCAGACCTTTACAGTGATTGGGGATCGAATTTTGTTGGATCCAACACAATCCTCGCTCGATATAAGCAACAAATGACAGATGAACTAAATTCCGACAAAGCATCCATTTTAGAAACTGAAGGTGTAAAATTCCACTTTATACCACCAAGCTCCCCTCATATGGGTGGACTATGGGAATCTGGCGTGCGTTCTACAAAGTACCACACGAAAAGAATAACCCGAAATCCACGTTTAACATATGAAGAACTCAGCACTGTTATAGCACAAATCGAAGCGTGGTTGAACTCGCGACAATTATGCCCCATAAGCAGTGATCGGAATGACTTAACACCTCTAACTCTGGCTCATTTTTTAATTGGAGATATTCTAATCACACCTCCAGAGCCTTCATTCTTGAATATTAACATGCATCGACTAGATAGATGGCAATATTTGCAACAATTATATCTATATTATATATATTAATATTATATCCTTCTGGAAAACATGGTACTCAGAATACTTAAGCCGATTGCAACAGAGACCAAAGTGGACAAAATTATGCAATAATCTTGAAGTAGGAAGGCTCGTCATCATAAAAGAAGACAATATACCACCCTCACGTTGGGTGCTAGGTCGTATTAGTGAAACACATCCCGGAACTGATAATCTCGTGCGCGTAGTAACATTGCAAACGAAAAATGCGGTATTTAAACGGCCGGTACCGAAAATATGCCTGCTGCCAATTAAAACATTAAAAAAACGAATCGCGCGGTACTCCAACAGTTAGTGAAAAAACGAAAGACTAAATCGTTCGTCTATTCAGGATTACTTCGACTATATATATAAAAAAAAAAATTCTTATACCTACACCAAAGCAGTGTCAACATTAACTTACATGCCACCATACTACCCCAAATTCATTCGAATCCTTCCCAATTCCTAATTGCAATCCAGATAGTCCATCCCGATATTCTGCTTATATCTCCAGAATGCCTCAGCTGTTGGAAGGAGATCAAGACTTGGCGCACATTTAAGGATTCCCGATCACACACTTGGAGTTACGGCACCAATTAAAGGCGTATAAACTTATTTCATTCATTGTAAACTCGATGGTTCCAAGGCGGGGACTATGTTCCGTGAAAAAGCTGGTACAACAAATCAGTCTAAAAAATAAATGTGAAAGCACACAAAGCATCAGATTCCATATTAATTCATTGTATACTTATCTAAAGAATTGTCCATAGGTTTAGTTTCATACCTTTGTTTTTCCTTAACTTTGATGATTTGTCCGTAATGCATTTTATGAATTTTTCTTTTTCTTAAATTTTGAACTCTGAAAAAATATTTAATCAATTAAAATCATTCTCTGTTTTTCATTTTGCAATTTCAATTATTTTTGTTTTGTATACTTACTCAGATTTATTTGTGCTACCACCATAAAACGCAACACCCCTTTACAATTTCAATTGACATTTGTCATCACTTGTCTTATCTTCCTTTCCCTTTCTTATCATCGAATGATGCTATAAAATATCGATGATCAAATCCCATAAACTTGAAAAATGAAATGGCCAATATTAAAATTGAAACAGATGTGGTAAAAGAGAAAGACACATTTTCTGTCTTAAACATTTATTGGACCGTTATCATATGCATATTTGAATTTAATCAGATGTTGAATTTACTGATAATTAATAGGGGAAAATTCGAGAAATTTCCGAAGCTGGAAAAATTGGAAGGGAAAGGAGATGAGACACAGTCGAAGTAAAGCCTTAGATCGCGCGGGTAGCAAAATTTATCGAAATCATTTAAAAATTTAAAATCTAAGTTTTATCTGGAAATCTTTAAATCGATTGAACAGCGATCGTAGTTTTGTATGGTGGTGCAAGCTTTAAATAAAAGTCTAGAAGTTGGGCTGGTAATTTAAATTGGATTATTTTTATTTATTATTCTGTAGATGTAGATATCTATAAACAATAGAAATAAAAGATTTTCTTTGCATGAATTGAAAGATTGTGGTTTCTTAAAATCGTGGTGTAGTGGCAAGAACTTGGTTTATGGACAGCAGGTCGTGGGTTCGAATCGTGGTTTCTTCTAAATTTCGCGCGTCGCAATATTGTTTGAAAAGACATTTTTTTTGTGTTATTGGTTAGAAATCCTGGAAAATCCCTTTTATCCTTAAACAACCTGATCATGCAATTGGTGTGGAATGACCTTACACGTTAATTTGCACATCGTCTGAGGGGCGTTACAGAGCCCAAAAGGGAGTATTGTGAACTGTTACAACGGCCGCCCTGGAAGGGCGAACGCGGTGTTATCGCTGGAAGGTTTTGCTTGTGGAATTTTCCAGAAAGCGTCTTTCAGATCGATGGCTGAAATAAACTGTGTCTCTTGCAATCGACTCAGGAGACCATCGATGAGAGGTAAGGGTAATGTGTCTGGCACTGTCACAGAGTTTGTCTTGCGAGCATCCAAACATAATCGAACCTTCCCATTTGTTTTTTCTCACTGGGATGACGGGAGGAGACCATGCACTCTGACTCTCCTCGATAACTCCGACTGCTAGCATATGGTCGAGCTCATCGTACATTGCTTTCAGAGTCTCTGGGGAAACAGCGTAGTAGCGCTGTTTGTTGGGGTTAGCAGCACCGATTTCTATGTCATGCTCAACGTATGATATGTGCCCGAGGCCGTGCTTACTAAAGGATGGAAAGGACTCAACTACTGTCTGCAAGCGTTGGTTATCTTCATCGGAGAGGTCATGCTTCTGAGACGACATGGTCGCGGGCGTAGGTAGTGAGTGCAGCTCGCTTACCATGACTGGAGCTAGGCCGAAAGCTCTCCAAAAATCAATCCCCAAGTACAGGTAGTGTTGTAGACAGGGAACTATATGGAGCCGCGCCATGGAGTGGAAGCGGATCTCTGCTCTTTCTAGAAATGTTTCCCTCGGAACCCAACACGCTCATGCTGGCGCCGCTGTCTAATAGACCCCTTATTCGCTGGCCTTGGATGAAAATGTCAGCGTAAGGCCGGAGGTCCGTACTACTTGGTAGCGTTGTTTCAGCGACTGCAGCCTTCATATTTCTGCAGTGTGCTGTGGTAACCGCATAAATAATTTATATAAATTATATATATATATATTAATTATTTATATATATATATATTAACATAAATATATTATATATATATATATATAAATAATTTATATTAAATGTATTAATATATATAAATATGAAATTTTTTAATATTATTTTTAATTATAAAATAATTAAAAATAATATATAAATAATTTATATATATATATATTATTTATATAAATTATATAGATATATATATATATATATATTAACTTAAATATATTATATATATATATAAATAAAATAAATAAAATAATTAAAAATAATATATAAATAATTTATATATATATATATTATTTATGGGCGGATACACATTTGTGCCGGCAAAGGAACACGGTTCTTCCCAGTAGTCACTGTCGGAGTCTGTGGCGAAATCTGATGGGGTATTCTCGGAGGATGTATAACTACAGGACTCTGAGTCCCATGACTCCTCCTTTAGTATGATCTGGATAGTATGGAAACCCACATCTATTGTGGTTATTGGTGTCGGGAATGACTGTGCAGGTTTGGTCACTATTAAGAGCGGGTTATGTTCAGATACGTCATGGACTTCTCTACTGGGGCGAGACACACTCATTACTCCCGCGCAGTTGATCTAGCGGAAGCACTCTGGCTCGGTGTTTGTTGGCGCTGCGCTTGTGGTACATCTGGAGATCTGGGCCGCATTTAAAAACACCGTGGTCGCAGACAGGCGTGATGAGTGTGTCCCTCTGCAGCACTGTTCCATCAGATGAGTCTTGGTCTGGATGGTGGTTGATAATCCCTCTGTGGCATAGCTTGAAGAGCTGCTACCAGATCATGTGTTTCAACATCCGGGTGGTCTGACAGATATTGACTATCCAAATATAATTCGTGAACCGATCGTCGTGGTGCTAACTCTCGAGATTGTGGCTTAAAAGATTCTGGAGGACCTTGTATTCGAGCCTCTACTAATTTACGTCTTTCGTAACCTGTCTCCTGATTCCTGAACTCCCGAAGAAGTGCCGCGGGTAGTTCCGTCCGAGATTGAGAACGGTGGTCTCGTAGGTACAGCCAGTACCAATTAGCGGATTTTCCAGTGACGAGCGAATGGAAGCCTGCGCAGAGCTCGGAATAAGGCAGTTGTTCCAACAGGGCTATAGACTCCACCGGAAAAAAAAATCAGTCGCATGTAGACCTGAAGTACTATCGAAGTGTAGCTTCCTTCTGAAGGCAGCACTATTGGTTATATTGCCACGATCCCTGGCCGTACTCTGCCGATGGTAGGCTGGCGCGTTTAAGGGTGAGACTCCTGACCCTGGTAGCATGGTTAGTCGTGAATCGAAACAATCGTGACTTGGTTGGGGATCTGCTCCTACACCACGTCTTGGTCCCGTGTGCAACGCCTCTAAACATTTGTTCACCGAACGGAAGTGTGGTCTTCCTTCAAAAAGGCCATCTGCGCAGTGCGGTTACCGGCAGGATTCTGTTGAACATTCCCCCCATCTGGAAGTAGTAGGCTAGGACCCGGCGTACCTGGGTTGAAGCGGGGGCTCCCTGTATTAACTTTGGGCGTACTCAACGTCGAGAAGGTTGATCGGGTTGAGGCTATGGATATAACACCCGCTAGGGAGACTCTTGCAAAGTTACATTCTGTCACCCTGCCGGATGGAATTCCCAGGCCGCAGGCGCCTTCCCCATCAGACAGCCGACCGTGCAATGGAAGTTGGGCTGTCTCGACCGAACTTAGGAGACCCTCCAATGCCAAAGATGTTCTTGGACTTCTGAGCGCACAGGCGGAGAAGTATTGTGCAACCCTCGGGCCTTGTGAGCAACGTGGATGATCTGACTACGATAGCGAGTGCGATCCCCATCAGTTCGGATTCGGTCCGTAGTGAGGTCATACCACAAAGCCTCCACTCGGCTGCTGATATAGTGAACCTCCCGCGAGGGATTCTTGTGCGCATGTGATCTTTGCGCTTCTCTGATAGGATCTAACTGCTTGGCTTCGAAAGCCTTCAGAAGCTGTTCTCAAGCGTCCTCGTGGGATGAATCGATGCTGCGCACACTATACTCAACCGCCAACTCGTTTGTAGACAGATAGGTGAAATCCATGTTCGATCAGTTTGAAAATGACCAATTGTAGTAGAAATTTATGTTAGGAATTGTACCAATATCCTGCAACTAGGGATGATGTACTGCCTATGTGGATATTATCTGACACGAATGTGCTTACCTACGGGTATGTAATGGACTTACCACGAGGACTGATACTGTGTAAGTACATACGAAAATGAATGAATTGACTGACTCGCCCATATACTTGGGTCTTAGGAACTGGTCTACAAGATGCTCGTGCACAACAGAACTAGTTTGAAGGACAAACTTTTACAAATGTACCAATGTTTGACAAAAGAAAGTCATAAATAATGCAAAATCGGACGGGGAAGAATACTGTTAACTTTTTGGTCTTTTATTGCTCAAAATTGTCCGACAAAAATATGGCCTCAAGAAAGTAAATGGCAAATTTCTCTCAAAGTTGTTAGTCACCGAGAGTTGTAAGTGACTGTACCTAATAGCAAAACAGTCGAGCTCGAATTCCTGTGTGGGTGCCCCGTGCCCACTACACAACCTATGTATAATGTGCACACGATACATTAATGTAGGTCAGTCTCTTAGTGTGTGGCTGTCAGCTTTATGTTTACTTTCTGAAGTAAGCTAAGTAGGCATGCCGGTCGAGTAGTTTTCGCAGCCGATAATTTAATTTAATCAACGCGTAGTGCAGTGCGTGAATCGGTTAAAAGAATTCAATTAAATTATATTTAAATAAGTGTGTGATACAGGTGCAGAAGTTTGAAAAACTTAATGCCCTTGTTTGTGTTTCGTGTTAGTGTAGTACAGCGCTAGGGCTCCTGAAAATGAATGCCTCAACTGGAACCTACAGCGAGGGATTGGGAGATATTGGACAACGATCGGCCAGCAATTCAGGTAAATTCAAGCCTGACGAATATGGTGAGTACACAAAGTTTTATTTTATCACTTTAAATGGTGATTGTTATTGTGTTATAAAGTAGGTTATGTTCTATTTGTTTTTATTGCGTATGCGTCGATGTGGTACGATGCGTTGGTAAAGCGCCTGTAATAATTATGTCATGCTAGTTACAAGGCATGACAGTAAACGTTATTGAGATTTTGTAACACTTTTACGTGGCTAGATTGCTACCAGCGCTAACTCGCATCGCTTTTATCGCATGCGATAAATTCGGCTGAGATTGTAAAGTGACTGGCCAGCTGATATATCTTATATCTAATATATTTTGCCAACAGGAAAAAGTATAGAACTTGCTTCTTATTATTTTATTTTTTTCGTTTTAACTAATAACACTTATTTATGGTAGTTTTAATGCTGTGCGTAAATTCTTATAAATAGCTCCAAATAGACAAGAGCGGAATTTTAAACAATAATGGCTATTTTACATGCGAAAAAATAAAAAAAAAATAAAAAAAAAAACTTACTAAATTTCAAATAAGCAGCCAGTTTATTTCAGTCCTTATATTATTTCGAGAAATGTTATTCCAATTCAATAATCTTTGGTTCTACGTGAAACTTTTATTTTCCTTTCCTGATACACAAGTCCAAATTAAATATCACTTTAACTACATCTAAAATTTATTTCTAGATTCTATTGACAAATAAAATTCAACTCTTAAAATTTTAATTAAAAGAATTTAATTTTTTCTTTAACTTTTTAGATGCACATGCAAATCAGACTCGTAGTGAGAGGTCACCGACTGTGTCATGACCTTTTTCGATGCTCGACAAGGTCATAGAGTTGAAGTTCAATTCGCCGTGGGAAATTTTTGTTTGATGCGTTCGGCATTGCAGAGATAAGTGTCTTTGCTTTTAATTCTGTTTCCCATTTGTAGCTTTTCCTTTTTTCAGGTTTTCCGTAGGAAAAATTATGCAACACTGCCCCCGTTGTAAAAGAAGGAGCTGTCCTCAGCTCATATTTTCCCTTTCTTTCAAAGAAGAAAGGATGTCGTCTTCCAGCAGCAGGAAAGTCGGACGTTGTCATGCAGTTGTCGTGACCCAATATTCAATTGGTGCAATTGTGACATCACGACTCGAGCTAGCAGCAAATGCACAAGTAATTAAACGATTTGGAATAACTAAGCATTTTACTTCGCACAGTGAAATGCTTGGCGATTGCGAATTGTTTACTTGTAAACTGTCGCATCCACTGCTGTGTGTAACTGGGCATTGAGTCATGGTTAAGTAATTCACTTCGCATAGTGAAATACTCAGCTGGGCTCACTGTTTGTTTACATACAGTATTGGGGGCTCCCGCTGTCGGCAGTGATTAGCGTAATACTTTGTAATTATGATTGCAAGGTATTGCGCTGGTCACTGGGTCAAAGTCGCTTCCGCCTAATTGAATGGAGGTGAGCACGGTCGATTCGCTAGTTCGGTTAGTTCAGTTAGAAGTTGGGTATTATTAAAGATAGCGGTTCGGCATCTTTTTTGGTCAGTTGTGTTTTGGGCGATTATGAGTTGTGAGCTAGAAGTATTGATAAGAAGCTCAAAGTGTGTTATTATTCTAAGTAGTTATTTAAATATAGTTTTATATGTGGATTAATTACGCGAGTTTTTAATTGTTTTCCCTGGATTGCTTTGGGAAACGACAATTTGGCGCAGCCGGATAAAGAGTAGATAAATGTTATTTTTCTTCAGTGAAATAATTTATTTTTCTTTTTTCTTTTCATTTTTTTTTTGTATTTTATAGGAGTAAGGCTTCTTTTAGCTGCTACATTTGTTTTTAAGTGTGGGAGTAACGCTTTTTTAGCCGCTCCGTTTTTTTTTTAGGTGTGTGAGTAACGCTTTTTTAGCGGCTCCGTTTTGCTGTATTTTTGTGGGAGTTAACGCTTTTTTTTAGCTGCTCCATTTTTTTTAGGTGTGGGAGTAACGCTTTTTTAGCGGCTCCGTTTTGCTGTATTTTTGTGGGAGTTAACGCTTTTTTTTAGCTGCTCCATTTTTTTAAAGTGTGGGAGTAACGCTTTTTTAGCGGCTCCGTTTTGCTGTATTTTTGTGGGAGTTAACGCTCTTTTAGCTGCTCCTGTCTTAGGCTAATTTTCTTTACAGGTTAAAGTATTGCAGAAAAGTAAAGAGAAAGGGTATAAATTGTGGTGATTGTTGTTGCGTGAGATTGTTTTTGGCTAGGTTGTCTGAGTTTTATGAAATGTATAGTGTGAAAGTGTAGTATGCAAAAGGAGTAGCTTTAGCAGTTTAGTAGATTAAGTAAGTAAAGTCTAATTTTTCGGAATGTACGGCGTATTAAGGGTTATAATTTTGGTCATTGGGAAGTTGTCAAACCCTAGATAAATTTAAGGTATTCGCGGGTATTCGGGCGTTAAACTTGGAAGTAGGTTCGGAGAAATATTGAGTATTAGGAAAGAACAATATTGAAACACCATAGAAAAGTTCAAGCTTTTGTGTTTAGAGTTTTTAAGCAATTAGTTACAGTCTAGGAGAAGTGTTTGAGAGTTAAGGGTAAATTATGTAATGACTATAGATGTCAGTGGGAAGAAGTAACGTTCTAACGAGGGAAGAATTGTTACGAGTTAAGGATCAGGAAAAGGACTTGGAAACCAGAACGCAGGAATTGAAGGGGTGCAAGCTGATATTACAACATTACGAACAGGATTGGCGGTACCTAGAAGGGCATCTAACGGATAAATTAAAGAAACGATTGCCGAGTGACGACGTAAATAAGTTTCTGGAGGAAATAAATGAGGCTACAGTGAGAAGCACAAAGGGAGAAACCTTAGATTTGGTGATAACGTCTACCTTTGAAGTTATTGGTAGAATTGAGACAGAAACTGATCAAGCGTTGAATGAGTGCAAATGGGAAAACAAGGCTTTAAAAGGAACTATAAAGTCTTTAGAAAGGCAATTGGAGGAGGCCGAAAAAACCGCCACTGACCTAGAGCAAGAATTAGGAGTCGCACCATTATCACAAGAAGAGGGTCTAGTTCGAGGGACTTTAAAGAAGTGGTCACCGAAGAAATTAGTACTCCACGAACGGCAGCGAGAAGACAGAGCGAGTACTTCAGGGCAAGAAGAAATTTTGAAAGCTAAAAAGCAGACCTTAACGAAGACGAGTGAAGACCAAGTGCCGAAAGAAAAAAACTCAGAGAAACAAGCAAGGAAAACCATGGCCGATGCTTATGATAAAGTCATGCACTCGGTGTCCAGATACATACCCACGTTTTCTGGAGAAAGAACGCCAAAACTGTCGAAGGAAGTTCAGCGTTTCCTGAGCTGCTGCAGAGATCTTTACGATTGTTTAAAGGCCGAGGAACAGCCAATCTTCATGAAATGTGTAAGATATCGGTTGTTAGACGACGCATATTATCTAGTAAGCTCGGAGGAGCCGAAGGATTTTGAGGCATTGCAGCAGACAATTCAAACTACCTATATGCCAAAAAAATCGTACTGTGAGCTCCGAGCTGAAATGATAGCATGCGTTCAAACGCCCGGTGACGACATAAAAGACTATGCGGATAGACTGAAGGAGCTATTGTGTCAAATAAAGGCGGCAATTTCGGCTAAGTATCCAGACAAAGACGGGGGATTGATAGCGGAACTTGAGGCAGACGCGGTGGCAACGTTCAAGGCGGGTGTTATGCAGCAGACTACTCAGCTATATTTGACGGGACGCAAATTTCGATCTCTGGATGAAGCACGTGAGGAGGCAGACTACTTCGAGATGGATGCTAGGAGACTTAAAATTAAGGAACCAGGGCTGCGGAATTATACGAAGGAAGACAACAGAGGAATGGCAGCAGGCAGCTGGGGTGCTGGTAGGTTCAGCAAGGAGGAACCTAAAAGGACGGGACCGCAATTGAAGCCAGCATTATCGGGAATGCACAGGGGTTCCCCTAGTCAAACAAAGCAACCAAGACCTATTCAGTGCTTTCAGTGCGGACAATGTGGACATTTTGCTAAGGAATGTAGAGAAAGGAAACAGACGCCTTACTGCACAAAATGCCAAATATATGGACAAATTGCGAGAGAGTGCCAACAAGTTCTCTTCTGTACTAAATGTCAGGAAGATGGACATAAGGTATCCAATTGACGAATTCATCACGTCAGAGTGGCAAACTGTGCAGCTGGCATACAAGATGAATTCTATTCAGCAAGGGAGGGGCTTTATTGCCAATTTTGCCAAACATGTGACCATTACACGGATATTTGCGTAAAAAAGTACTTAGCAGAGAAAGAAAGTGAAAAATGGAATTCAAAAGGTAAATTTATCATCACAGTTAAATCGGACGTAGCTTTAGAAGGTGAATTAAGGCTTTTAGTAGATACTGGATCCTCATGTAATATAATTAAAGTCAACAGAATAAAAATAAATTCGCCCATACAGATACATGAGAAAATAAGGTTTGGCGGACTCTTTGGGTTCGCTAGGAGGTCCATAGGCACTCGTCAGGCTAACTTGCAGATAGATAATAGTCAGCAGGCTTGTAAATTTAATGCCATTGGCGACACTGATTCAATTCCAGCCGACGGTATACTTGGAATGGATTTCCTGAGGGACAGAGCTGTCATCGACTGCGTAAATAGAAAACTGTGGTTACAAAACGCAGGTGAGGTAAACAATGAAAGCACCGTTTTTAAGAATGGCGCAGCTAGTGGACAAGTGGTACCAAATACTCCGCATTTCGCCAGTCGAAGAAACCCTTTACATGCCAGAATAGAGGAGGTTGAAGTGAACATGGCAGAAATCATTGGGCAAAGTATTAATAACAAAGACGACGATTGGAAACCTAACACTGGCAGGATAGAGACAGCTCAAGACAATGCGAGAATTCAAGAGGTAAGAGCCGAAGAATTTAGGGAGGAGAGGAGGAGGCGAGAGGAATATAATAGGTACAGTGGTAATAGGCTGGAGGATGAACGTGCATTCGTAAGAATCGCCAATGCAACAGCCTATTTTGTAACAAATCCTGATTCTTCGCATGGGCAAACAGAAACTCGCAAACCTTTCAGGCGATCTGCATGGAACCATAGAGACAATCACAGTCGACGGCGATCTCAGTGGACCTCGCCGCAAAAAAGGTAAATTAGGGCTACAAAAATATAGCTTGCAAATGGGTATGGTAGATCCGCCGGTCAGAAATAAGATTAATATGACAAATGTTACACCAAATTTGACCGGACTGTACAAGGTAGGTAAAGGTTATGACCCAGGAATCGGGGTATGTAAGCAAAAAGATTTCCAACAAATTCCCACTAATTTCAGAAGAAATTTGATGAACGGAGTTTGGTAGTCTATGGCCATAAGGAAGTGCAAGGAATAATACATATAACCCAGTGCATCCAGGTAAATTTCTAGATTAAAAGGTAAGAAGGTAAAAGAAAAAAAACTTTAGAGAAATTAAACGAAGGAGAAGTTTGAGAAAGAAATAAGAGATTTTAAAAAAGAGAAATTTAAAAGAAGCAAAAAAGAGATCTAAAAGAAAGAGAATATATAAAAACAAAACAAAAGGTTACTTGACACGAAATAGAAAGGAAAAGTTAGAAGAATAAAAAATGTATGAAGATAATAAATAAATATTTAAAGTTAGAGATGGAAAACTAAACACTAGGTTCAAGAAAGATAAAAACTGAAAGAGTAATGAATGTAAGGAAAACAATAGGTTAACAATATTGAAAAACAAAAGAAGAGGTTGTTAAAAATAAGAGTTAAGAAAAGATTGAAAATTTAGAAGAAATATAAGATTTAAAGAGAAGATATGGTAAAAATTTAAAGGTTTTTAAAAGAGTTAAAGAAAGAAAGTTGTAAAGAAAACAAGAAGGAAAAGAAAAAGGTTTGAAGTAGAATGCAGAACAAAAGTAAAGATTTCTAAAGTAAAAAAAAAAGAATATAAGGGTTGCCATAGATTAGTATCATATATAAGCATAGGGTCTAGTTTTTCGCCAGGAAAGCGGTAATCACAGTAATTTTTGCACTCTTCACCTTGCCGGAGACAGAAAAGACAGGACATAGTATCAAGCCGATACCGCATACAGGAGTATTTTTCGAGCACCGTAGGAGAGTTAATTTATACACCACAAATTGCACTATCCTGCCCACACTGAAAATGCTGACGGAACTACTACCGCATAATTTTGTGTTAAAAGGTCTGTAATATGGTATACTTTCTAACATATATACATATATATAGTACTATATGAGATTAAAAAAAAACAAAAAAAAAACAAATCTTGAAGTACACATGGACTCTCAATATAATTGAGAGAACTTCATCGTGCCCAAAGGAAATTGTTTTTTTTAAACATTTTGATTAATTGTTCCAACAACCGACACTCAGAGCATTAAGTCTCTTTGACATGTTTGTAACAATGAAATTAAAGAAGCGCCTATAACAAGGAATGGTCACACGTTATATTATGATCAAATCTCAAGATCTATGAATTGGTTCAAAGGTTTTCAGGAATGTACTGTAGATGGAAATATTCTATCCAAATAAATTAAAATTATGGCCTTTAATCAAATACCAGCAGTATTGGTAATGATAGTAAGTTACCAAAGGAAATAAGAGCTGGAAGTTCAATAAGCGCAGTACAAGATCGATTGCAATAAGATTTATAAAGTATCGAAGGAGACTTAGAATAGTAAACTAAAGCCAACAGCAGCAAACTTGCCAACTGGAAGCTTGCCGACCGTCGTGGGAAAACATCTCGTCCGGATAGAGTAGCTATAATGTATTTTAATCCACTCGATTTAATTGGCACGGGCAACCGATAGATAAGGAGAAGAGGATATTATGGCTAATAATTGTAATAAATGTAAATGTACTGGTTAGGATTGTAAAAATTGTAATTATGTTAGAAAAGAATTTTGTTATGGCATTATTTTTGTATTCTGGTTACTGTAATTTAGTGTAAAAAGATCGGTATTTTTGATAGTTGATAATATTATGCATGTAAATTAATTAATCATCTTTGTTAATAACAAAATTTTTAAGTTTAGAAAGAAATATGTAATAGAAATAATTATCTTATTAGGATAGGAAATATGTAAAAAAAGGCAGAGTCAAGTTAAATAATTTGAAACACAAATTGTAAGAAATGAAATGTAAAAAATTTAAAGATTAGATGCAAATAGAAATATTAAATATGAAAAAAAAAGAGAAATGAAATATGATACTAAAATAAAAATAGAAATAAATGAAAGAAAAGGCAAATAAGAAAATTTAGATAGCAAACATTGTAAAGAAACAAATACTATAAAATAATTAATTAAAAATTGTTTGTTAGTAATAAAAAAAAAAAAAGAAAAAAAAAAAGAATAGAACAGAAATTGTAAGTATACCAAACCATAGCTATAAAAATTGTGTAGATCATAGTGAGTATTGTCTCTTAGTTTTGGTATAAATTAGTTAAGTTATATATTGTAATCTAACTGAGCACCGCGATCTGATTCCTCTTGGGAATCAGTTTTTCTCAGGGGGGAGGAATGTCGTGACCCAATATTCAATTGGTGCAATTGTGACATCACGACTCGAGCTAGCAGCAAATGCACAAGTAATTAAACGATTTGCAATAACTAAGCATTTTACTTCGCACAGTGAAATGCTTGGCGATTGCGAATTGTTTACTTGTAAACTGTCGCATCCACTGCTGTGTGTAACTGGGCATTGAGTCATGGTTAAGTAATTCACTTCGCATAGTGAAATACTCAGCTGGGCTCACTGTTTGTTTACATACAGTACTGGGGGCTCCCGCTGTCGGCAGTGATTAGCGTAATACTTTGTAATTATGATTGCAAGGTATTGCGCTGGTCACTGGGTCAAAGTCGCTTCCGCCTAATTGAATGGAGGTGAGCACGGTCGATTCGCTAGTTCGGTTAGTTCAGTTAGAAGTTGGGTATTATTAAAGATAGCGGTTCGGCATCTTTTTTGGTCAGTTGTGTTTTGGGCGATTATGAGTTGTGAGCTAGAAGTATTGATAAGAAGCTCAAAGTGTGTTATTATTCTAAGTAGTTATTTAAATATAGTTTTATATGTGGATTAATTACGCGAGTTTTTAATTGTTTTCCCTGGATTGCTTTGGGACACGACACAGTCATCGCCTGGCTTACATCTCATATGAAAGAAAGACAAAATTAGTAAGTATAAAATACAAATATCTAAAGATACCAGGTGACCGTTAGTCACTTTTTTTTTTTTTTTGTAGGAATTCATTATCCATGAAGTGAGCCTACGTCACCGTCAGAAGACCTAGTTTCACGAAGGCCATACGAATAATAGAATCCAAGGCATTTCCTCCCTTTTGACTCGATGAGTTTTGCGGAGAGGTTATTTAAAGGGCGCCTCTAACTCGCCCTTGTAAGGATGCATTGCTTTTTTTTTTTTTTTTGATTGCCAGGACTAGATTCTAGGTCAGAATTACTTATTGCCATTTCTTTATTCAATTTTTAGTTTAACCCTAAATAATTCATTTGGTTTCAGCATCTTAATTCTAAGTTTCATACCTTTAAGTTTGATTTTCTTCTTAATTTGTTATGCTTAATTTAAGTTTCTTTCAGCTAATTCTAAGTACTAGTCTAGTTAGCGTTAAGTTTTTACTATAAGTTTTTCACGTTTCAAATTCAATTCACATAAATTAACTTTACTATCTATTCGCTTCTTTTTTAGCTTTTTGAAACTAGTTTCTATTTCACGTATAATTTTCAAGCCATAGTTTCACAATTCGTAATTACTATTCGCATACTTAATTCTTTTAGTTTACTTCCACATCAGTCATTGAGATTGATCTTAACCTTAGTAGTTTTTTTTATTAGCAATTGGATATTAGCAATTCTTCTTTTCTCCTTCAAGATTTTTAATTTTTACCTCGGGTTCGGCTCTTTGTATTCAGCTAATCGATTTCTGTGTACAACTGGGGCTTTCGTAGATTTGTCCTTTCTGATTCTGTATACCACATCACTTAGCACTTCAGTGATTATATAGGGGCCTTCCCAATCCCTCTGTAACTTAGGACATTTGCCTTTTTCCTTTTCGGAGCATATAACCACACTTCATTATCTTGCATGAGTGGGTTAGCTCGAGCCGATAGGTCATATCTATCCTTCATTCGTCTGGTGCAAGTTTTTAGATTATCGCGCACTTGTATATAGACTTCATGTAATTTGTTTCTCAGATTAGTCAGCTTTTCTGTTGCTTCCATGCTAGTATTGGGTGCTTTCCCTATGCATAAATCTGCTGGTAGTCGAAGCTCTCGTCCCAAGGTCATCATTGAAGGTGTCTGACGGGTACTTTCATGTACTGCTGAGCGGTAGGAAAGTAATAGCATAGGCAAGCAATCGTTCCAATCTCGTTGATGATCGTCTACAAATTTCGCTAAGTAATTCAGTAGCGTTCGGTTGAACCTTTCCACCATGCCATCGGATTGTGGATGTAATGCTGTCGTTCTTGTCTTCTCTATACCCGGTATTTTCAGGAGTTCTCGGAAGACATTTTATTCAAAATTCCTGCCCTGTTCTGAGTGAAGTTGTAGTGGCATTCCGAAGCGAGAGAAAACATGTTGAATAGCTACTTTTTCGGCTGTTTGATCGGGAACTGGGATGGCTCTAGGCCATTTACTAAAATAATGTATTTGTTTTCCCGTGTAGTTAATGGACGTGCCCCAACTATGTCCACTGCTAACCGTTCAAACGGAACACCAACGGTATACAGTTGCAGTTTAGCTCTCGTCTTTCAATTTGGGCCTTTTCTTTGTTGAAAGACCTCACAGCGCTCGCACCAATTGCGAACAGCATCTGAACAGCCTATCCTGTAAAATCTTGCCTTAATTTTAGCCAGGGTTCGATCGACTCCCAAGTGGCCTCCTGCCGGGCTGTCGTGTAGTAACTTTAATACTTCTCCCGTGAAGGACTCTTGAAGTAGTATTTGATAGTGAGTCCCGTTTGAATTAGTGTAGATCCGGTATATGGTGTCATTCTGCATAACAAGCGATTAATACATAGTCCAATAGGCCTTAAGGACTGGATCTAAATGGCTTATATCTTCTCGGAATGGTGCCTGTCCTTGATTGAGCCATTGTCGTACAACCTTGAGATGTTGGTCCATTTCTTGGCAATGACTAATGTCTTCTTGGATAGTAGTTACACGAATTGAAATAAGGTGTTTCTCTTCGAGGCGTTAGCAGTATCGACAATCTAATTCTGAACAAGGTCTTCTGCTTAAGGCGTCAGCGTTCCCATGTTTAATTCCTGGTCGATGCTGAATGTCGAAGTTATATTCTTGCAAACGCTCAATCCATCTTGCAATCTGTCCTTCAGGCTCCTTGAACTGCATGAGCCAACGTAATGAAGCGTGGTCAGTGCGTAGGAGAAAATTACGTCCACGTAAGTAGGGCTGGAAGTGTGCAACTGCTTTAACGACGGCAAGAAGTTCTTTTCTCGTTACGCAGTAGTTCTTTTCCTGGCGATTCAGCGTTTTGCTATAAAACTCAATTACACGTTCCTCACCTTCTTGTACTTGAGATAGTACTGCTCCTCAGGCAAATTGGCTCGCGTCTGTATCTACAATAAAGAGTCCATCTTCATTGGGTTGCGAAAATATTGGAGATGTGGTCAGCTTTCGTTTCAAAGAGTTAAATGCCTCTTCGCAGTCTTCATCCCAATGGAATTTAAAATTCTTCTCAGTTAATCTGGTCAAAGGTTTGGCTATCTTCGAAAAATCCTTAATGAACCGTCGGTAATAAGAGCAGAGGGAAAGAAAATATTGTACATCCTTTTTATGGTTTGGTCTTGGCCATTGCTGCACTGTGCTGACTTTTTTAGGATCAGCTGAGATTCCAGCGGCTGATACAATATGTCCAAGAAAGTTCACTTCTCTGCGACATAGGTGGCATTTAGTTGGCGATAGTTTCAGCCCAGCAGATTTGATCCTCTCGAAAACGATGGATAAATTGTTGACGAGCTCACTAAAACTTTTACCATGGACGATTATATCGTTAAGGTATACCAAGCAGATGGTAAAAGGTATGCCTTCCAGGACAAGTTCCATCAAACGCTGGAATGTAGCAGGAGCGTTAGTAAGTCCAAATGGCATTACCTTGAACTCCCAGAGTCCGCTACCGATAATGAAGGCGGTTTTCTCTTCGTCAGAGGAATGCATCTTTACCTGCCAATATCCTGATTGCATATCGAGTGTCGCAAACCAGGTAGATTCACCAAATGCTTCTAAAGTAAGGTGGATCCTTGGCAGGGTATAGGAGTCCTTTCGAGTGGATTCGTTGAGGCGCCTATAGTCCACACAGAATCTCAGTGATCCATCTTTCTTGCGAACTAGCACTACAGGAGACCTCCATGGACTTTTAGATGGTTGCACAATTCTTGATTGATCATCTGCTGGAGAATTACTTCAGCTTCAGCTCTTCATGACAAGGGGATCCTTCCAGGCGGCTGTTTCACTGGCATCGCATTTCCCGTGTCAATTCGATGTTGTAGTAGCGAGGTACGACCCAGATCATCTGGTGATGATGAGAAGACTTCAGAATTTCTGGTCAATAGCATCCACAATTGCGTTTTGGCAGCCCCAGATAGATCTGCGGAGCTTCTCTCAAAGAGATCTGAAAATTCTGGTGAGTGTTCCTGAGTGCTAGTTCGCTCACATAATATCACTTTCGGGTTACTTTCCACATATGCTATGCCAGTTGAAGCAGGGATATCGATAGTATGTGTAGTGGTATTAGATACTCGGACGAAGATACTGCCACTCTCAATTTTTCCCAACGTGCAAACAACATCCAGTCCTGTAGGTAAAGACTCAGACTGCGTGAGTAGGATGTGGCCATCTTTCAGGAGTGCAGTAGCTAGCCTTATTAGATAATCTGAGCTAGGCGATAGCCGTATGTCGCTTGTAGTATATGCTGTAATGGGTTGTTTAATGTGCTGCTCCAACTCAATTAACTCTTCAGCTATAGATATCTGGCTTTGTCTAAGGTCTAAATGACATTCGAATTTTACGAGAAAGTCCATGCCTAGAACACCGTCGTCGAAAATTTCTGCCACAAAAGTAGAGTGTCGAGTAAAGAAATTTTCAATTTCGAGGTGGATTTCAGCGAGGCCAATTACGGGTATGGTTTCACCACTTACACTTTTAATCAAAGTATTAGTCTCGAGCAAGCGTGGCTTACTTTCAGAATTTTGTAAAATTCGAGGATTCAGGATACTCTGAGTAGCGCCTGTATCTATAATCAATCGACACTGTACTCCATTAACGCGGCCATTGAGCCATAAATGGTGACTGTCGTTGGCTACATTTACCAAAATTGTATTTGAACGTGGGGCTTCTAGAGCCACTGACCTTTGCCCCTCCAAGTCAGCGGATTCTAGTTTAAATCTCGACGATTATTAATGGCAGTAGGGTGGTTGTCAATCTGCGAGTCTCTTCTTACATTATTGCAATCGGGATACTGCTTTTGATGTCTGCAATATGATGGAGTTCCTCTGTTGACCGTCTTGCCTGGCTGAGTATGTACCTTCTGCGAAGAATACTTGGTCCGCTTAGTATAGTGTTTGGTATTAGGCGCTGGATTAATTCTTTGCTCGACCCGTGAGTTCTCGTTAGCAATCAATGTCGAGTTTTTTGGAACTTTGTGTTGAAAAACTCTTGCTGAAAGTCTTTGCGGTGATTTTGAAATCGATGCTGATGCAATAGTTGGAGGTCGCTTTACATTAACAGCTGTGGGTGTTTTCTGAGTAGGTACTACATCGAATTCTACTTCTTCATCTTTAAAGAGTATAGGTCTGGATTTCAGGATATTACTGGCGTGGACAAAAACTTCTTCTCCCGGGTCTTTTCGTTTTATAAATCCAGAACCCTTATCGTAGCTGTACCATTCGACGCAGCCAGGTATCTTCTTCTCTACAGGTTTAAGGGGTATATTTTTATCCTTTGCAGATCTAGTCGGTGAAGTTTTATTATGTGAGTCAGCTTGGCAAGCTGCTCTAAATCGATTGTCTGGAGAGTAGTACTTGGAGCTCTTTTCTTGGCCTATTCGGTGCTCCTTCAGAACAGGAGACGTTTGTTTCCCGACTGCTGGGATTTAGTTTGTCCCCCTGGTCTTAAATCTTGACGCCTTGGAGGGTTTGTGATCGCTGCTTTGGCAGCCTTAATATGTCGACGACTCAGATTGGAAGCATTTCTATTAACTTAAACTTTTATTGTCTGAGATAAGGCAGCTTCGATTGTATCTCGATCAGCATCACGTACACGTCGTTGTGTATCTAGATCTGCGATCCCATCAAGAAACTGATTCAGAGTTATACGATTTCTGGCACGTTCTGGGCAGTCACCAAATGCTAGGTAAACTAGTCGTTGTACATCAGTAGCAAATTCATTCAGACTATCATTATTTCTTTGAATACGCCCTTTTAATTGACTATGGGCCACAGACAGCTGACGTTCGTCACTAAACCGCTCATTCATAGCCGCATCGAGCTGGTCAAAGTTGTCCTGTATTTGCTGTGGTAGTGTATCACAGAAACACTGCGCTGTACCACGAAGGTAAGGTGCTATATAGAGAGCTTTGAGCTCAGACGACCATCCATTTGCTCTAGAAACAGCTTCGAAATGTCTCCTATAAATAGTCCATGGTTCTTTTCCATTATAATCTCTCGGAAAGAGACGGATGCTAGCAGGTTCTATATGTGATGTACAGTTACACGGCACTACGGTGGCAGGAAAAGAGTTATCCTGGTTAATCACTGGTGGATTTACTTCATTGCAGGGAACTTGATTGGGCGCTGACACCTTAGCAGGACCTTTTGTTGATCTCTGTGACTGAGTGGATTCTGAAGTGATTCTCTCAGGAGCCTACGTGCCGACAGCAGGGGAATTACATGCGCTAGATGAAGATCTTTGGAAATGATTCGAAGTAGGCTGGTGGAAAGGCGAAGAGTTTCGTGCTTGAGAGCTTTGAGCAAGTCCCGTGAGAGTAGAACAGATTGGTCCTTGTAAAGGCAAATCATCGATATGATCATTGACTACAGGTGAAGCGATAGCTTCCTCATATCTAGCTTGATTTCCGTTTGAATTCACATCTTGTATGATATTAGGCTGATTCGGGATATCTGGAGTTACAGGAGTAGGCTGATTAGCTAAGTCACTGATGGAATGCCCAACGGCTTCTTCGTGCGAAATTTCTACTTTGCGTAGTCTAGCAGACAGATCTTGCATGAGATTAGTCATTTGTTGCATTTGCTGGCCCAAAGCAACAAGTAAAGAGCCATTTCGTGTCGAAGTACTCATCCTTAGATCTGTAGTGCCGTTCAGGTCTCCAGAATTGACAACTTTGTCTGGTTTGTTTACTTCAGCGGGTTCAAACAATGACCTTCCCAATGCTGAGAATTGGTTCCACATGATTTAATAAAACAAAAACAATTCTGAAGCTTATATGTCTTATTTACAAATAATAATAGCCGAGCAGAGCTAAGAATAGTAGATGGGGATCTTTTTTCAAAGAATTAAAGAACCCCACACTTCACACCAATGTTATCTTTTTAGTTTTTTATTCCTCAAAATTGTCTGACAAAAATGTGGCCTCAGGAAAGTAAATGGCAAATTTCTCTCAAAGTTGTTAGTCACCGATACTTGTAAGTGACTGTACCTAATAGCAAAACAGTCGAGCTCGAATTCCTGTGTGGGTGCCCCGTGCCCACTACACACCCTATGTATAATGTGAACACGATACACGAATGTAGGTCAGTCTCATAATGTGTGGCTGTCAGCTTTATGTTTACTTTCTGAAGTAAGCTAAGTAGGCATGCCGGTCGAGTAGTTTTCGCAGCCGATAATTTAATTTAATCAACGCGTAGTGCAGCGCGTGAATCGGTTAAAAGAATTCAATTAAATTCTATTTAAATAAGTGCGTGATACAGGTGCAGAAGTTTGAAAAACTTAATGCCCTTGTTTGTGTTTCGTGTTAGTGTAGTACAGCGCTAGGGCTCCTGAAAATGAATGCCTCAACTGGAACCTACAGCGAGGGATTGGGAGATATTGGACAACGATCGGCCAGCAATTCAGGTAAATTTAAGCCTGACAATTATGGTGAGTACACAAAGTTTTGTTTTATCAATTTAAATGGTGATTGTTATTGTGTTATGAAGTAGGTTATGTTCTATTTGTTTTTATTGCGTATGCGTCGATGTGGTACGATGCGTTGGTAAAGCGCCTGTAATAAATATGTCATGCTAGTTACAAGGCATGAGAGTAAATGGTAGTGAGATTTTGTAACACTTTTACGTGGCTAGATTGCTACCAGCGGTAACTCGCATCGAGTTCATCGCATGCGATAAATTCGGCTGAGATTGTAAAGTGACTGGCCAGCTGATATATCTTATATCTAATATCTTTTGCCAGCAGGAAGAAATATAGAATTTGCTTCTTATTATTTTATTTTATTCTATTTTAACTAATAACACTAATTTATGGTAGTTTTAATGCTGTGCGTAAACTCTTATAAATAGCCCCAAATAGACAAGATCGGAATTTTAAACAATAATGGCAATTTTACATGCAAAAATGTAAAAAAAAAAATGCAAATAAAAAAAATAAAAAAAAAACTTACAAAATTTCAAATAAGCAGCCAGTTTATTTCAGTCCTTATATTATTTCGAGAAATGTTATTCCAATTCAATAATCTTTGGTTCTTCGTGAAACTTTTATTTTCTTTTCTTGATACACAAGTCCAAATTAAATATCACTTTAACTACATCTAAAATTTATTTGTAGATTCTATTGACAAACAAAATTCAACTCTTAAAATGTTAATTACAAGAATTTAATTTTTTCTTTAACTTTTTAGATGCCGTGCACATGCAAATCAGACTCGTAGAGAGAGGTCACCGACTGTGTCATGACATTTTTCGATGCTCGACAAGGTCATAGAGTTGAAGTTCAATTCGCCGTGGGAAATTTTTGTTTGATGCGTTCGGCATTTCAGAGATAAGTGTCTTTACTTTTTAATGCTGTTTCCGATTTGTAACTTTTCCTTTTTTATGCAACTATACTTATCTCTTCAACGGCAGCAAAGGATAACTTTGTTAATTTATGCGTATATTATAATTGAGCATATGTCCCGAATTAAGATGGCCATATGAAAGGAGATGATAGATCTCGGAAATAAATGAAAAAAATGTATGGGAGGGTGGGGGTGGGGGGGGGGTCTAACTTCACCCCCCTGGGAGCTACGGGGGTTTGAAGGTTTTTCCTAGTGTTGAGTAAGGCTTCAACATGTTTGCCAATATTTCCTAGGTTTTTTGAAATATTGGAATGCGTTTTTTTCTAATCGACGGCTAATCAATTGCCCATTAAAAGGGTGTGAAATTCTTTTTCCTGTTATTAATGTCTTCGAAGTTATAGCCCTGAAAAGTGAAAATTTTGAGTCAAAAAATTAATTTTTTCGAATTCAAATGAAATTATCTCAAAATTTTACCCTATTATTTTTTTATTTTTTTTGGCTTGAAAGAAAGTCCAATCGGTGCTCTATAACGTAGACTTCACAGCACACAAAAATATTTGAGCGTTCTCAAATCATAACATAAAATGTGCAGGTCTTACCTGAATCCCATTTTATAAATTTAAGGTTTTCACCAGAACAAAGTGAAACATTTTTCTGAAATAACTACAACAATTTTCAGTAGTCCAAGAACTGAACCAAGGAATACAAAATTACAGACAAAAAACCAGATGCAAGCAGACAAGTACAGATTTTTCACAAAAAATAAAGAAAAAGCAATTTCGATTTGTTAGATACTTTACTATTACATTATTACATATTTAAACTATTAATACTTACAAAAATTATCTAAAACTAACTGACACTAGCTGTTCAAAATATTCTCGAAATGTTCCGCCATTATTTTGAATGCATAGCAAAAATCTACGTTTAATAGATCTTTTAAGATCTGTCGTCCTTAAATCCTCCCTAACTTTTAGGGCAGATTCTTCGATCCTCCTTCTCAACTGATAATCAGTTGATATTTGTACTGAATACGCCATCTCTTTCATATATCCCCAGAGATAAAAATCCAAAGGAGTCAAATCCGGTGATCGTGGCATCCAAAGAATGGGCGCATACCGTCCAATGAATTTCCCCGGGTAATTTCTATGAAACCAGTTGAAAACTGGTTGAGCACTATGTGCTGGAGCACCATCATGTTGATAAAACATTTGACTCCTTGTTGCTAAGGGCACATCCTCCAATAATCGTGGTAGATCATCTTGGAGAAAATCCAAATAATTGCTGCTATTCAGTCTTGTAGGAAGTATATGTGGACCAATAAGCAAATTTCCTAGAATGCCTGCCCACATGTTAACTGCAAATCTATGTTGTGTTGATGGTCGACGCGACGCATGAGGATTTTCTGCAGCCCAAAGATGTTGGTTGTGGAAGTTTGTCGCGCCAGATTTCGTAAACTGGGATTCATCTGTCCATAAAATGTGGTCCAAGAATGTGTAGTCTTCCACGTCATGCTCAAGGATCCAGTTGCAGAACTCCCATTGCTTCCCAAAATCGGTGGGTAAGAGCTCCTGAACAGGTGTCAAACAGTATGGGTGCATTCTGGAGTTGGTGTCGTGTATAATCCTAAAAACAGATGATCGCGAAACTCCAGTGTGAAGAGAAATTCTTTTTATGTTTATTGTATGGTCTCTCCTTATAAGATCTCGAACTCGTTCTTTAGCTTCAACCATAAATGCTGATCGTCGGGCGTCTTCATTTCGTCTGCTGACTGCTCCACCATCCCGCAATCTTTGATAAGTTACTGCAAACACGGATCTGTGTGGTACTCTACGTTGAGGAAATGCTTCGCAATAAAGCCTTTCAGCCTCTCGACTACTTCCTAGAGCAGCGCCGTAAATATATTCAAAATCAGCGTATTCTTTGTTACTAAACCCGGACATTTCTTTTTATTTAATACCTTTTATTTATAAGTTGAAAAGATGTGGACTAATGATTAAATATTTAGTAAAACTGCAATTTATATCCTAAGTGACACTTAATTATCCACACCCCACCATGAAATTTTTTTCAGTGAGTGGTATTTTTGACCACAAACAATAGAAGATAATAAAATTTATGGATCAAAATGAACTTAGGAAAATTGCTTAGTTTTAAAATGTTAATATTCAAACCGCAATGCTTACAGGTAATGCATGTGCCCCTAAAAACAGTCCTTCAGATTACATGGAATTCGTCCAAAATTGGAATTGATTTATGGCTTGCTTTAAATTTAAGGATGTGACCAATCAAGCGTACATGGGTTAGTGCAGTTGCGGTACAGTCGCCATGTTGTCATCATTCCTTTCGAATACATTCTCTGTTTTAATAGATTACTGAAAATTGTTGTAGTTATTTCAGAAAAATGTTTCACTTTGTTTCACTTTGTTCTGGTGAAAACCTTAAATTTATAAAATAGGTAAGACCAGCACATTTTATGTTATGATTTGAGAACGTGTAAATAAGTTGCTTCCATTCCTAGATTCCGCTTGCCTTCTTCAATTCGATCTGTTAATTAAGTGACTTTTAGTACTAGAGCTAAAGAGCTCAGTCTTTTAAAAGAGCACCAAGTTAGAGCCAAAGGCTCAATATCCTTCAATGAGAGCTGAAAAGCTCATTACCTTTGATATCAGCCATGTTGGAGCTAAAGAGCTCAATATCTGGCAATAGAATTAAACACCGAGAGTTGCAGGTAAAACTCTGAACCTTTATTGCACTTAATTTATACTTTTTGAAAATTGCTTACATCGTTAAAACCTTAATACGAAATATTGTTTCTCATGAGAACTATTCTATATTACAAAGAGTATTACAAAATTGCTTACCTTGCTCATATTAGCAATATTGATCAAAAATATATATTTTCTATAAATGCATATACATTAACCCCTATTGAACAAATGCTAAGTAGATATGACACAGTTATCGATTGCGTCATTGAGCTTCATCACGGTGCAACGGTGACCAGTGGTGATCATATTGCATTTTTACAACTTTCTTTCACTTAGCGTAAATTCGTGAATGGATCGTAGAATGGCGCATGGCTATTCCGATCATATTTCTTTTTCTTTGTTGTTATTTACTTTCGCTTGTTATGTTTGTTTCGTTTATTTTTATTTGTTGTTGAAGTACGTGCATATGCCTTTATTATTGTGGTATGTAGGTATGCTCTACATCCTTACCGTAAAAAGAGAAAAAAAAATTTTATAGAGAAATTTTTTTTTTATTTGCTTATATGAGTACAATGGGCAATTTGCATATAAATGACTTAATACGTATATGTATATAGGTACATGATTTTGATACAGATGACAACACTACCTTTAATTAATCGATTATTTCACATTTTTAAAGAGTTATAATGTTTCTTTATAATTATTAAAGTTGCTTAACTGATATGTACATTATGTGTATATATTGTCACAAAACCACTCACCTGGACTAAATTACAGTGGCACATTGAACGCAAGTTTCTCCTGGCCACCCATCCGTGTTTTCAATTTCTACCCTTGCAAATTCCATCAACATATCAGCAACCATTCCTCCAAAAAGTGGACGCATATTTTTTTTGCAGCTAAGCATACTCGACATATTTTATCCAATTCTAAATTTTTTTTGTTGACGATAGCTCCACTGCGTAGTAAAAATTTTATTTACCACCTAAAAAAGCACAGAAATGTCAATAGGGAATCCTTAGGATTCTCTCAATGAAGGCGGTACACTTTTCCCCAATTGTAAAGTTAATTCACTTTATAATTTAAACAAAGGAAAACAATAGTGATATATTTATTAATGAATTTGCTATTAGATTGGCGGATTATTTTATTTTAAAGGGAAAAGTAAACAAAGTTCTAACTCCAAATGTAAATGTTTCGATATACACAAATGTCAGAATGCCATCGTACCGCCTTCTTGACATTTTTTCCGAGGAACTGACAGAAAAGACCCACTGCACTGTAATGGAATATCAAACCCGAAGTAAAGCCCCGTTTCCATATCTGCCCCATTCATTATTACAATTCGGACCAAAATCTAGGCCTGCCTAGATAAAACCCCGTGACGCCCTCGGAAAAGTGACGTGGGTTTCTAGAACTCTAGCGAATCTTTCGCAAAAGACTTGACCAATGTGGGTAGAGAAGAACTCATGGTAGAAATTAAACGTAAGGGGCAGTAGGTACATGTCCAAAGATACAATTTCGCAACTTCCACTTACTCAAAGTGATAATAAAAGCAACTTTTGGCATTTGCGGAGAAAAAAATCAAAGACACTCTTAGCATTTATGAAAATATAGTTCAAAAGATCTTCCGCCTCTTATTAAAATAAAACTTCATGGAAGTTTCGTTATTTGTCGAAGTACACCACTCAACGAAACTTTCGACTAAGAGTAGAAATTGAAGAAGATTTTGACAGTTGTTAAAAATAGGACTTAGTGGGACTCCCAACATTCACTAATGTAGAACATAAAGGAATTCTTGACATTGAAAGAAGCAATTAAGATGAATTTCCACCAAAACATTAAATGGAAACCTGTAAAAATGAAAAACAAATAAAATGAATTTCCACAAAAACATTTAATAGAAACCTGTTAAATTGAAAGCCATTAAAATGAATTTCCACCAAAACATTAAATGAAAACCTGTCAAAATGAAAAGCAAATAAAATGAATTTCCACCAAAATATTTAATAGAAACCTGTCAAATTAAAACCATTAAAATGAATTTCCAACAAAACATTAAATAGAAACTGTAAAAAAAAAAATTTGAAACAATTAAAATGAATTTCCACCAAAACATTCAATAGAAACCTGTCAAAATTAAAAGCCATTAAAATGAATTTCCAACAAAACATTAAATAGAAACTGTCAATAATTAGAAATGATTAAAATGAATTTCCACCAACACATTAAAAAAAAGAAAAGAAAAAACTGTCAAAATGAGAAACAATTAAAAAGAATTTCCACCAAAACATTAAATGGAAGCCTGTCAAAATTAGAAAAAAGAGGAGTCCCTCTACTTTTGACAGACTCGAGTAAACATTTGGAACTGTTATCTCATAGCAAGTTTTCGGCAACTGACCTACTTGCGTAGCACCATCACCAATTTGACAATAAAATTTAAAGTTTCACCAGGAAAATTTCTATATCTGCTAGGCATCGAAATTAAAGTGTCAACGAAAACATTCACTAGATTGGGAAATAAAACTTACAGCTTGACAGAAATATTCTCCATAATCGATAATCAAACTTGAGGTTTTAACTGGAATATTCCTATATCTAATAATCAACGAAATTAGAGCCTCGATGAAAGGATTTTTCATATTTAAAAATCAAGTTTAAAGTTTAACGGAAAAACTTCCTACACTTGACAATAAAATTTAAAGTTTCACCAGAAAGATTTCTATATCTGCTAAGCATCGAAATTAAAGTTGCAACGAGAACATTCGCTAGATTGGGAAATAAAACTTACAGTTTGACAGAAACATTCTCTATAGCTGATAACTAAATTTAAAGTTTTAACGGAAAGATTTTCTACGCTTGGTAATCCACAAGTGTAAAGTTCAGCAAAAAGATTCTCTACATTTCGAAATCGAATTTTAAAACTCTACTAGAAATATTTTCTATAGGTGATAATCCATAAGTTTAAATTTGATAACGAACGAAGCTAAAACTTCAACAACTCTAAATTCCCCCTAAATTTGATAAACTCTCTACACTCAGTGTATTCGACTTCAGAAACTTTAAGTGTTTCTGAACACTCATATAGTTGGGCCGCCAATAGTTGAAACTACACCCGGGAAGTAATAAATCTTCCATAAACCAGATAAATTGCATACGCTTATCGTTGACAACTTCAGGAATTCCCGATAACTTCTGGGAAGTACTGGGATTCGGTCGAGAACAATACGACAACGCTAAATAACCCTTAGCTTCTCTCAGATCTACCAACCGGCAAGCCATAAGACGGGGTACCCGTTAGCGTCTTATAGTGGAGTAACCAACATCTAAATTCGTCACCCGAAATTGAGAAATATTCCGAAACTTTCATCCTTAACGAGTCTAGTACACGAAACACATCCTGCACCTTCTGAGCTCGAGTAGCGACAGCTCGAATTCCCAAGCAGAAAAGGAGTGACGATTGAGTAGAATGGCAGAGGAGCAGCTTGACAAAATTCTGCAGAAAATCGAGGAGGTGAAGGCTTTGAAGGGGCAGCATACTATCTTCAGGGAAGACTTAAGTGCACTACAAAGGCAGATGGCCGCTTTTAAGTCCTCAATGGAACTGCCTTTGTTAATAGAGTAATGGATGATACGGAGGGTCACTCCAATGTAAAGTCCGCCGACAAGTCAGCTAATATTCCACCGCCAAGCGGTCAATCTACGCCGTCGTCTTCAAAAATTCTAAGAGAAAGCCCTGATAGCAACGATACCAACCAAGTTGAGCCAAATCGGGCTGCGGGTATTAGTTCTAACCCAGCGGTGTCTCAGCAAGCAGGTGAGACACCTTCTACCTCACCTCATCGACCGCAGCATGCAGCTACGGACCAGCCTATAAGAAGACCAATGCTTTCTCCCACGGAATGCGATGGTAAGGCACCGTGGAATCATTATGAATTGCACTTCGAAGCAATCGCAGAAACGAACGGGTGGGATAACAGAACGAAAGCGCTGTATTTAGCTGCATCATGCGCGGCATGGCTTTGGGATTTTACGAGACCCTAAGTCAAGAGGCCAGAAGAATGTATATCAAGGAGAGAAATGCACTCTCTATCCAATTCGGGGCTGAGTGTACCAGTCATTTAGTCACGTCCAGCTCAGCACAAGAGTCCAGAAGAATGGAGAGATGTTTTCAGAATTTGCCACGGAACTTTTACGGCTGACTAGGCTCAAGTTCCCATACTGTCCGGAGGATGCCAGAGATCAAATAGCCTTGGAACATTTCCTAGACGGAATTTTTAACCTAGATGTTCAAGAAAGAGTGCGAGACTTCAATCCATCTACATTACAAGAGGCTGTCCAAACAGCTTTCCGAATTGAAGCTAATCATCGAGCATCCCGAGCCACGAGGCGAAATATACGAGTCGCCGTGGCAACGAGTAATAATAGACCTCCACCAAGAGAATCGCCGGACTTCAGAAGAGAATCGACAGGAAGAAATTCAACACGGATGTTGTCGGGAAACGCGAGCGAGCTAGCGTGAAGGAACCGCAGCCAGCTCAACCAGATTCAACAGCTCCGATGTCCGTTAACACCTCGTCTAAACCCGATCTTTTAGCCCAAAGCATCACAGGAACTATCCGTCGATGAGATTTTCGACGAAGGTTTGGTTTTATAATGCGTGACGAGAATAAAATAGATGTCTTCTTTCACTTCGCCAACTTCCAAAACCCAATTGTAAATCCGGTCAATGAGTTAGCACCAGGGAACCGAGTAGAGTTTGACCTGATTGAAAGGCGTCCTAGTAATAGAGCTATTAATATCCTGCTGTTACCCAGTAACTCGAGGAGGAATATACTAGGACCTATATCCGTTTCCGCAGAAAGTCCGTTGTCACACGTCGTATCTTCACCGAGCCCCCAGCAAGTTCAGACCCAGCAGCTCTTCGGTAATGGTGAGGATAGTACGGGTGTGACTTCGTCCAATTCGGGAGGAATTTTAAACACTAGTCAGCTGGCCTCGGGGAGCAGAGACCAGCGGACATCACCAATGCTCCAAGTACAGTCCGCAAGCACGTCCTCGGCAATACTATAACCTACCGTACACCAATCCATAACCTTATACCCGAAACCAAGCGTACGTTAATAACAAGCGATTCACAGAAAACAAATACACAAATCACTAACACCCCACACACTGAAGCACTAATTTCTCACACACCTATCACCAATACACCGACCACTAACACACTCACAAGCCGTCCTCCTCCCACTAACACCTTAACAAACCACCCACTTCCAACTAACACACTAATGAACCCTCCTCCTCGCACTAACACCTTCACAAAACACCCACGTCCCACTAACACACTAACACACCACCCACCTCCCACAAACACACTAACGCACCATCCACCTCCCCTAACACACTGATTAACCCTCCTCCTCCCACTAACACCTTCACAAAACACCCACGTCCCACTAACACAACTAATACACCACCCACCTCTCACTAACGCACTAACACACCATCCACCTCTCACTACCTACACGAATCCATTCTTCCTCTCCCACTAACACACTAATTAATTCCTCCTCTCCCACTAACGCATTAATACATTCTTCCTATCCCACTAACGCACGGATACACCGTCCACTCTCCACAAACACACTAACAAACAGCCTTACAACCAACACCCATGCATCTATCACACACCAGACACTAGCACATAATACCCCAATTCCCGCGACACCAATAACCATAGACGACGTAGAAACGCTGGGCGCGACAATATCACTAGCTTTAAGGCTACCACCTCCACCTATAATAACTGTGAGCCAAGGTATGATTTGTAGTACCATCAAGATAAAAGTAAAAATTGAAGGACTTGCCTGCCACATGATTGTGGATACCGGAGCTACGCATTCCATTCTTAACCGCCGAATATTCGCTTGTCTACGAAACTATTCTCATCTCAAACCCTCCTTCACGCAAATTAGGAATGTCACAGGAGAAACCAGTATCGTAGATGGTGTTGCGGAGCTGCGCATAACTACAAAAATTTCCCGACCACACATACCTTCTACGTAGCTAATGTCTTAGACGACTGCATTATCGGAATGGACTTTCTTGCAGTCACCGTTGTTCAATTAACTTATAGAGGCGTTTTGTCCAGATTGCCCACGAGATCGTATCAATAATGGAAGAGATAGGTGATCATTTTGTCAGAACCGTCCAAGATTGTACGTTACCAGCTGAATCAACCTGCTTCATAGAACTTTACAATCCGGGGGTCGGTGAACAAGAAACACTTGTTCTATCCCCAAAGAACGTTCCCCCGTCTCTCTGGATGGAGCCAGCGGTCTGCCTTTCACATAACGGAAGTATAATAGTTCGTGTGACTAATATCACTAAAAACCCAATCGAGCTGAAAGCTAGCACTTCTCTTGCAGATGTCGAAGTGGCTTCAGACATTGTCAGCTCGTCCAAGATGGTAACACCCAGCTTCGAGAGTTTGCCACCTGAACTATAAAGATTGCTGGAACCCACGACTGTGCAGCTGGATCACCAACAGAAAATGATACTGGAAAAGCTACTACTGGAACATCAAGATGTCTTTGCGCGAACCAAAAACGACCTCGGCCGAACCACGATAACGCGCCATCAGATCGACGTAGGCAGCAACAAGCCGATTAAACAGCCTTCAAGGCGGCTTCCATTGGCCAAACATCAGGAAATTTAGTGCGCGAGATGAAAATCCAAGGCGTTATCAATCCATCAAGTAGCCCTTGGACTTCTCCAGTCGTGCTGGTGAAAAAAAGGATGGCTCGACTAGATTTTGCGTCGACTACAGGTGGTTAAATGAGCGCACCAAAAAGAATTAATACCCTCTGCCAGGTATTGATCTGACTCTTGATGCACTCGCTGGTTCTACTTGGTTTTCGACACTAGACCTACAGTCGGGCTACTGGCCAGTAGAAGTGGAAGAAGAAGATCGCGAAAAAACCGCCTTCACTACAGGCAGTGGATTGTGGGAGCTTTCAGTTATGCCATTTGGACTATCTAATGCCCCTGCAACCTTTCAGAGGCTCATGGAAATCGTTCTCCAAGGAATTCCACCCCAGGCGTGCCTAGTATATTTGGACGATGTCATCGTACACGCCTCCACGTTCGAACAAATGGTTGAAAAACTCGGCCTTGTCTTAACCCAATTAAGAGTAGCAAACTTAAAAGTTTCACCGAAGAAGTGTCAGTTGTGTCAGAGAGAGGTGAAGTCCGTAGGACATGTCATCAGTGACTCCGGCTTGTCGACATATCCCGACAAAACTAATACTGTAAAGAATTGGCCTCGACCACAAACACGAAGTGATATCCAGTCATTTCTTGGGCTGTGTGCTTATTACCGGCGATTTGTTAAAAATTTCTCAGCTATCGGGAAACCATTGACGGAGCTTACGGAAAAGGTTGAAAGTTTCTCTGTTGAGAAGCGTTCGAGGAGTTGAAAGACCGCTTAACAACTGCACCTATACTTACACAGCCTGATGAAAACCTGCCTTTTATCCTGGACACAGACCCCAGCCAAAACGCTTGGGGAGCCATTCTCTCACAGGTGAAAGACGGGATGGAACACGTGGTGGAGTACCATAGCAAAACACTCAGTCGGCCTGAGCGAAACTGCTGTGCCACCAGGAAAGAATTGGTTGCGATAGTCAAGGCCTGCGCACATTTTCAGCCCGACTTACTGGGAAAAAAATTCACAATTCGAACAGACCATGCATCGTTGAGATGGTTGATGAATTCTAGGTGTCCCGAAGGGCAAGTAGCAAGATGGATAGTACGCATGCAGGCCTATGATTTTGAAACTGTGCACCGCCCAGGTAAGTGTCACAGCAACGCAGATGCAATGTCTCGCCGTCCTTGTTCAGCGGCTGAGTGCCAATATTGTCAGCGGATCGAAGAAAAAGACACCATCACTATTCGTCTAGTTACCGCGCAAGAGGATATAACTCAACACCAGGAGGATGACCTCACATTACGACACATTCGGAGTTGGCTGACTTCGGGTCAGCGCCCCGATAAAGACAGCATCAAAAACCTCAGCCCAGATATTAAAGCGTATTGGTCAATGTGGTCTGTGCTGAAATTAGAAAATAACATCGTCATCCGACTAATCAGTCAAGGAACCGAAACTATAAAACAAATCCTGGTACCAAAATCTCTTCGAAAACTTGTCCTCAATCAGGTACACGATTCTTTCGGTGGCGGACACTTCGGCATTGACAAGACGTTAGGTAAGCTTCGACAGAAATATTATTGGGTGGGTAGCAGTACTGATGTGAAAGACTGGTGTGCTGGATATCTACAGTGTCAAGCAGGGAAAGGGCCGCGGCCAAGACGGCGCGCTCCTCTACAGGTAGGCAACATTGGTGCACGTTTCGAAAGAGTTGCTGTAGACATATTGGAACCACTACCAAAGACCAATAAAGGTAACCGGTACCTGGTAGTCTGTATGGACTACTTCACTAAATGGCCCGAAGTAATTCCAGTACCAGATCAGACAGCCGAGACTGTATCAGATGCACTCATCTCAGCAGTATTCAGCCGACATGGAGCTCCACTACAGCTCCACTCGGATCAAGGCAGAAATTTTGAAAGTGCCGCCTTTCAGGAAGTAATGCAGAAAGTCGGAGTCGAGAAAACGCGTACAACAGCTTAACACCCACAGTCAGATGGTTTCGTCGAAAGATTTAACCGAACCATACTGGACTATCTGGCGAAATTTTTGAATTCACACCAAAGAGAATGGGACCAGTATGTTCCATACCTATTACTGGCATATCGCGTGAGTGTGCAAGATAGCACTAAACAGATACCTACTAAACTCCTTTTATGTCGCGAACTTCGTTTACCACTCGAAATGGTCTTGCGAAGCCGAACTACTGAAGGCATGTCGACTAGCGAATACCTTGACAAACTGACCACGACACTGAATACGATTCATGAGAGTAATCGTGTCATCCTGAACACCGCGAGCCGGCGAATGAAGACATACTATGACCTGCGATCAAAGAAACCCAGTTTCCATGTAGGTCAACTAGTGTGGTTATATTTCCCACGACGCGTAATCGGGCGGTGTCCAAAACTGCACTGCGACTGGGATGGGCCATACAAGATCACCGACGCTGTAACCGAAGTGGTGTTCAAGATAAAAAAATGTCACGGTGGAAAGATGCTGACAGACTGGCCCCGTACCGCGAAAGGAACGACCTTTCCATATAACCACTAATACTTCCTGGTAGCCCTAAGAAGGCATCCAGCCTGCTTAACTGGTAACTACAGGATACCAATGTGCCGCTTAGGACTACACAACCTAGCGGCCGGTATACCTCTTGTAACTTAGTGCACTTTTTCACACTCCCTCGCTTGACAATGAGTCAAAACCCCTCCCACATGGTACCCTACGTAGGCTACGCTGCCCTAGGATTTACACAGTAAAGACTGTCTTCGAAATTTTAACCCCTGCTGGGGACTTTGGGCACACCCTCGAACGATTGTCAACCTGCGGTGAGAGGGAGCTGCCCGTGCGGAAGAGGTCCTGCAATCAGTTGGTTAGGTTACTGGTTGCAGAGGCTTCTCCGACTGACCTTGGGGTTGAGGGTCGGAGGTGTACTGGTAGACCAGATTTTTTGGGTTATCGAGCTCTGACCAAGGGCCGGCGTGACGCTGTGGATGTGCTTCTGACTCACCATGCACAAATCAAGTCCGACAAAGTGGCGTCCCTTTCCTCATTACTTCTATAATACGTGGTGGCTGAATAAAATTTAAATGGGCACGATCCTAGTAGAACCCATCGCTACCTTAAATGAGTAGATGAATTTTGCTTGACCGTCTATACCACTGACCCCTTCTGGGTTATCTTTCAGTGGACGTTTTAACTTTCCTATCCTTTCTTCATTACTTCTGTAATACGTGGTGGCTGAATAAAATTTAAAAGGACACGATCCTAGTAGAACCCATCGCTACCTTAAATGAGTAGATGAATTTTGCTTGACCGTCTATAGCTCTGACCCCTTCTGGGTTATCTTCCAGTAGACGTTTTAACTTTCCTATCCTTGCTTCATTACTTCTATAATACGTGGTGGCTGAATAAAATTTAAAAGACACGATCCTAGTAGAACCCATCGCTACCTCAAATGAGTAGATGAATTTTGCTTGATCGTCTATAGCTCTGACCCCTTTAAATGGACACGATCCTAGTAGAACCCATCGCTACCTTAAATGAGTATATGAATTTTGCTTGACCGTCTATACCACTGACCCCTTCTGGGTTATCTTTCAGTGGACGTTTTAACTTTCCTATCCTTTCTTCATTACTTCTGTAATACGTGGTGGCTGAATAAAATTTAAAAGGACACGATCCTAGTAGAACCCATCGCTACCTTAAATGAGTAGATGAATTTTGCTTGATCGTCTATAGATCTGACCCCTTCTGGGTTACCTTTCAGTGGACGTTTTAACTTTCTTATCCTTTCTTCATTACTTCTATAATAGTGGTGGCTGAATACAATTTAAAAGGACACGATCCTAGTAGAACCCATCGCTACCTTAAATGAGTAAATGAATTTTGCTTGACCGTCAATAGCTCTGACCCCTTCTGGGTTATCTTTCAGTGGACGTTTTAACTTTCCTATCCTTTCTTCATTACTTCTATAATACGTGGTGGCTGAATAAAATTTAAAAGGACTCGATCCTAGTAGAACCCATCGCTACTTTAAATAAGTAGATGAATTTTACTTGACCGTCTATAGCTTTGACCCCTTCTGGGTTATCTTTCACCGGACGTTTTAACTTTCCTATCCTTTCTTCATTACTTCTATAATACGTGGTGGCTGAATAAAATTTAAAAGGACACGATCCTAGTAGAACCCATCGCTACCTTAAATGAGTAGATGAATTTTGCTTGACCGTCTATATCTCTGACCACTTCTGGGTTATCTTTCAGTGAGCGTTTTAACTTTCCTAGCCTTTCTTCATTACTTCTATAGTACGTGGTGGCTGAATAAAATTTAAAAGGACACTATCCTAGTAGACCCCATCGCTACCTTAAATGAGTAAATGAATTTTGCTTGACCGTCAATAGCTCTGACCCTTTCTGCGTTATCTTTCAGTGGACGTTTTAACTTTCCTATCCTTTCTTCATTACTTCTATAATACGTGGTGGCTGAATAAAATTTAAAAGGACTCGATCCTAGTACAACCCATCGCTACTTTAAATGAGTAGATGAATTTTACTTGACCGTCTATAGCTCTGACCCCTTCTGGGCTATTTTTCAGTGGACGTTTTAACTTTCCTATCCTTTCTTCATTACTTCTATATTACGTGGTGGCTGAATAAAATTTAAAAGGACACGATCCTAGTAGAACTCATCGCTACCTTAAATGAGTAGATGAATTTTGCTTGACCGTCTATAGCTCTGACCCCTTCTGGGCTATTTTTCAGTGGACGTTTTAACTTCCCTATCCTTTCTTCTCTACTTCTATAATAAGTGGTGGCTGAATAAAATTTAAAAGGACACGATCCTAGTAGAACCCATCTCTACCTTAAATGAGTAGACGAATTTTGCTTGACCGTCTATAGCTCTAACCCCTTCTGGGTTATCTTTCAGTGGACGTTTTAACTTTCCTATCCTTTCTTCATTACTTATATAATACGTGGTGGCTAAAAAAAAAAATTATAAGAACACGATCCTTATTTAACCTGCCTCTGCCTTAAATGAGCAGATAATTTCCCACTAACTCTATCTGAGATAGCCTTCGTTAGAAGGTTTTACTTTCCCTATCCCTTCTTCATTCTTTCTACGATGCGTGGTGGCTGAATACAATTTAGCAGGACACGATCTTGGTAGATCCCGCAGATAAATCGTCGAGTCGACGACGTCGACTATACGTTTCTCGTTTGGATAGACCGCATCACTGAACCCAACAACCTTCCCCGCACCCTAGAAGTAACCGTGCGGCTCAAGCCCACCGGGCACCAACGAGCGATAAGTAAGCTTGGACGGAGCTACAAGCTTGCGAGGAGGGGGTAATGTCACAAAACCACTCAGCTGGACCAAATTTCAGTGGCTCATTGAACGCAAGTTTCCCCTGGCCACCCATTCGTGTTTTCAATTTGTAGCCTTGCAAATTCCATTAACATATCAGCAACCATTTCTCCAAAAAGTGGCCGCATATTTTATTTGCAGCTAAGCATACTCGACATATTTTATCCAATTCTAAATTTTTTTTGTTGACGATAGCTCCACTGCGTAGTAAAAATTATATTTTCCACATAAAAAAGTACAGCAACGTCAATAAGGAATCCTTAGGATTCTCTCAAAGATGGCGGTACACTTTTCGCCAATTGTAAAGGTAATTCACTTTATAATTTAAACAAACGAAAACAATAGTGATATATTTATTAGTGAATTTGCTACTAGATTGGCGGATTATTTTATTTTAAAGGGAAAACGCAAGTAAACAAAGTTCTAACTCCAAATGTAAATGTTTCAATATATACAAATTTTAGAACGCCATCGTACCGCCTTCTTGACAGTTTTTCCGAGGAACTGCCAGAAAAGAGCCACTGCACTGTAACGGAATATCAAACCCGAAGTAAAGCCCCGTTTCCATACCTGCCCCATTCATAATTACAATTCGGACCAAAATCTAGGCCTGCCTAGATAAAACCCCTGGCGCCCTCGGAAAAGTGACGTGGGTTTCTAGAACTCTAGCGATTCTTTCGCAAAAGACTTGACCAATGTGGGTAGAGAAGAACTCATGGTAGAAATTAAACGTAAGGGGCAGTAGGTACATGTCAAAATATAGAATTTCGCAACTTCCACTTACTGAAAGTGAAAATAATAGCAACTTTTGGCATTTGTGGAGATAAAAATCAAAGACACTCTTAGCATTTATGAAAGTAGAGTTCAAAAGATCTTCCGCCTCGTATTAAAATAAAACTCCATGGAACTTTCATTATTTGTCAAAGTACACCACTCAACGAAACTTTCGACTAAGAGTAGAAATTGAAGAAGCTTTTGACAGCTGTTAAAAATAGAACTTAGTGGAACTCCCAACATTCACTAATGTAGAACATAAAGGAATTCTTGACATTTAAAGAGACAATTAAAATGAATTTCCAACAAAACATTAAATAAAAGCCTGTCGGAATTCGAAGCAATAAAAATGAACTTGTCATTTAACGTAGCCGTCAAAATTAGGAAAAGCTGTAAAAGATTTAAGAAATTGTTGAATTAAATTGTAACTTAACGTAGATGTCAAAATTTGGAAAAGCTGTAAAAGAATCTCAGAAATTGTTGAATTAAATTGTAACTTAACGTAGCTGTCAAAATTTGGAAAAGCTGTAAAAGAAGTTAAGAAATTGTTGAATGAAAATGTAACTTAACGTAGTTGTCAAAACTTGGAAAAGCTGTAAAAGAATTTAAGAAATTGTTGAATTAAATTGTAACTTAACGTAGACAATCAGAGATAGAGGTCACCCCAAGACTTTGTAGTAAGGGATGGCAGACATAGATTGTAGTAGAATAGGTGTGGCAAGCAGCCATTTGTTTTTTGGTAAATTAATTAAGTTTGATCTGAGTTGTGCACCAAGAAAGAACAGAAAGTTTGTTTCGCTAAAAGTATCCCCGTTTTATCCTAATAAAATAATAGTTTTTTGCATTTAAACTGACCAGAAAGTTGTTTTCTTTTGTACACACCAAAGATAATAAAAAATTTAAAAACAAAAAAAGAGGTGAAATGCACAAACTCTAGGAGAAGGAAGGATAACCCAGATTCCTGAAACCGGCGCAGACAAAAGGAAAAGAGTGAAGCCCCCAGCGAGACGCTAGGAATACACCTCGCCAGGCTTCCAGGTATAAAGGTTTCCATTTTCAGTGTTCGTCAGACTACTTGTACTACGCGAGGTTCCTATGGTGACCGCTCGGCCAGGTGGAACCCGCAACCCTAGTGGTGCCTAAAAAAGAGCAAACAATTTTACGGAAGCGAAATAACGTAACAATATACTACAACACATATTATAATAAATGTCAGATGTCGATATCATAGTTCATAGTATTCTGATGCTATCAGATTTCTATATTCTAATGAAACGGTATGCTATTTAAATTTTAAATATATTTATATTGGTTATACATAAGTTATCTATGTTCTAATGTAATGGTATGCTATTTAAATTGTTATGTTTTTATTGGTTATCAGTTATCTTTTTTAGCCTATTCTTATGTATTTTCTTTCTTTTATTGTCAATATCTAGGTAGACATTTACTCCTTCTATTTCTTTTACTTCATATTGGCCTTTATAAGGGCTTTCACATTTTCTTTTATCTTCTCTTTTTAGAAGTGCAAAATCTTTTACTTTTATTTCAATTGGGTTTATTACTTTATCTAATTTCTCTTTACGTTTTGTTTTTGCTAAATCTAATAATATTTTAGCTCTATTGTGTGCTTGTGTTAACCTAAATTTTAGTTCTTTTGCGTAATCTTCATAATTGTATATAGGCGTATTATCATTGAAATCTACATTGTTCGCCAGGCTAGCGAGTTTTCTAAAGACTAGTTCATATGGAGTGTAACCCGTATCGGAATGTGGTGTGGTATTACAACAAAAGGTATAGTACGGAATCCATTCATCCCAATTGTATTCCTGTTTAAATGATAGAATATATTCATTTGGGACTCTGTGGTTTCTCTCAATTGAACCTAATGTTTGGTGATGATATGGTGTAGATGTTCTGTGCTCTATCTTCAAGTATTTGCATATGTTGGTGAATATTTCATTTATGAATTCCGTTCCCAAGTCTGTTTTTATCGTATTGAAGGTACCATATCATAATATGAATTTTTCAACTAATGCTCTGGCAACTGTAATTGCCTCCTTGTTCTCCAATGGTATAGCTTCAATATACTTGGTCAGTTCACACTGTATGGTTAGTATGTATCGAAATTCTTTTGACATTTTTAGTGGACCAACAGTATCTACAGAGATTACTTCGAAGCTCCTTTTTGGGGTATCCGTTATCACTAATTTTTCTCTAGTGTGTTTTAGGATTTTATTCTTTGCAAACAATTCACATCTGTTTATATAGTCTTTAACCATCTTGTTTAGATTTTTCCATATGTATCCTTGTTTTATCTTATTTATCGTTGTTTTGATACCTGAGTGTCCGCCGTGTGGTGAGTTTTGGAATTCATTGATTATATTATTCTTCATTTTAATATCTTTTATTTGTATGGGAGTTTTATATATTATAATTTTTAATTTTGTTTGCCTATTATTCTCATTTATATTTTGTGTCTTATTTTGCTGCAGCTTGTTAAATAACTTTTTAAATTCGTCGACGTTTATATAATGAAATGTGATGTCATCTTTCGCTAACGATAATGACTCTGTTTTCATTTTCTTCATTTTCGAAATCAGTATCTCCAGGATCTAACCTAAGTCGTGATATGGATTATTGCTGAATTCGATTATCACTCCCTTATTATTTATTATTATATTTGGCAAACTATTATTTCCTTTTTGTAGTGCTTTATTCTTGTTAACCTCAAATTTTAACTTTGGTATCCTCCTTACTTCGTTATTGGAAGTGCATTCCCATGCATAAAAGTGATCAGTCTTTATGTTAGTTGGGCTGCTATCCTGGGGTTTCTTCTTGTTAATTTTTTCTATTTTGCTGGACATTGCTCTTGTAGTTACTTTTATACTTGCAGTGGGAATCATTGCTCTTAATATATCAGAATCGATTTTTATTCTTGATAAGGCATCGACATTCGCATTGATTTTGCCTTGTTTATAATTAATTTCGAAGTCGTATTCGGCTAGATCTAATCTTATTCTTGTTAATTTGGAAGATGGATTTCTATGCGTAAAGAGACTTACTAAAGGTCTATGGTCTGTTACCACGAGAAATTTTCTACCATATAAATAAGGTCTAAAGAAATTTATTGCCCAATGAATGGCTAATAATTCTTTTTCAATAATTGGTTTATTAAGTTCATGCTTTGTTAGCGTTCTGCTAGCATATGAAATTGGTAAATCAGATCCTAGGTCACCTTGTGATAATACTGCTCCAAGAGCAAATTGTGAAGCATCTGTTGTTAAATTTTTCGTCAAATTGGGGTATTGTAATATTGGTGAATTTGTCAATTTTGACTTTAAACATGAAAATGCTTTTTGACATTCATCTGTCCAATCGAAAATGGTGTTCTTTTTCGATAGAGAATTTATTGGTCTTGCTATTTCAGCGAAGTTTGGAATGAATCTTCTGTAGCAGTTACAGAATGCAATAAATCTTCCTGCGTCATCCGCATTTTTTGTGGTGGGATAATTCAATACAGTGTCAAATTTTTTAGGGTCTGTTCTAATACCATCTTTTGTTATTAGATGTCCCAAATACGTTACTTCTGTCTGTAGAAATCTACATTTTTCCGAATTTAGTTTTAAATTATATTTTCTTAGAATGTTAAATGTCGTTATCAGATTTTGATTGTGATGTTTTAGACTACATCCAAAGATAATAATATCGTCTACGTATAAGAATGCTTCAGATAAAGCTATTGAAAGCATTCTTTGAAAACTATTGGTTGAAATTTTTAAACCAAATGGCAGTCTTTTAAATTGATAGTGGCCTTTGTTGCTTGAAAATGCACTCAATTCTTATCTAATTCGATTTGATGAAATGAACTTGTAAGATCAAGTGTGGAAAAGTATTTCGCTCTTCCAAGCTTGTCAAGTACATCATCAAGTCTTGTTAAAAGAAATTTATCATCTGAATTTTTTTTATTTGGTTGTCGGAAATCTACAACAAGACGTCATTTTTATTTTTGTTGTCGGATTTTTTTGGAACAATTAATAAAGGATAATTGTATGGACTTATTGATGGTTCAATAACGTCTTCCTTTATTAGCTTCTCTATTTGATTGTTTATTTCCTCGATTTGTGTCTGAGGAAGTCTATAATTTTTAACATATACTGGATTCTTGTCTGTAGTGGAGATTTTTTGACTGTAGAAATTATTTGTAGTTAATTTATCATCCGGTAAATGGAAAATATCTGAGAAATTTTTGCGTATTTCTAAAACAGAAATTCTCGCATATTCATCTAGATTTTCTAATTTTAGTTCTTTCAGAAGTTTAGTGAATCTGTTGTTGTTCTTATACTTGGTACTAGTGTTTATTATGTGGTAGTTTTCAAGAGGTTCTATTTTGGGTTTGAAATTTTTTAGGATAATTTCTCTATATAGCGTATTTAAAATTTTGATGTGTGCAACGCCTTTTGTAGGAATTATAGAATTAGATATGAAGATTTATTTTTGTATTTGTTCGTTTAGAACTATATTATCTTGTTTTATATTAACATTGATTGCTTGTGTTATCTCTGTTCTTGGTAGGATCTTTATCAAATTTAGATTTGGTAGTTTAGTATTTGTAATCTGATTTGCCCGTCATCCAGTAACTGAAGAAATAACTCTGCCCCCAAACAACATATTAATAGACTGAGGTTTGTGGAATGCGGGGTCTGCTAATTGTATATTGTTGGGAATATTCCAGCTAGTTGTTTTGATATTCATTGAAGGTTGTTGTTCCGTGATAGTTTTTAAAATCACTGCGTTTATGTCAGTCGAAAAGTCATTTAGCCTCGAATGAATCGTGAGGTTAGTTTCGGACCGTGCGTTTGTTTCGAGACCTCCAATTCGACTTATGGGTAGAGAAATTCGACGGCGTTGCAGACCTAGCGTTTGTACTAATCGTTCACAAACGAAGTGAAGTTGCGAGCCTGAGTCTAACAGTACTCTGCAGTTCACAAGAATCCATGAAGCGCCGCTAACTCTTATAACAGCGGGTGCTAGCATAACTTGAGACCCCTTTGTAGACATTTGACTCATATTTGTTGCACTGGATACTGATTGCATAGTATTCTGTGTTATTTCATTGGGTTGAAGGTTGCTGACAGGTTTCCTTCCATGTGGTAAGGTTGACCTGCCGTTGCTCCAGAATACTAGGTTTGGATGGATACTTTCGGGAAGAATACAAGAAGAAACAAGGAGCAAGCAGAGTTGCTATATCGCAACTCAACCTTCAGTCACAGCATTGGAAAGGCAGCTCCAACAATTTTGGGAAATAGAAAATCACGACTCGCCTCCTAGGTACATGTCAAGAGAGGAATTAGAATGTGAAGAACACTTTCAAACCACCGCTCAACGATCAACTTCGGGACGATATACCGTAAAACTTCCATTCCGGGAAAAACCGTCAAACCTTGGCTCATCCTTTGACTGACGTCGCAGCTAAGCGATTTTTCGCCTCAGAGAGAAAACTGTATAAGAACGAAAACACTGGAATACAGTATATAGAGTTTATGAAAGAATATGAAGCTCTTGGTCACATGCAGCCCATCGCAAGGGAACTCATTTCTCATAGACATTATTATATGCCACACCACTGCGTCACGAAGGCTGACAGCACCACCACTAAGTTTCGGGTGGTGTTTGATGCATCAGCTAAAACAACATCAGGGAAATCGCTCAACGACATTTTGATGGTAGGGCCAACAGTTCAGCCGGACTTATTTTCCATCTTAAGCAAATTCAGGATTCACAAGTACGTGATGACGGCAGACATTTGCAAAATGTATCGTCAGATTGAAATACATCCAAACGACAAAAGGTTTCAGCTCATATTGTGGCGTGATTCCAAAGAGAAACCACTTCAAACGTACCAATTAAACACTGTTACCTATGGAACCGCCGCGGCTCCTTTCCTTGCAACCAGAAGTTTAAACCAGTTAGCTCTGGCTGAATACGACTCAGCTCCAGAAGCAGCAAATGTCATTCTTGCAAGCACCTACGTAGACGACATCTTGACAGGATCTAATTCAACAAAAGAGTTAATAAACCTTAAGGACGATCTAATACGACTACTACGATCTGGAGGCATCGAATTAAGCAAATTCAGCACCAATCACAGCGAGATATTGCAAACTGTACCAGAAGATCACAAAGAGAAAATGATTCTCATCAATGAAACTGAGGTAACTAAGGCACTAGGATTAGTCTGGGAGCCAAACAAAGATACATTTCAATATCACATCGCAGAATATAAGCCAGATAAACTAACCAAGCGCACAATACTGTCCGACATAACTCGTATTTTCGACCCTCTTGGATTGATAGGACGCGTCACAGTGCTAGGGAAGCTATTTGTGCCAGAATTATTTAAGGACAAATGCACCTGGGATGAAGAATTGCCCGCACAATATAAAGAGAAGTGGCACAAATTTAAGAAACGCTTGTCTGAACTAAAAACCTTAAAAATTCCTCGACATGTAATATTGTCCAAACCAATTGATGTGCAACTTCACGCATTTTCTGACAGCAGCGAATACGCATATGGAGCCTGCTGTTACCTCAGATCATCAGATCATCACGGCCAAACTAGGGTTAGGCTCTTGTGTGCAAAATCAAGGATAGCACCACTGAAGACCATGACACTTGCTAGATTGGAACTCTGTGCAGCACTACTGATGGCAGAACTAGCTGAAAGAGTATGTCAGTGTTTATCAGTCAAGTTATCAAAAATCGTTTATTACACTGACTCCACTATTGTACTCTCATGGATCTCCTCGCCGTCATACACATGGACTACGTTTGTGGCAAATCGGGTAGAGAAAATACAACAACTGACTCAAACGAACCAGTGGAGGCACATAGATGGAGTTCAAAATCCTGCCGACATCACTTCTCATTTCTCATTTCCTTAGTGCAGTCAGGACTATGGTTTAAAGGACCAGCATTTTTAGCCAATCCCGAAGTAAGTTGGCCCAAACCTTCATTCAAATTGCCTGACAGGGTTCCAGAGACAAAACCGAAGAAATCGGTACTATCTACAGGAATAGAGGAGCATGAATACACCGATATGCTACAATTAGTGAACCATTCAAACTCATTTCTAAAGATGCAAAGAATATTTGCCTACTGTATCAGGTTTACACAGAATTGTAAAACATCAAAGGAGTCTAGGAAAACGGGAGAACTTTCAATCACAGAGTTGGATAAGGCTTTAAGCGGAGTCATCAAGAATGTACAGAGATCTGCACTTTACCGTCAATATTTGGAGTTAAAGAAAAATAAAGCATTAGATCCGAGTAACCCCATTCAACACTTGACTCCATACCTAGACCAAACTACCCAGATCATCAAAGTAAGAGGTCGACTAAAACACTCTGATCTTGCGCAAGAAGCAAAAAACCAAATACTGTTGCCCAAGGGACACAAGTTTAATGAGTTGTTGTTCGAGCATTTGCATAAACAACACATGCATGCGGCTCCTCAAACATTAATCGCAATTGCAAGACACCGATACTGGGTCATAGACGCCAGAAGACTTGCCCAGAAAACGGTTCACAAGTGCATAAGATGCTTTCGGTGTAAGCCAAAGGTTCTAGAACAAATAATGGGAGACCTACCAAAGGAACGAGTGAGGACCTCAACACCGTTTCACACCACAGGCGTCGATTTTTGTGGCTGTTCGAGATCTGGGCTCAACGTCAGGAGGGGGTGCCGGTTTGTAAATGGATAACTCAACAGTTTTTCAAATATAAAATTTTTATTCAATATATATGTTGCTTATAACTAATATCACAATTCAATTCTCCTTTTAATTCAGTGTTCTTAACCTATGAAAGTTCAATCCCTAAAACTAGCCTTAGCCTACCACAATAATTCACTAATTGAATGACAATTCAAAAAAATAATTCAACAAATTTAAAACCAAATGAATTAAACAAAATTCGTACTAATTCAGGAATAACTCCAATTTCGTCACTATGTTGGTTTCTAAAAGAAAAGAAGAAAAAATATTGTTTAAGCAAGCGCTAAACGTGTGAGTAAGCCTTTATAGATAAATGCTATGCTTGAATTAATATATATGCATGTATTCTGGACAATGAACAGCCACGTGAAAACACAACTTGCTCGTGTAAGCAAAGTAGCAGTACCAAATCTAAATGTCACGCAGAAGTAAATTTCTGCAGTCGGAGTAAATTCCTACTCGGGTGAAATGAAAATATAGCAGAATTAAACTTCTGCAGTAGGAGTAAATTCCTACTTTAGGTGGACAAGGAATATTAGCAGAATTAAATTTCTGCAGTAGGAGTAAATTCCTACTTTAGATGGACAAGGAATATTAGCAGAATTAAATTTCTGCAGTAGGAGTAAATTCCTACTTTAGGTGGGCAAGGAATATTAGCAGAATTAAACTTCTGCCGTAGGAGTAAATTCCTACTTAGATGGAAGCAAATAAGGTTTAGGATAGTTGGAAAAATCAGATTAAACTCTGATGTGTTCAGATTAAATTCTGAACTAGGAATGGTTGATTTTGCTGCGGCTCGCTGCTTATTTATAGCCGCCGCAAACCGCTATTTTGTTGCTTCAAACATGCGTTGCCCTGGCAACGCTAATTTCATAGTTTCGTTTCTATTGCGGCGAGAGCGACAGCAGCTGATTTGTGTAATGTCATGTTGATGACATTAAAGAATGTAAATAATCGCAGCGAAGTGCGATTTTTTTGGTAAGTTGGAGATATTTGTATGTTTATTGTTTATTTAATACGTTTCTAATTTATTTTTAGGTGAAATTGGATTCAGTGTGAATAGATACAGAACTTCCCGTGGATTATTTATGAATATGCCATGCGTGATCTGGGATTTGGAAGATTAATAGGATTGCCTTCTTTCTTTTCTTTAGATAAGTATCCTTCGAGTTTTGTTATTCCAGAGTGAGATACTTTGTGGTATCTTTTATTTTGTTTTTAGGTGTATCTACTTTGAGTTTTGTTCCACGCTTGGCGTATCTTTTGGCACGGGTGCTCAAACGAATAAAGTTCATGAGAAGAATCAACGCGGGATATGTCAATTGTATGTGGACTGAACATCTTCCCGCCTCAAAAAAAAAGGGAATATAATAAATAAATAATCTATCGCTAGCCTTCAAGACAAGTGAAAAAATATGTAGGGGAAATGCTCTTTCAATAAAATATTAGTTTTTATAAATTGACTTACTGTAATCTGTGTTTTGAAGTGTATAATGTCCCTTTTCTTGGTGACCTTTATGGTGACATCGCCAGGGAGTCGAAATCTGTAGAATTTCCTTGCTGATTTGATATCATCCCATGGCACGTAGGCAGTTTCCAACAATTTAATAACGATGGGAGTAGCCATGATTTGTCCCACCAGGTCGACTGGGATCCCTGGACTTGGTTGTAATGGTTCCTGGTTGATTGATGAGAGATCCTTTGGTGCTGGAGGATTGCTTGTTGGGTCCTTAAACTGCATTGGAGGTTCCAGTAGAATATCCTGCAATGGCAGAGGTGATGTTGTCATGGAACCTTTGGTTGTCGTCTTTGGTATTCGATAATGTGCTGGAAGATCCATTAATCGAGGTATTGGTTCCCGTATAACATCCTGCGATGGTGGATTGTAATTTCTATTAGGTACTTGCTTGGGCTTCGTTGAGGTTCCTATATCGGCTATTTTTCTCTTTCCACTAGGCACCACTTCGAGTAATTCTGGCATGTGTCTAGAAGTTTTAGTAGCTGCTGCAGGTAGCCACGGCTGAGTCTGAATCCGCACTCCTGGGCAGTACTCCCTCGGTATTGATTTAAATTCGAAGCTGTCATTTGGCTTAGGTTCCTTTTGAAGCCGTTTTAGTTCTGCTGTAGCGGGCCTTGCTTCAAATGGCCTACGTATTTTTTTTAACAATCACAATTTTCTCGGATGGTGGGTGCATTATGGCAGATTTGAGTTGTTGCCGTGCCTTCTTCGGAGGCGATGGTCGGACAATGGCTGATTTGATCCTCCTTCTTGCCTTTTTTGGTGTTGGAGGTGGTGGACTGATCGGCCGGATCTTTTTTGTAGGAGCTAAGAGCTCTGGTGGAGTGGGTGGCATGTCCACGTCGGTGGAATCTAAAGATTCCGAGTTGAAAATTTCCAAAAGTTCCTCGGCGGCAGACATGATAATAGAAAAAGTCAAAAGATACTCAACTGAAATAAAAACGAATTTAAACCTCGACGCGCACTTGTCACTTTTCAAAATTGAAGTGAATTTTGGCGGTTTCTGAGCTCGTTTTTATTCGAATATAACGGTAAGTTTTGAGATTAAGTAATGCCAGAGAGAAGTGGATTTTGGTGGGGATTTTAAAAATTAATATTGAGAGGTAGATGTTAAAGGGAGAGGGCAGATTTTTGTAATTGGTCTGGTGAGAATATCTTTTGGTGTTTTGATAGTTACTGCTCGTACTAAGTTGTCGTGGCCAGGATGGATATCTATTATTCTACCTAATGGCCATTTTCCAATAGGTATTTGGTCGTCTTTTATTAGAACGAGAGTACCTATTTCTAGATTTTCCTTCTCAACTTTCCACTTGTGTCTTTGATGCAGAGTATGGAGATAGTCTCTTGACCATTGTCTCCAGATGTTGTAGGAGAGCGATTGGATAAGTTGCCATCTTTTAAGAGGATGTTGGAGAGGATTGAGTGGGGGAGGTTCACAAGTAGTGAGGTTATGTCGACCGGTTAGGAAGTGTCCGGGAGTGAGGATATTGTAGTCAGTTGCATCGTTTGACAGAGGGGAAAGAGGTCTGGCATTTAAACATGTCTCAATTTGAACTAAAACAGTGTATAATTCTTCGTAAGTGAGCTTCGTCTCTTTGATGGTTTTGTAAAGATGGCGCTTGGTGGATTTTACACCGGCTTCCCATAAGCCTCCAAAGTGAGGTGCTGCAGGAGGGTTAAAGTGCCAAGATATACCTTGGTTTGCAATTTCGCTGGCTAGATCAGTTTCGATTGCTTAGATCGATTTTTCTAAATTTGACTGTAAGAGTCTGTTAGCTCCAACGAAGTTGGTGCCTCGGTCCGAGTAGATATGAGAGCAGAGGCCTCTCCGTGCGACAAATCGCTTCAGGGCGGCTATGAACGCTGGTGTTGACAAATCAGAGACGAGCTCTAAATGTATGGCCTTGGTGGCCAAGCAAACGAACAGACAAATATAAGCCTTGGTTATTCTCGCTCCTCTCAGTGTTGACGTTTTCATCTCAAGCGGACCTGCGTAATCTACCCCAGTGTGTTGGAATGGTAACGATATACTGATTCTAGCTGAGGGCAGAGAACTCATTAGCTGAGAGCTAGGTCTAGCGTTGAACCGAAAACAGTCAACACATTTGTGAATGCGATGTCTAATCGTATTGCGTGCATTTAGTAACCAATAATGGTTTCTTAAAGTACTCAGTATTGTTTGGGTGCCTCCGTGTAGGGTATAAAGGTGAATATGATCTATCAGAATGTTGGTTAGGTGATGGTTATTAGGGAGGATGATTGGATGTTGTTGGTCGTAATTTAATTGAGACTGTGTGAGACGACCTCCAACTCGTAGGATATTTTCAGAGTCGAGTATAGGATTGAGAGACAGGACTCGACTTTTTTTAGGAAGGGGAAGCCTTTTTTGTAGTTGAACAATTTCGGAGGGGAAGCAGATTTTTTGGAGAAGTTTAATTAGGCATCGTTCTGCCTTTTTTAATTCGGAGACAGATAAATACTGAGTAGAGGGATATGTTTTGCGCATGCTGTTAATAAATCTAAAACAGTATGCAGTTATTCTGATAGTTTTTTGAAATGAAGAATATTTATTTAGTAAAATCATTTGTTCATCGATAGTGTTGGTGAGAACTTTTGATTTTTTATATTCTAATTGAGTCTGTAGATCTGACGATTGTTGAGGCCAGAATTCCTCATCTTGATGTAGCCAGTCTGGGCCATTCCACCACATCGATGCAGAGACTAAGATGCTTGGCAGAATGCCTCTTGATGCTACATCCGCGGGATTGTTTTTGGATGAGACATGTTTCCAAATAGCTTGTGGAATATTTTCATGGATTTCGGAGATGCGATTGGCTACGAATGTTTTCCATGTGGAGGGATGTTTGTGTAGCCATGCCAAAACTATGTTGGAGTCTGTCCAGGATACGACCTATACTTTCTCTAATGCTAAATCGATGCTGACTTGTCTGATAAGCCGAGAAAGCAGGACAGCACCACACAGTTCCAAACGTGGTAGTGAGACTGGTTTAATGGGAGCTACTTTGGTTTTTGCTGTTATTAATTGGACTCTAGAGTTCTCCTGTATTTTCAGGTATAGAACTGCTGAGTAGGCATGAATAGATGCATCGCAGAAACCATGTAGCTCCATCGCTGTTGTGTTAGGCTGATAGCCTAGCCATCGTGGAATTTGTATTTTCTGTATGTTGTGTAATTGATCTTTGAATTGATCCCACTCTCTTGATATGTCTGTCGGCACAGCATCGTCCCAATCACATTTTGAGAGCCAGAGTTTTTGGATCAGTATTTTGGCTGTGATAACACAAGGAGCTAATCATCCCAGTGGATCGAAAAGAGAGGAAACCTCAGATAAAATTATCCGTTTCGTATGCGTGGGTTTTGGCTCAGGAACATTGGTTTTGAATGAGAAGTGGTCGGTAGATGGATACCAATGAATGCCGAGAGTTTTTATAGACTCATGTTCAGAGAATTCCAAATTTGTTTTCAACTCTCGGTGTTCTAGTGGTATATGTTTGAGTAACTCATGATGGTTAGCAGTCCATTTGCGTAGGTTGAAAGTTCCTTTGGCTAGGGTTGCGATAAGCTCGTGTTGTAGTTGCTGAGCTTCGTTCAGACTGTGTGCGCCTGAGACCAAATCGTCTACGTAAAAGTCGCGCATGATGCTCTTTGCAGCGAGGGGATAGTTGCTTGCTTCATCCTTTGCTAGCTGCTGCAAAGTTTTAATAGCAAGATATGGTGCAGGTGCTGTACCAAAGGTAACTGTAGTCAGAGCGTAGTCCTTTAACTCTTCTTCTTGTGAGTTTCTCCAAACTATTCTTTGGTAATGTTGATGTTCAGGTTTTATCTGAATCATCCTGTACATTTTTTCAATGTCTGCAGTGAAAGCAAATTTGTACAGACGCCATCTCAATAAGGTGGTCCAAAGCGTTGGTTGGATTGTAGGTCCAATCAATAATTGTTCATTCAATGATCTACCATTAGAGGTACATGCAGATGCATTGAATACAATTCGCAGCTTTGTAGTGGTGCTCTCTTTGAGCACTGCATGGTGGGGTAAATAGTAGTATGTGATCTTGTCACATGCTTTATTTTCTGCTGATAATTGTGTATGTGAGATTAGTTTCATATGTTTGAGATGGTCGTATTCCTCTATACAAGTTTTGTATAATTTGAATAATTCAGGATTATTGGCGAGTCTTTTTTCAAGCTGCAAGAATTGTTTGATAGCCATGTTTCTAGACTGCCCGAGTTGGGGAATGCTGCAGTCTTTGAAGGGTAAACTAACCTCATATTTTCCAGAAGACAGGCGCTTTGTGGTCTTCTGGTAAAGCTTCTCGCACAGCTGGTCTTCTGGGGATAGTGCTGGTGCAGCAGAGCATTCCTCCAATTCCCAGAATCTTTTTAACTGACTGTCTAAATCAGTATTGATCATGGTGTGGGTGGATAGCATGGTAGTTTTCATGCTTTTAGTTTCTGGTACTGCTCCGACCAGAATCCAGCCCAGTTCAGTGTTTTGGGCTGTTGGAGTGTTGCCAGCTCCTCTCCTTATGCCATTTTTAATAATGGCTGCATAGATATCTGCTCCCAGCAAGATGTCGATTTCTCCTGGAACTGAGAATCTAGGGTCTGCTAGTGGGAGGTTGATAATGTGTCTCCAACTTGACACTTCGATGGTCAATAATTCAGTGATTTTTTTTTATCACGAGCATATTGCTCTCTATTTTGAACTTAGTATGTATTGAGTTGATTGTGACAGTTGCTTGTTTTAAAGCTGTGTTGGTGGGAGTTGTACTAAGTCCGATAAGTTGGTGGGTGGTTGGAGATCCTTTAAGCTGGAGACGCTTAAAGGTTTTCTCTGTCATAATAGAGACTTGCGACCCGGAATCTATTAGTGCTCGGAATGTCATCGTGATTCCGGATGCAGCAGTGACATTGATCAGAGCTGTAGAGAGCAGAGCTCTTTTCATGTTTGCTGTTAGAAAATTTTGAACTTGTTGTTCATCATTTCTACAGGCGGGTGGACTTGCTTCCATATTTAATTTTTGGGCGGATTGATTGGGTGATTTTGTCACCGACTGTTTTTGCTCATAATGAAGCAATGTGTTATAATTTTTCTGGCAATGATAACACTTTTTGTTGCTAGTGCAATTTGTTAAATTGTGGTTGGGTGATAAGCAGTTATTACATAAATGCTTATTTGTGACAACTTCGTGACGTTGTCGGGTGGTCAAATTTCTGAACATCGGACAGTGGAATATTATATGATTTCCTTTGCAATGGCTGCAAGAGTATGATTTTGTAGGTGGGTGTATTTGTTTTGAGCTCTTAGTATTGTTCAAGAGTCCATAGGTGGGTTTGGGAGAGAATGGTTTTCTCTGTGTCGTTGATGACGTAGTTTTGTTTCCTATCATTTCTAATGTTCAGAAACGAGATTCTAGGAATTTTTTTAATGTCTTTAATTGGGGTAAATCGGTGCTATTGTGGAGGCTTTGTTCCCATAATTGGTGCGTGTCTGGGTGTAATTTTTGGACCGTCAAATATATAATTATTGGGTCCCAATTGTCGGTGTCTATTCCCAGATTTTGTAGCGCTAGTAATGCTTCAGTTATATTGTCTAGCAGCCTTTTGATATTGTCGGCGGTATCATGACATATGGATGGAAGAGACAATAATTTTTTTAATTGTACATTCACTAATATTCGCTTATTTGAATAGCGTTCTTTTAGTAGCTGCCAGGCTGGTTGGTAATTTGCATCACACACTTCGTAGTGTCTGAGCAGTTTTTCGGCTTCTCCCACCAGATTAGTCTTTAGGAAGTACAATTTGTCAACGTCTCTTAAGTTATTGTTGTTATGTATAACCGAATTAAATAGATCGTGGAATGAAATCCACGTAGAGTATTCTCCATTGAAGGTGGGAAGTTTAATTCTGGGGAGTCTTTCATTATTACATGAATTTGTGCTAGCATGTGATGTCTGAGTCTGAAGAGGATTATTGACAGGCGTTGGTGTTAGTTTGTCTATATCCTCTTCCATGCTTGCTGCTTTTTCAATATAATACTCCTGTGCATCACTAAATGTCTCTTTCGTGAAATACTCTAATTTGCGATCTTACTTTGTCGCTCTCTTTTGAATTACCCTATGCCGCATTTGGAATTCTTTCCAATATTCGGTGAACGTTTGTAGGCGTTTTTCTGTCGATTTGACAGTTTTCTTTTTACCATCTCTTTGATGCCTTCTAAAGAGGTCTTCCATTAACTCTTTGACCTCTTTTTGAGACTCAACTAACTCTAATATTGAGCTAATGGTTTCGTCTCCGGCGTCAGATATACTGCCTTCATCATCTGTAGGCATTTTGTATGGAGAGGCTTGAATCACGTGATAGTCTTAAGCGATACTTTTCTTAACTTTATATTTGAATAGCTGAGTTATCCGGCTTTGAAGGACCATGTTCGAGATCTGGGCTCAACGTCAGGAGGGGGTGCCGGTTTGTAAATGGATAACTCAACAGTTTTTCAAATATAAAATTTTTATTCAATATATATGTTGCTTATAACTAATATCACAATTCAATTCTCCTTTTAATTCAGTGTTCTTAACCTATGAAAGTTCAATCCCTAAAACTAGCCTTAGCCTACCACAATAATTCACTAATTGAATGACAATTCAAAAAAATAATTCAACAAATTTAAAACCAAATGAATTAAACAAAATTCGTACTAATTCAGGAATAACTCCAATTTCGTCACTATGTTGGTTTCTAAAAGAAAAGAAGGAAAAATATTGTTTAAGCAAGCGCTAAACGTGTGAGTAAGCCTTTATAGATAAATGCTATGCTTGAATTAATATATATGCATGTATTCTGGACAATGAACCGCCACGTGAAAACACAACTTCCTCGTGTAAGCAAAGTAGCAGTACCAAATCTAAATGTCACGCAGAAGTAAATTTCTGCAGTCGGAGTAAATTCCTACTCGGGTGAAATGAAAATATAGCAGAATTAAACTTCTGCAGTAGGAGTAAATTCCTACTTTAGGTGGACAAGGAATATTAGCAGAATTAAATTTCTGCAGTAGGAGTAAATTCCTACTTTAGGTGGACAAGGAATATTAGCAGAATTAAATTTCTGCAGTAGGAGTAAATTCCTACTTTAGGTGGGCAAGGAATATTAGCAGAATTAAACTTCTGCCGTAGGAGTAGATTCCTACTTAGATGGAAGCAAATAAGGTTTAGGATAGTTGGAAAAATCAGATTAAACTCTGATGTGTTCAGATTAAATTCTGAACTAGGAATGGTTGATTTTGCTGCGGCTCGCTGCTTATTTATAGCCGCCTGAAACCGCTATTTTGTTGCTTCAAACATGCGTTGCCCTGGCAACGCTAATTTCATAGTTTCGTTTCTATTGCGGCGAGAGCGACAGCAGCTGATTTGTGTAATGTCATGTTGATGACATTAAAGAATGTAAATAATCGCAGCGAAGTGCGATTTTTTTGGTAAGTTGGAGATATTTGTATGTTTATTGTTTATTTAATAAGTTTCTAATTTATTTTTAGGTGAAATTGGATTCAGTGTGAATAGATACAGAACTTCCCGTGGATTATTTATGAATACGCCATGCGAGATCTGGGATTTGGAAGATTAATAGGATTGCCTTCTTTCTTTTCTTTAGATAAGTATCCTTCGAGTTTTGTTATTCCAGAGTGAGATACTTTGTGGTATCTTTTATTTTGTTTTTAGGTGTATCTACTTTGAGTTTTGTTCAACGCTTGGCGTATCTTTTGGCACGGGTGCTCAAACGAATAAAGTTCATGAGAAGAATCAACGCGGGATATGTCAATTGTATGTGGACTGAACAGTGGCCCTATAATGATTCACTTCAAAGTACGCGGAAAATCCCCGACAAAGGCTTACATTGCCGTGTTTGTTTGTTTCACTACAAAGGCAGTCCACATGGAACTAGTTAGCGATCTCAACGCTGAAGCCTTCCTCAATGCCCTAAAGAGATTCATAGCTCGAAGAGGTTTATGCGCCACTATCTTCTGTGATAACGCAACAAACTTTTTAGGTGCAAGAACACAATTAAAGGAATTAAAAGACATGTTCACTTCACAAAAATTGCAGTCATCCCTGTCGCAGCTATGTGCCCAGAACCATATTGAATGGAAGCCGATTCCTCCACGATCACCTCACTTCGGGAGTCTCTGGGAAGCGGCAGTGAAATCTGCAAAAAATCACTTAACCCGCCAAGTAGAAAACGCAAATCTAACTTACTAGGAACTCCACACTATCATCGTGCAAATCGAAGCCATTATTAATTCCAGGCCATTAACACCCATGTCAGCAGACCCTAACGATTTTGAAGCGCTAACACCAGGGCATTTCTTGACAGGCAAACCACTCACAACATTTGCGGAAGCAGACATCAGCGACCAGAAATTCAACAATTTGACCAGATATAGGCAAATACAACACATCCAGCAAACATTTTGGCATCGATGGTCAGCAGAATACCTTCAAGAACTTCAGACACGAAATAAGTGGAAGGGAGCAAAACCGAACCTGAAGCCAGGAACTCTAGTGTTAATGAGGGACAAAAACCTACCACCATTAAAATGGCCCTTGGGCAGAGTGATAGAAACTTTCGATGGCACGGACAATGTTACAAGAGTCGTGAATATTAAAACAGCCTCCGGAGTTCTTAAAAGATCGATTCACAACCTTTGTCCCTTACCAGAAGAAGAACATTATTCCGAATGCAGCAACATTGAAGAAAGAAGCTCAAATTCTCCTACCGATAAATCAACCGAATCAACAACATGTCTCTTGAGCTCCAAACAAAGCTTGGTCAAGACCTCAAGAGACTTCCAGAGCAAACAAACTCCAAAGAGATCAAAGCGACCTTATCATCCCCTCCGAGGAAGATTTTTGCCAATTAATTCCAATTGGGCAAACTCAGACTTTGTGAAGAGGAAAAGGACAACTAATGCTGTCGAAACGTCAGATGATAATAAGCATAGCACGAGTCCAGTCAAAACATCCACTAGTCTAAGGCTGCTGATGTTGACTTCACTCATCCTGCCCATACTAGGGCATCCTATGAAAGAACCTGTGAAGGCAGACCCATTCACTAGTCACCCAGGCATTTTTTTCGAAAAAATAGGACAAGCACAATTAGTGAATAGTGAATGGAATCTATTGACTATCAGAACCAGCTTAACACAAGCTCGCTGCATGGACACGTTTAATAAATAAACGTCTCAACAATACATGCGTTTCATCACTTAGTCGGTGTTAGTATTAGTATGTTACCCTAAACATCGACCAAACACCAGATGAAATGTCATGCAATGCGACATAGAACAAAAAGTTAAAAAATTAAAATAAATTTAACAAAAGATTAAATATTATATAGACGTTTCTTTAAGACATGCTTAGAGTCGTCAACAACAAAATACTCAGCCAAATTAATAACATTAATGCACATGCGATTAATAGGTTCATACATGCCAAAGTTAGACCTTGAGGAGTTGACATGCAACAGAGGTAGCCTTCTCAAATTGTGCCTATTATCACGGAAAGAGATTTTGTCAAGTAATAACGGGGAATCAGCATTCGCGTTTAAGAGTTGGTGAACAAAAATTACATCGGCAACCATGCGACGTTTCTCAAGCGAGTGCATATTCAAGAGCTGCAAGCGATCCTCATAGGGTGGAAGAATCAATGAGTTATTCCAGGGTAGGTCCCTAAGAGCAAAGCGCAGGAAGTTTCGCTGAACAGACTCGATACGGATGATGTGTGTACTGTAAAAAGGCGACCAGACCTGGCTAGCGTATTCAAGAAGTGGTCTCACAAAACAAGTATATAAACGTAATGTTATGGAGGGATTCGAGAACTCTCGGGACCAACGTTTTATAAAGCCCAGCATAGAACTACTCTTAGATACCATGTGGCTTATGTGAGAGTTACAATTCAATCTATGGTCACATTTGACACCTAAATCACAGACAGAATTAACGCGGCGAATCGAGGAAGCCGAGAACCCATAGACATAAGAGATAGGATTCAGATTCCTGTGGAAAGTCATCACTTCACATTTGTCGATATTGAGTACCAAATTATTGTTTTTGCACCAATCATAAAATTTGTGGAGGTCATCCTGTATCAGTTGACAATCATTAAAAGATTTAATCTGAGCGAAAAGTTTAATGTCATCAGCATATATTAAGACTTTGCAGTGCTTCACTACGGAGACAATGTCGTCAATAGATAGAATAAATAGCAACGGGCCCAAATGACTCCCTTGAGGTACGCCAGGCGAAGCTTTCAAGACTCTAGAAATGGAATGGCGGAAATAGATTTGGTATGTTCTGTTATCTAGATATGACTCCGTCCATTTTAGGAACGTTGTGGGAAACCCATACTTTTCCATTTTGAACAGTATCACGGAGTGAGATAGTTTGTCGAAAGCTTTACTAAAGTCTGTGTAAATACACTCTGTCTGGTTGCCTTTTACAAACCCGTGAATGGTATCAGAGACAAATTCCAATAAGTTAGTGGTTGTAGACCGACCCAAAACAAACCCATGTTGGTTTGAAGAGAGCAAATTCTTGCAGATTATTGATAACGGAGAGTAGATGATAGATTCAAATAACTTGGGCATGCAAGATAATTTTGCAATAGGCCTATAGTTAGAGATTTCTTTTTTACTGCCTTTTTTGTAGACAGGTATGATAAAAGAATTTTTCCATAGCTGAGGAAAACAACCACTATCGAGCGATTTTTGGAAAATAATTCTCAGTGGGGTTGCCAGGGAGAGGCAACATGACTTAAAAAAGGCTGGAGGGATCCCATCAGGACCCGTTGTAAAGTCATTTGGAAGCCTATTAATATGATCAAGTATATCCTCTTCTGAAATTGGAGGGATAGTGAATGAAACGTTATGAGAGTCGTTCATATGACTGAAGTTGCTACTTTGAGGTTGAAAAAACCTATTATAACCTCGACAACTATTGGAACGAGTTAAAAGGGATCAGGAAATGTATAGGTGAAATAGGCAATCTCTGTAATACTACAACCATTCGAAGAAATCATTGCTTGGAAATACTTTCGCAATTTCAACATCAGCTTACGCACATCGAGGAATCCAATGAGATCCTACATAAACGAAGCAGTGAACGCAGAAGAAGGGCACCCCTTGAATTAGTGGGAAGTGTGGCAAACACACTTTTTGGAATTCTCGATGCATCTTATGCCGAGCATATTGAAAAGGAAATTGAAAGGTCTCGTACGAATGAAAAACACTTGCTTTACTTATTAAGAAACCAAACATCTATACTAGAATCCACAACCAACATCCTAAAGCGGAAGGAAGAAGCAATCCAACGTCAATTTAAGGCGATACAAGACCACATTCAGGCATATAGCAACTATATAGATAACCTACAACATGAGAAGGAAGCAACGCAAGCCTTTACTGCACTTTCCCTGCTGACCAGCTTAGTTCTACAAAACTATCAGCGAATGCAAGATTTATTTATTTTTCCCGCGGACGGGAATCGAACCTACACTTGTTAGAATCGGTCAATGATGGAGAAAATAAGAATTTTAAGGACTTTTATTTTTAATGATTCTAAATCAAATTTATAAATACAAGAAGAAAAAACAACCGCCTCGTACGGGATTTGAAACCGGGACCTTCCGCTTGCCGGGCGACTGCTCTTATCACTGAGCTAACGAGACAGATGATTTTCCTTCTTGCATTTATCAAATTTGTAACTAGCCTACTAAGCCACGTTTTGCTTTCAGCTGGCATTAACCAGTAACGATGAAAGCGCACAAATAAATTGTAAATTCAATTTTTATTTATTTTTCCCGCGGACGGGAATCGAACCTACACTTGTTAGAATCGGTCAATGATGGAGAAAATAAGAATTTTAAGGACTTTTATTTTTAATGATTCTAAATCAAATTTATAAATACAAGAAAAAACAACCGCCTCGTCCGGGATTTGAAACCGGGACCTTCCGCTTGCCGGGCGACTGCTCTTACCACTGCGCTAACGAGACAGATGATTTTCCTTCTTGCATTTATCAAATTTGTAACTAGCCTACTAAGCCACGTTTTGCTTTCAGCTGGCATTAACCAGTAACGATGAAAGCGCACAAATAAATTGCAAATTCAATTTTTATTTATTTTTCCCGCGGACGGGAATCGAACCTACACTTGTTAGAATCGGTCAATGATGGAGAAAATAAGAATTTTAAGGACTTTTATTTTTAATGATTCTAGTTACAAATTTGATAAATGCAAGAAGGAAAATCATCTGTCTCGTTAGCGCAGTGGTAAGAGCAGTCGCCCGGCAAGCGGAAGGTCCCGGCTTCAAATCCCGGACGAGGCGGTTGTTTTTTCTTCTTGTATTTATAAATTTTATTTAGAATCATTAAAAATAAAAGTCCTTAAAATTCTTATTTTCTCCATCATTGACCGATTCTAACAAATGTAGGTTCGATTCCCGTCCGCGGAAAAAATAAATAAAACTTGAATTTACAATTTATTTGTGCGCTTTCATCGTTACTGCTTAATGCCAGCTGAAAGCAAAACGTGGCTTAGTAGGCTAGTTACAAATTTGATAAATGCAAGAAGGAAAATCATCTGTCTCGTTAGCTCAGTGGTAAGAGCAGTCGCCCGGCAAGCGGAAGGTCCCGGTTTCAAATCCCGGACGAGGCGGTTGTTTTTTCTTCTTGTATTTATAAATTTCATTTAGAATCATTAAAAATAAAAGTCCTTAAAATTCTTATTTTCTCCATGATTGACCGATTCTAACAAGTGTAGGTTCGATTCCCGTCCGCGGGAAAAATAAATAAAAATTGAATTTACAATTTATTTGTGCGCTTTCATCGTTACTGGTTAATGCCAGCTGAAAGCAAAACGTGGCTTAGTAGGCTAGTTACAAATTTGATAAATGCAAGAAGGAAAATCATCTGTCTCGTTAGCTCAGTGGTAAGAGCAGTCGCCCGGCAAGCGGAAGGTCCCGGTTTCAAATCCCGGACGAGGCGGTTGTTTTTTCTTCTTGTATTTATAAATTTGATTTAGAATCATTAAAAATAAAAGTCCTTAAAATTCTTATTTTCTCCATCATTGACCGATTCTAACAAGTGTAGGTTCGATTCCCGTCCGCGGGAAAAATAAATAAAAATTGAATTTACAATTTATTTGTGCGCTTTCATCGTTACTGGTTAATGCCAGCTGAAAGCAAAACGTGGCTTAGTAGGCTAGTTACAAATTTGATAAATGCAAGAAGGAAAATCATCTGTCGCGTTAGCTCAGTGGTAAGAGCAGTCGCCCGGCAAGCGGAAGGTCCCGGTTTCAAATCCCGGACGATGCGGTTGTTTTTTCTTCTTGTATTTATAAATTTGATTTAGAATCATTAAAAATAAAAGTCCTTAAAATTCTTATTTTCTCCATGAATGCAAGATGCTTTACTAAGCGTTCTCATAGATCTTCACCACAGTAAAATCAGCCCCTTGCTCATTACTCCAACACAGCTACGGGAGCAACTTACAATAATAAAGCAACACCTTCCATCTACTTTATCCATACCTGGAAATAACCCGGATGACGCATTAATGGTGTACAATACAATGTCAGCCGCAACTAGGGTGACGGATTCATATGTACTGTTCGATATCAAGATACCGTTACAACACAACGAATATTTCCAACTATTTAAGTTAATTCCGGTTCCAATTCCACATGAAAACGGATTTCTCCTAATCAAACCTTCGTCGGAATATCTAATTGTAAGCTTGCCCCAGAGACAGATATTATCCCCTCACGCAAAGAGAATTGGATAGCTGTAAACAGCTAAACGAGGAGAAATACTTATGCTACCAGAATCAGCCGATTTTTAACTTAAAGGCCGACATAAGCCAATGTGAGATGAGCTTGTAAAATCATCAAAAATCACTATCAAATTGTCAACTGCGATCCTCCAATCGATCGAGTGTGTGGACACAACTTCACACCCCCAACAATTGGTTGTACTGCATGGATTCAGAGACGACATTCAATATCGTATGTGGAACACAAGTTATGCAAATAACCCTCAAAGGAAGCGGTGATCTACAGCTCCGACCAGACTGCTCAATAAAACAATCATCCATGACGATTACTGGTCATGGCCGTTATCTGAGTAAGGTAGTGTCATCATTCATTCCACAAATGAACCTAAGCGACTTCTCAAAGAGCCACAAAGACATGCCAGAAAAACATGGCACTCCAGAGCTTCATCTACAATCCAATGATCGCGAATTCGATGTCCTGATCAACCAAATACAAGACCTGAAGGAAAGGGAAATTTTTCAACAAGGAGCAACACTACATGACGTTCATCATTACACCATCAGTTACGTTCTTCTATGCGCACTACTTGCAGGATGCAGCTACTATACCTATTTGAGATGCAAGCATACCCGAAACAAGTTGTCCATATCTCCTCCAATACCAGCAGCACGCTCCCATATGACGATAAACGAAGATTTTGTGTTGCATAGCAACCCAAGGGGGCAGGATGAATAATTACCTACGAATTGGATGCATGTACATATATACATGCATACCTACAGAAAGAAAATAATTCATTTCTCACAGTAACGCTTCAAAATCTCACATTGCGTCTGGGGAATACTTTTCATGCGCAAGTAATCAAATATCACTTGCCTGCGCCTGGGAAATGCAAGCTTGCAAATTCTTACGTGAAATTGCCGTCTGCAGTTCTCATGAGAAAGATTATTTTCCCAGCAAATTTTTATTTTAAATTTTTATATAAATTGACGAGATTTGGGGAATAAATATTGAGTATTTTTAAAACATCAAAAGGAGTCTTTTAATTATTATACAGTATTCATTGGCAATATAGATTCTATCTCATTATGGAAGATAGAGATTGTAAAATTTTCATTATCAATTTTCCATGAATTTTGAATTAAAAAAACTCTTCCTGGAATTCCACTTGTCCAGATTGGTAAATGATCATCTACTATATGAAATTGTTGTGGAATATCTTGACCTTCTATTTTTAGATCTGCCTTTAAGGTTCCTAAAGAGAATGATTCTGACTGATTGATGCCCGTTATTTTGCATTTTTTGTGTTCTTGAATTCTTTCACCAGATTTCAATTCATTGCGTTTCAGAATTGATATGTCGGCTCCAGTGTCTATAAGAAATGACTTCTGGCCGAAAGATACATTTATGGATGCTGTAGTATAGTTGGTTAAGTGTTTTGTAAGACTATATATTTTTACTTGATTTTTTAATATATTTCCCCCTAATCGGTTACTTGGGGGATTTCCCCGTTTCCCGATTGTGATAGGTTGACTCTTCTATTGGGAAGATTTCGAGATTGATTGTCATGTCAATACTGAATATTTGATTGGTTGTAGCTTTGGTGATGATTATGAACTCTATTATTTCTTGAATATGAATGTGAGTTCATATTAGGACGATTTATGGCATAATTTTGCGAAAATCTGCGGTAATTATGATTGTTATTTCGTCCGATGTTGTTAAATTGTTGACCTCTTGGATTGAATGAATTCTGTGCATGTCGGTTTTTTCTATAATGATGGACATATGCTTGCTGTCTTGGTACTTCAACTTCAACCGCAATTTGTACTGCTGCTTGCAATGTTTTAGGCCTTGGGGCGAAAATTGTCGCCTTTATCTGTTCATTAAGTCCATTCTTAAATGCATTCATTACTATTTGGTCATTGAGTTTCGCAATTATTGTTCTATTTTCTTCACCTTGCTCTGTTATCTGTATAGAGTTTAATTGAGCAACCAAATTTTCTATTTTTGTTGCGTAGTCTGTAATTGTTTTACCAGACTGAGTTATTTTTGTTAATTGTTTTAGTGCTTTTAAAGATGTCACGCAACGTTTTCTGTAGTGAGTCATAGTTTTTTTTCAATTGCGATATAGCTTATCTTGTTTTTGACTGCTGCTGAGAGTCTTGTCTTTAAAACAAATCCTATTAATCTGCTTTTCTGCTCATTATTTGCTAGATCATTATGCATAAAATGCACTAAATTCAGAAAGTTGTCCAGATTTTTTATTTCTCCATTAAATTCTGGAATAATTTTTATGGCTGTAGCTATGTTGCCATTTTTGGTTCTGAGTCCTTATCTTCTAATAATTCATTGGATTCTGAGTCCGCATCTTTTAGTAATTCATTTGTTTTTTGTATCAGTATTAAATCTAGTTCTGTGTATTTTGCCTCAAATTTTTCTTTTTGTTTGATCTCATCTTGCTTGTATGCAGTTTTATATATTATTAAAATTATCTTTAATCTCTCTGGCTTGTTTAGTTTTACGCAGTATATGTGCGGAAGAGTATGTTCTATTTGGAGTCTTTTTAAAATTTTCCAAAATTTTATCTAATTGTGAGATAAACTCCGGTAAACTCATTATTCTATCTACATGTCTACTTATACTCTAGCTATGGATATCTGTCTATCTACCGTTTTAATAAAATATTTTTTTAGTTTTAATTGCTATTAAATATAAAATAACTAGAATTCCTAAAATGAGTAATATTAGCTCTAAATCTGAAAATAGTCTATTCGCTTGTTATGTATTATTTATTGCTGAACCTGCATTATTGTTTATTATTACTTCTTCTTTGGATTCTTTCGACTGTTTTTTACCCATTTTGAGTGACAAAAGAAAGTGGTAAGTCAACAAGAAAAAAAATAAAGGTTTTGTTGTGAGCCGATATTGAAGATTATTATTATTTTGATATATTTTTTGTATATATATATAATATAATAGTTTTAATGATTATAATTTATTAATTAAAGGCTAATCTAGGACTTTTTTATTATAATTATTATTATTATTAGCTGTGGTTTTTCATTTATTCCTTCTCTTTTTTTGTTTTTCTTTTCTTTTCTCCTTCCTTTCCTTTTTCACCTCTGCGATTTTCATCAGGAACTTCTTTCTCTGCTCCCCTTGTTATATCACAGCTAGACGGTGATATTCGCCGATTTCCTTTCTAAATTTTGTCTCGAAGCCAGCTCTGCTTTTTGTGTAGTTTTCCTTTGGTGGTTGTACTTCAGGTTGTTGGTTCGAATTTCTGCTTCGGTATTCGTCTATTGTGATGGGCCTCGGTCCTTTGGTGGGGTCCCGCAAAGCGTCTATCAGGGATTCTTTAATTTTTCCAGGGTTGTAGAGTCTCTTCATAGATTCGGTCCGCAGGGTCGCCATGTAAATAAGTTGCTTCCTTTCCTAGATTCCGCTTGCCTTCTTCAATTCGATCTGTTAATTAAATGACTTTTAATACTAGAGCTAAAGAACTCAAGCTTTTAAAAGAGCACCAAGTTAGAGCCAAAGGTTCAATATCTGGCGTTTGAATATCGATATCTTCAATGAGAAACTTAAAAACTCATTACCTTTGATATCAGCCATGTTGGAGCTAAAGAGCTCAATATATGGGAATTGAATTAAACACCGAGAGTTGCAGGTAAAACTCTGAATCTTTATTTCATATTGCACCTAATTTATACTTTTTGAAAATTGGTTACATCGTTAAAATCTTAATACGAAATATTGTTACTCATGAGAACTATTCTATATTACAAAGAGTATTACAAAATTGCTTTCCTTGCTCATATTAGCAATATCGATCAAAAATATATATTATCGATAAATGCATATAAATTAACCCCTACATGAACAAGCATAGCATTGCTTAGATGCTTACTTTGCAATCTTTTTCTTATTGAACAAATGCTACGTAGATATGAAACACAGTTATCGATTGCGTCATTGAGCAAATTACTTTTTTAAGTTCATCATCACGGTGCAACGGTGACCAGTGGTGATCAAATTGCATTTTTACAATTTTCTTTCACTTAGCGTAAATTCGTGAATGGATCGTAGAATGGCGCATGGCTATTCCGATCATATTTCTTTTTCTTTGTTGTTATATACTTTTGCTTGTTATGTTTGTTTCGTTTATTTTTATTTGTTGTTGAGGTACGTGCACATGCCTTTATTATTGTGGTATGTAGGTATGCTCTACAAACGGTCAAATATTTTTGTGTCCTGTGAAGGCTAGCTTATAGAGCACCGATTGGGCTTTCTTCCAAGCCGAAAAAAATAAAAAAATAATAGGGTAAAATGTATTATCTCAAAACGAGAATATCTGAAAAAGGTTGCATTTAGGTAGGTACGTCAAATTAAAGGTAATATTCCGGGGTTTCTAAATCTTGTAATAAAACTGTATAGTTATCATGCATTTTGGCGGGAAAATCGTTAAAAATTGAAAAAAATTAGGAATTTTTTTCCAACTTTTTGACTTTGACGTCCTACTACTTCCGACGGAAGGTGACAGGAAGGCTGATTGGGCATTCGCTTAGACGCTTTGCTATCATCTGAGATGAATCCTATCTTGATAGGGTGTATATCAAGAAAGTTACAGGGTGTAAAGTGGAAGAAGTACTAAAAATCTTAAACCCCCCTACCGCCGAAACGACGCGACTCCCCCCCCCCCCCCCCCCCACCGCACCTTATAATTTTTTGCTTATCTCCACCTCAGCTATCAAACCCTTGAGTTTGGTGCACCAATTATGAAACACCCTGTATATGTTCGAAAGGGAATTCAAAAATAATACTTTATTATAAAACAAAAAAAGCAAAATCTATACTTTGTGCTCCCTTAGATTGTGCGTATATATACATACATAATTACCTCAATTCAAAAAAAGTTTCAAAATAATAAATTTATTATAAATATAAAGAGGAAAATCTATGGATTCTGCGTGTTATATTTATACGTGCAATAATAGTACTCCAAAAGAAAAATCCCGAATATTAAACTTATGATAAACAATGCGACGTAGATCTGTAAAACTATGCGTATATGCTTATTCAAAATGCTAAATCAGACGAAGGGGTGGCTTGGTCACAATGCGTGCCACCGGAATACACACACACACCAAAACTTCAGCAATTCAATGCTGTAACAAAACCTAATCGCTCTCAACTTCTCTGCAACTCTCTTTGTCCAACCCACGGACTGGTCATAAACAGGGAATTAGTTAGCGGGGAATGATATTTAGACAGGTTGGCTCACTCCACTGCCCGAGCAGTACCTGTTTTGTAATGAGATACCCAAAGAAAATAGAAACAAACCATCAGTAGTCATGTCCCGAATGGTCGAATTACCACAAATGTAGAGAAAAAAAAATACTGGCTTCTTTCTGGAACCTGCAGCTGTGAACGGAGCTGAGGCTCGTAAGGCATGCTACGCATACAACGTTCAATGCCAACTTGACCATCCGATCATCACGTATTACCAGTGCTGATGTCTTACGACAGGCTTTGACGAAGGAGTAGCAAAATTTGAAATTCAAAAAACAAAAATTCTGAACCAGCTTTTCAACCGATGTGACAAATTTAAGCCTTGCCGACTCAAACCCATTGCCAAGGAAACCGCAGAATTAAGAGATGGAATTGAGATATGGCCGTGTCTCTGTAGTGTGGAAAACCTTTGGTCGATGAATTATTCTCTCCCCCGCGTTCACAGGAGCAGGTAATGGGATACTTTGGCCTGGGAACTAAAACCGGTTTTGGTGTGAGTTGATTAAATATGCAAAAGGCGTGTAATGAGTAGTTAATTGTATGTTGTTTATGACACGTGATTGTTAGTAGCCATTAAATAAGCAAATGTTGAGTAATGCGTAGTTAATTCTATGTTGTTAGATGATTTATTGCTAGGTAGTTATTTGAGTCAGGTGCACACCTGGTAGCAGCTGTGTTTAGTGACGTCACTTTGCACTGCTAGAGGTAAGCGGTGGGCTGAAAATAATCAAAGATCTTGTCCAATATGCAAATGAGGCGCCGGTTTGAAAGCAATTAAGTTTATCGGTGAGCAGTGCTTTTTGTCACAAGCTTAAGAATGCGCGTGTCATGGATACAATTTTTCATTTGGGAATAGTAAAGTAAACGACGGGGCTGCTGACCTTGAGTACTGTTAAACAAGCTGAAATGACGGGGAGTGGAAATAAAAAAAGAAAACTGGAAGTAGTTGATTTATTGTTTTATTTAATTATTGTGAAATTGCATCATGCACTGTTAGTGAATGAAAACATTTGCAGGATGATTGAAGCCGGTTGAATTGCATTGATATATAGCCTTAGTGTGCTATTATGCGATAAGTTTAAGGTTAGAATCAAGTTTTTAAACGTAAACAGTATTTGATTAATGCAGAAAAGCTTTGATGTGATTAAGAGAAATATGTAATTATATTACAACTTGTTTAGTTGAATAAAAATCGCTTTCTTCTTTTTTAAAATATGTTTTATTTAAAGCTTTCTACAAAAATTGTTTTTCTGTGATTTTTATTTAAAATTGGATCCAAGATTGCATTCCAGTTTTTAAATCTAAATGCTTCTAATGCTCGGCTCTTTCGGTCAGCAAACTTCCATGTTATCATGTATCTGATTTGATAATTGAAGTTAAATTTTACTTGGCTGCGTAAAATATTCATAAGAGTAATAAATTTCACAGAATAGTCCAAGAACTATTAGTACTCCTGTTAAATATTTTAACGTGTTGAAAGCATAAATCAATGGTTTTGATGTTCCGGGATTATTAAACGGTCCATATACATCTTTACCATTGGCATACATACAGTTTGGAGAAAGATGAATATGTTCTACTTCAACGTCCTCTGAGCAATTTAAAGAACACGTTTCTAGCAAACAAAAGTAACATTTCACTATGTCTTTCAAGTTGGTGTAAAACAATCCACTTCTTGCAAGTTTGCAATATTTTCTCTCATCTAAATAAACATGTTTTTAATCTATCGTACTCTCTCTTTAAAAATAACATTATGACTGCTTTTAAATTACTTATAAATCTTCTTTTATATTAATTCAGCTGTTATGCTCTGATGAAAACCCAAGCCATTTAACCAATACTTTATTTCCATGTCTCTTTAAAAATTTCTCGACTAAATAGAGATCGGGATGCTTAGCTGCGTATTTTATTTCCCTGATAATCCTTAAGAATACAAGTTGTTGGGTAAACCGCGTTAACTTTTTTTAATTCAAATATGTCAGTTGACCAATTGGGCGTATAACCTTTCTCAAAAAGATGTTTGTGTTTGCTTATACGAACAAAGTCACCGACTTTGTACTGTGGTTTTGTTTTTATTTTAGGAAATTTATAAATAGTTGATAATAAACGTTTTTCATTATATTGACCAACATCTACAGGACGCATTTTACTAGTTCGATGTTGCATAGCATTATAATTTTCTGTTAACTTATCTAACATACCAATCCAACGATAATTTCCGTTCATACTAAATTCTTTCCACATCATATTTTTTAGCGTACTGGTAAATCTTTCGACAATTGAGGCCTTTAAGGATCTATACGTGGAATAGGTAGTGGTTAATATCAAATGTTCGCATCAGTTTTTGAAATCTTTTATTAAAAAACTCTTTTCCATCATCGGTTTGCAAGTTTTTTGGAATGCGCCCTAAATTAAAAAGGGACTGTATCGCTTTAACAACTTCCGCTGCATTTTTACTTTTAATCGGAGCAGTCCAGGCATATTTTGAAAAGGTGTCAATTACTGTGAGTAAAAAACGGGAAGCATGGTTCTCCGATGATCAAGAACTCATATCAACCAAGTCTGCTTGCCACAAATCATCAAAACCTTTGATGATGACACGTTGCCGTTTAAAGTTTTTCCGAGCTGGTTTATGTAGCTCTTCGATGCCTTTCCGTCGGATCATTTTATCAAGTGTATAAATACAGCTCAAACGTCCTTATATAACATTGACATCGTAAAGCTAAAATGTTGATGTTTAAACACCCATTGACAATGATGGTAGCCGGGCCATCAGGTTGTGGAAAAACAACATTTATTAAGAACCTCATCGATAATGTATCTTTAACAATTCCACCAATATCAAAAGTTATGTGGTATAATTCAGGGCAGAGAGCATTACCGTCACAGATTGCATTTAATAATATTGAATTCATTGATACTCTCCCCGTAGAATTCGTAAGTTATACAAACGACCCCACTCTAATTGTACTTGATGATATGATGTTAAACGCTCTTCACGAAAGGATCCCACCATCGTAACCTGTCAGTAATTCTGGTAACGCAAAACGTATTTCATCAGGGTAAGTTCTGCCGAGATATATCGCTAAACTGCAAATATCTCGTAGTATTTAAAAATCCGCGAGATAAAAGCCAATTCATTCATTTAGCAAAACAGATTTACCCTGAAAATAGCTCAGAACTCTTAGAAATATATAAAGACATTGCAGAGAGTCCTTATGGTTATTTATTGATCGATTTAACTCAGGACGTTATCGGGGTTCTACGGTTCCGGACAAATATCTTCAACAAAAATTTTACTACTTGTTACTGCCCACAGAACTGTTTAAACAGTAAAAATGGTGTCACGATTGAGACGATTAAAGGAAAATAAACATATGTTATACGTACTTAAAAATGCGAAACCAAGGTTAAGGAAAGCTATTATGAAAACTGTTGATCCTGAAGTTATTAAAATTCTCTGCAAAATTACATTTAATGCATTAAAAGGGAACCATAAGCCACATGGAAATATATACAATTCGTTGTGTAAGTATAAAAAGAGCATGCGCAAATTAATTAACGCAGAACGATCTGTACCGAGACAGCGTAAAATTTTAGTTCAGCAAGGTGGATTTTTACCTGTTTTACTAGGGAGTGTGCTTTCAGGCGTTATTGGATAATTAATTGAAAAATATGTACAGAAATAACGCTCTGATGATAACCTTTGTTTGTTTCGAGCGTTAGTTGTGGCAATTTCACATGCAAAAAAGGATGGTAAATACATTAGCATCCGAAAAGATCTTGGAAAAATTCAAATTCAACAAGCAAAGGAATTGAAGGAAAAATGCAGGGTAACCATACCCAATGGTGGAGCAGGTGTTGCTGAGCTGCAAAAAAATCCAGGATTATTTGCCCGATTTTAAAATTTATGTTTATCAATATGTAGAGCGCATCACCACACACACACCATTAAATTAAATTAAGCAAATCATACAAGACACCCATAAGGTGATTCACTGCAGTACATGCAGAAAGAATAAAACAAAAAAGAACATTGATCAGGCAAAACACCCATAAGGTGATTCACAGCATTCTTTTGTATATGCAGAATGCCATACAAAATGTGAAAATAAAACAAAAGCTATGTCCACCTGTTTATGGACAAGCGAAGTGCATTAAGCACATTAAGCACGACGGCAAAGCTTTACGCTATGCCTTTGCTTTGCAATAAGAAAAGCAAAAAGCCAACAGCATATGGTACGGTAGAGTAAATAATCAATGAAAAGCATTACATTGTAGCTTTCTTTGTTACTTCTACCTGGCTGAAACTTTGGGTTATGCCCGCTGTGCATTATTTGCAAGCACAGCAATTATGATCAATAATTAAATATAGCAATGGTTGAAGGTGTGTGATTGGTCGAAATTATAGAAATAAGTAATATCAGCACTTTTTGTAATGTATAAATTCAGTGTAATTGTATGAAATAAATCAGAGTTTTTATCAAACTCCACGGTTGTGTATCTATTCTAGATCCTAACTGCGAGCTCCCTAGCTCCAACATGGCTACACCTAAAGGTAACTGGGCTCTCTAGCTCTACCTTTCTTTTTATTTATCTGGCTATCCTAACAGTGAGCCCTATAGCTCCCACTTGGAATAGTCGCTTGGCTAACCGAGAGCTTCATAGCTCCTATCTGTCAAGCACACTGTTTCACAGCGCCTTAGGAAGCACTTGGACAGTAAAATAAGAAGACTTTAACATTTCTTTATATTCATTGTCCGGTTTGAACAATAAAGGAATAAGTTTTCCACAAATATGGGACAAAAGGTCGTGATGTTGTATTTGAAGGCTCCAGCGAAGGACTACATCTAAATTTGGTGTATCACAAATGACATTACAACCTTATAACTTCCCTGACTACTGCCTTTTGCTGTGGTTATTTTTGCGAGTATTCTCACCAGCCTTATAACACTAAAAATTCTCACCGATGTGAAAAATCATGTCCCTGTTGTCAATAGACCCCCGTATGTAACAAAAGATCTTTCAGTGTATTATGTGAAAGTTGCAATCGAAATTTTAGAGCACAGAAATGCTTTGATAATCATATAAGTTCAAGTCCCTCAGGAAAGGGTAGTGTTTGTTCAAAAGTGAAAAGATGAAATAACATCTAAATACATACAGTGCAAATAAAGAACACATGTGCGGAGAAATTTTTTTAAAATTTGTGAAAAATATGTGTTGTCAGACCATTTGTGCTACATTAGACCCGCTGAAAAACTGCTTCCTATAACAGATGTTTTATTTATATTTTATGATTTGGAAACACAACAAGAAGAAACAATATCTAAAAAATTTGTTAACGGAGTAAAACTTGGTGAAGTTAAAAGACATGAACAAAACTTGTGCGTATTTAATCAAAGATGTGATCAAAAATGTAATCGAAAAAAATTAATAGTGATAGCACATAATGGTCAGGCGTTTGACCACCAATTTATTTTACATTATATACTTCAAAACACCGACAAAACTCCACAATTGATAATGAGAGGAACAAAGATAATTCTAATGAAACTTGAGAATTTAAAATTCCTTGATTCATTAAATTACTTTCCAATGTAACTCTCGAAATTGCCTAAAACATTTGATTTACTGGCAATTTAAAAAAAGGATATTTCCCTCATTTATTTAACACTGTGGAGAATCAAAACTACACCGGGATAATACCGAATATCTAGTATTATAACGCTGATGAAATGAAAGAAGAAGACCTTAATTGTTTTTAAAGTGGTATGAAGAACATAAGGATGATTACTTTTGGTTGAATATTGTGTCAGTGACGTACAAATACTAACAGAGGCTTGTTTAAAATTTAGAGAACTAATGCTGAAAGAGTGCAATGGGTGTCCGTTTCTGGAGGCAACTACAATTACTTCTGCTTGTAACCTTGTTTTTCGTCGTAATTTCCTTAAATCAGACACTATTGGAATAATACCAAGGCGCGGATATCGAAATTCTGGCAATATATCCGAAATAGCTATACCTTGGTTGTTATGGGAGGAATTTAAATGAAAAATTAACATCTTACACGCGGCTAAACAAAAAGAAGTGGAAGTTAAAGGAACTAAAGTTGATGGATATTGTATGGAAACAAAACAGGTGTTTGAGTTCCCCGGTAGCTATTTTCATGGGCATCTTAAATGAGGTATAACAGAGATCAGCCTTTGTACGATGACACCATTGATTCATTAAACAGACGGTATGAAGCAACAGTTTCTAAAACGGAAAGATTGCGAACACTTGGCTATGAACTAATTGAAATGTGGGAATGTGAATTTCATTTAGAAAAGAAAAATAATAAAGAAATAGAACAGTTGGCTGATCATCCCCTGCTCGCTAATATTCTATTAAACCCGAGAGATGCTTTCTACGGTGGAAGAACAGAAAACGTTTTTACGTATTATACGATGAAAAAATTAAATACATAGATGTGTGCTCCTTATATACATGAGTGTGCAAGTACGGTAAGTTTCCTATAGGGCATCCAAAACTATACATTGGTCATGAAAATTGCACAAAGGTAGATCTTAAAAAGCTCAACGGACTGATTAAATGTAGAATATTACCTCCTCAGAACTTATTTCATCCAGTTTTACCTATTAAGGAAAATAATAAATTAATGTTTACGTTATGTTATGCCTGCCGTAAAACTAAAGAGCAAGTTGCGGACTGTAGCCATAATGACAATAAAAGAGCATTATTCGGTTCATGGGAGATTGATAAAGTCAGAAAATCTCTGGAACTAAGCTATCGAATTCTTAAAATCTAGGAAATATGGAGTTATGAAATAGCGCAATACGATACTGCAACATCCAGCGGAGGACTTTTCACGAATATGATGAATAAATTTATAAAAATGAAGCAACAAGCATCCGGATGGCCAATTAATTATCATACCGAGGAAAACAAGTTAAAGTATATTCAAGACTTTTTTGAAAAGGAAGATGTAAAATTAGACTTTTTGAAGATTAGTAATAATCCTGGATTAAGATCGTTAGCTAAATTGATACTGAATCCCTTTTGGGGTAAATTTGGTCAACGAAAAAATCGACCTAAAACAAGTATAGTTAACAAGACTGAAGAGCTTTATTCCATGATTACTAATCCGGCTGTTATAATTTGTCATATTTTACCAGTCAATGAAGATACCCTAATAGTAAATTGGAAACACAGAAGCCGCAGCCTATTTAAATACCCTTAATGTTTGTATTGCAGCTTATACGACCAAAAAATTGCTCAGTATTTCTAGGAAGATCTTTATATATTATGTTAAATTCACAACTCCAACTGGTTTATATTTATTTCAAAAATGGCTCGTCTTATCTGTTTTCTTGTTAAAATCAATCTTTTTAACTATAAATTAACGAGTAATAATATTTTTCTTATAAGCCTTGACACCGATATGCACTAAAAGCTACGACGCAACTAAAATCTAAAGCGGATCAATGTGAAAGCTTTACCACGTATCGCGCACCGCTCAGCGCTCACCACTCGCAAATCCGTGGGCGGCCTAAGAATATTAAATCTAAATAAGGCTATCTACCAGTCGATAGAATCGATCTTCAAATCGTGTATGCTGGCATAGGATCTCTCGACATGAAGACAAAACTTGGAAAACAGAAATATACGAAGAAATATCTAGTAAGCTCACAATCGTGGAAGTACTTAAATGAACTGCTGAAAAGGCTGTACTCAATAAAGTTTCCGTATTGCATCAGCCGGGGCTGTGAAATTTTTAGTTGCTAGAGTCTACACAGGAAAAATTTCCCCGAAAATACGAAAAATATCGTAACTGATATGTGGCACGATTCTTTGTGGGTACCCCTTTCGCAGATGTGTTCGTTCATAAGGCGTCCTTCAATGTTGTTGTTCGCTACTGTTCTGAAGATCTATCCTCGATAATCCCTTTACTGCAAAATAAGTGTGAAAACCCAATGTGGGTTTTACATAAAAATAAGGGAAGGGGCCGGTGTAAAGGATAAGACTGGTAAAGACCAAATTTTAGATTTAACTATATTTTATTCTTTCACAACTTAAACGCCTTAACCTACAAATTCAATATTTACTCGCTACTTGTAAAAACAAAAAATTAAAATTACAAAGAAAATGAAACTAAACAAATAACAATTCAAATAATAATTCAATAGAAATAAAATAAAAACTGACAAAAGTTAAATAAAAAAAAACGGAAATAATCCACTTCAATTTTAAACTGTAACCTGTTAATCAGAAAGAATTTCTAATAAGGGCGTAAACAGAATGAGCTTCATTCACTGCTAATAAATTCTGCCAGGTTCATTTCTACCTTAGCTAAGGGTGCTGAAAAATAACCTGCTTAATAAATTTTTTAGTAATAATGTTAAATATCAATTGTTCCCTCATCGGTTAGTCAAAGCTTAATACCGGTTTGTCGGTTCCGATCTGTCTTGTTGACCGCTCAATTTGCAAGTGATTTGCTACTACCGACAGCTCGCTATTTATGCCCAGGAATACAATAGGAGCTGTGCATCTGTCGGTTGCTTTTGCTTTGACACCATGCAACAGCATGGATATTTTTGTTGGCATAGTGGAGGTATCCATCAATAAATGGTAGAAGAAGACAAAGTACCAGCTGCCTGTGATAAAAATGTCACTGGCTGTTGATGGCCGTGAAATGGTAAGATTTCTTAATTTTTTGTTTGTGTACATTTAGTATTGTATTTTTATGTTTGTATTTTTAGAGTGTGGGACTTGGAAGTACTTGGTGTATCGTGAGAAGCAGTTTCCTTATGCATGTAAGTAGAGTTTTCATGTAAAAGTCTCAGATCGTAATGCTCTGAGACTTTTACTTTTTATTTACCTTTTGTAATATATTTTGTATTTTTTATTTTTTATGTTTTAAAAAGTCTAACCGCCTAATTTGATCATGGCAATACGTTATTGGTATAAACCCGTGCCCTTATTTTCATGGCACTGATGGAGACTCCGTCGGTCAGTGAGATTTCATTATTATTTATTCTTTTTAGGTGTTAGTTTATGCGATTAGATTCCGCGACGGAACATCCCGCCGCCTAAAAATAATGGTTCCTCCAAGTTTTTAATAAATTTTATGTTAAAGTAAAGTTAGTTTTTATATAATAACCCTCGTCCATCTGTTTTTTTTTTATTAGTACCAGAAAAAAAAGATATTCTGAAACTTACGCTTCTTAACCTGTAGGCGGATGTGAATTTTTTCCGTCGGCTAATTTGATGGAACGGAGGGTATCGCCTTCATCGGTCTGCATCATGAAACATTTCTTTAAAGACAGAGCCCAAGGGTATAGGCTGCTGTCGAATTTCGTTCGACAAGAGCGGATCAATAATCAAATTTTCTGGGGGAAGAGCTTCGTCCTGGAATCGTGCAAGTGGACGTGACCCTTCTTCTGCCATTGCCCTCACTTCCGGAATTGCTTTAACTGGTTTCGGAGCTTGACTGGGACATGGTTCATCAGCTGTCCAAGGCGTCCTCGGATGTGGTTCTTGAGAATTAGGCACTTGGGGGGGTGCCCTTGCCTTTATTTGCGTTGAGTTGGCACGTTTTTCCATTTCATTTGGATATGTAGTTGCCTTTGGGCGTTTGGCTTTTTTTTGGAACTTGACTGGAATATTCAATACGATTTTCCCGTTTTGTCCCAGTTGGGGGACGAGAACGGGTCATATGGACTCGAATAGCTGGGCCCCGTGCGAGTGCCTGTACCTGTTTGGTAGGAGGGACTTCTTCAAATGGAGGTTTGAATACCCTTGGTCGTTTGGGCCTCTCTGTTACTCTTAACTTATCCTTTATTGGACCAGTGTCAAGTGGCGAAGGACCTTTTATTGGAGTAGTCTCTAGTGTCAAAGGAACTTCTATTTGAGTAGTCTCTAGATCGGGATTGTAATCGATCCAGCGACAGTCATCCTAGCACCGTGGAGATTCCATATTCGAAAAAATAATGAAACAAACAATAAAATTCAATAAAATGTAAGAAAAATAGAAACACTCGCTGTCCGCTCTATACCATGTGTGATTGTCGAGTGATGACTTTCTTATGATTTGAACTGAAATTGGCTGAATTTCTATATTGCTGTTGTATTTCTTTATGTTCGTTTGGTTAGGACCTACACGGCTCGCTAGTTATACTGATGAATGTTATTCGGGATAAATCTATACATTTGTGATATAAAATTATTAATTATTATTTTTATTTATATTAATAATATTGTACTAGTTAATTTGGCATTGATATAAAGAAAAATTATTTTCCTGATGCATCTGGGCACAAGTGTAGCGCTTCATTGAAGCATGTTGGTATGGCTAAGCAAAACAAATGTCTTGCTTCATGCTGCACCGTGTTTGAGCGTCTGTGCAAATCACGGTTCTTGCTTCGTGTTGAATATTATTTATTTTTTGGATTTTTGATGTGGGAATTTTGTTGAATTAGTTTCTGATTTATATGGGCAGCTTGTATAATTAAATATTTGGCCGAATTACTTGAGTATTTTGTGTCTTGACAGTTGCAACTCTGACTTTTTTGTGCTTGCCTGAGTTTATTTGTATTATTCGACCTGTCGGACAACAGTGATCTTGTATTAAAACTAAGTCGCTTATTTTGAGGTTATCCTCTGGTATTTTCCATTTTCTACGAACTCATAAACCTTGAAGGTATTCCTGTGTCCAGTTTTGCCAAAATTGATCTGTTGACCATTGGACGTATTGCCAACGTTGGAGGGAAGTACTTTTATCAGAAATAGATGGCTTTGGAAATGCCTTTAAATTTCGACCAATTAAAAAATGCCCAGGAGTTAAAATATTAAAATCACTTGGATTATTGAAAAGTGTTGACACGGTCTTGAGTTTACGCAAGCTTCGATTTGACAGATTACGGTTTACAGTTCTTCAAAGGTTAAAATGTCATTTTGTAAAGTTCGCTTAATGTGTGTTTTTACTGCCTTAACTCTTGCCTCCCATAATCCACCAAAGTGTGGCGCTTAAGCTGGGTTTAAGTGCCACGTAATGCGGAAACGTCTTGAAAATTATTCTAATCTGGTTAGACAGTTCTTTGCTTGCGTCGACGAAGTTCGTGTCGCAATCGGAATATATATGGGCGCATAAGCCTCGGCGGCTTATGAATCACTTCAAAGCTGCGATGAATACCGCTGTAGTCAATTCTGATTCGACATCAATGTGAATGGCGTTAGTAGTCATGAATACAAAATGCTTAAATATCCCTTTGTAACGGAGTTTCGGTGGGATGGCTGTGGATAGCTCGTCGTGCCAGGTTTTCTATAAATGAAACTCCTTCAGTTACAATAAAATTCAGAAAAAGTCTTTATTCAAGTAAAATAGGCTAACATTTACAAGCTAGTTTAATTTAAATCTACTTAGTGTCTTTATGCTATATACAGAGACGGGGTGGAAGTAAGGGGAAAGTTCTCACGGCTTACCACGCGGGAACAAATTTCGGACTTAATATTAAAATGCTGATGCGAGTTACTAAGTTACGCTACTCTTTCTCAGTTATTATAGTAGAGACGAAGTAATAGTAAGGGGATTCTTCGCACGGCTTACCATTTCAACCTGAGAGGGAGACTGGTTATACACAACGTGAAGCTATTGAATGTGTAAGGGGGGAGGTACGGGGATCTTACCCACGACGTACCAGTGGTTCTTTATTACTTCTGACAATAAATTTGGAATACCGACGGTTGGTACGGGGATAAGTCGCACAGCGTACCAGGGATATGTTAAGGCGGGATGGTTCACGCTAACCTTAATACGACGGAGGGGGCAGAGTGGTACGGGGATTGTTCACACGGCGTACCAGGGATATGTTAAGGTGGGATGATTCACGCTGACCTTAACACGGCGGATGGGGAAGAGTGGTACCGGGATTGTTCACACGGCGTACCAGGGATATGTTAAGGCGGGATGGTTCACGCTGACCTTAACACGTTGGAAGGAGAAGAGTGGTACGGGGATTGTTCACACAGAGTACCAGGGATCTGTTAAGGCGGGATGGTTCACGCTGACCTTAACACGGCGGGTGGGGAAGAATGGTAAGGGGATTAGACACACGGCGTACCAACAAAAAAATGTAGCAAAGCGGGATGGTACACGCAGACCTCAGTACCAAAATTTAGAAATGCACGGGGATTATTCACACGGCGTGCTAGTTTATCACTAGTGCGGGAATTTCACACAACACTAGTACCTTTCAAAAATAAGTCTGCCACTTCACTCATCGAGCTCGCTGACTAGACTGAATTCTGTGGTCGACTGGCGTGCTTTATATAGCCGGGGGGCCAGAGCTTCTTGTTGACTGAGTGGCTGATGCTTCCACTGGTGGGAACTTGGTTATACCAGAAAAGCTTTCAAGCTCTTTCAAAAAGCTTTACTTGTGTTGGCTAGAACATGTGCTTGCGTGCTGATCATGCAGACAGTGGTTATGGTAGATTTGTTCGCATGTGCCAGTGGCGTGGTCACTGGACGTACATTAAAAAATGTTCCAGTGGTGGGCTAAAATAATTTGATTTGAGGTTAAATTTGTAACTTCGTTACATCCCCCTCTTTCTTTAAAGTGGAAAGCATCAGTGATTCTATATCGCAGTAAAAGGCCTCTTAATGCCCGGATTTATTTACCGACACTTTGTGTCTCCTCACTAGAGTTCAGCCTACCAGACTCGGGAGTTTAAAATAACTATTCTAAGCACTTCAATAGTTCACATTAGTGTAATCATAAGTTCTACTTATCTCAAATAATTCCAAAACAAAATATTTTCCAACAAGAATTTGAATAGTTTAGTTTCATCATTTTTTCCCCCTTTTACTACAACAATTCAGAGTTTTTTCTTTAAATATAAACTTAAATACAAAATTAATTTGAAGAATTCACAGATTTTAAATAAAAGCTTTTTCCAAAAAGAAATGACTAAAGCTACCCTAAACCTACTGCTTAGTTTTTTCGTAAGAGGTTCCTCCTGGGATACTAGACGTCTTGGGTGAGTCCTCGCCATCGCAGATTCCATTTCCCGACGTTAAGGCGCCGGGCTCGGACGGATCCAAATGGGGTAGTTATTCCACGCTCTCGTCTTCTCGGCTGGAGTGCCAGGAGTCTTCGGCGGGCGGCTGAGAAAATTTTGTTTGTATGTCTTTGGCAGAGATGCATCGGCTCGTGTGTTGCCGGGGGTAGCCTAGCTTCGTTCCCACTCTTCTACTTCCTAGGGATCGCTGAGATACTTTTCTTGAAGGCATTCTTCGTGGCTACCTTTACCTATGTTGTGGCTATAATGGCCTGGCTCAATAGCTGGTTATGCGGAGGCAGTTTACTAGTAGGTGGCTCTTTCGGTTGTTTCAGGCTCGGCATCTTTGCTGTTAATGGTGTTGCTGTGGTAGCTGGAGCTTCTAAAGACATCGGCGGCTTCCATGCTGGAGTCATGCTTGCTGTGGGGGCACTCTTCATAGGCGTCTTCGTAGTGGCTATGTTGAATTTATTGGGCGGACGGCCGTCAGGGGCCGGTTTATTAGCGACTGGCCCGGTCTTCTGATCTACGTGGGGTGTCTACGTTGTAGGTGGTGTTGTCTCGGTGCCGGGAGTTGGCAGGGGTCGTGTGGGCCTCGTGGTCTTCTTTCTCGGCGGGTGTACTCTCGGGGGGGTCGGAGGTTCCTCTTGGGTGAGAACTATACTAGCTTTTGGTTGAGTTCTCTTATTGCTGGTGAACTTCTCGAGTATCGGGTCCAGGGATGGTATTGGATTCGGCTTCAGCGGAGCTTCCTCTGGGATTGGTTCCAGAACTGGTATCGGTTTGTAGCTCTGGACTATCGAAGTCGGCTTCACTAATGGGGCTTCCTCGACTGCCGAGTCCAACGCTGGCATCGATTGGTAGCTCTGTGCGGTTGAAGTCGACTTCACTGGTGGGGCAGCGTCGGGTGCTGAGTCCAGGGCTGGCATCGATTGATAGCTCTGGGCTGTTGAAGTCGGCTTCACTAGCGGTGCTGCATCGGTAGGTGTTGGTGCTTGGCGAAATATAGGGGCAAACGTTACCCTCTTCTTCCTGTCAGCGGTGGTCATTTGGTTTACTGGTAGCGTCCTTATTGCTGCTACCGAGGTCACCTTTGTTGGTCAAGTCAGATTTCTAACAATGGGATCACTCATGCTTATGGACGTGGACTGACTGCTCTGCAAGCTAGTTGTATTTGAACTGGTTTTTCATCTTGCCGGGCTCGGCTTTTTATATTGTGGCTGGGGCTGGTCATCTCGGTAGTGATATGCCTTTAGGTCTTTAACGTGTACCTGTCTAGTCACGCGGGCTGGCTCGTCGGTGATTTCGACAATCAGAGGGGAGATAATTTTGGTTACGACAAACGGGCCTTCGTTTCCTTTGCTAGATCGCGGTAATGGACCAATAAAATCGGCGCTGACCAACTCCGATGGTTCGGCAGTCTTGCTCATGTACATTTCCCCTGCCGTTTTCTGTTGTAGGGCTTTGTGTCGAAGACAAGAGTGACATAACCGTACATGCTTGGCAATGTCTCGGAACATGCCGGGCCCGTAATAGTGTTTAGCAATTCGGCATGTTGTTTTAGATATCCCCCATGCCCTGCGGTGACGTCGCCATGATTCTTTTTTAAGACTCTTTGTCGGAGGGGGCTGGGGATACACAATTTCCATGCTGTGGTAATTTCGTCGTCGGTGTGATTATACGCGCTATAGATGTGACGGTAGAGGTTCCCATCTTGAAGCTTGAAATCGGGGTGTGCGGCGCAATTTTCTTGCTCCGCGTGCAGTTTCCGTTCGTACCAGGTGCAGTTCGAAGTCTCGGGGGTCATGCTACATACTGCTATATCTGGTATAGGTTGTCGGGAGAGGGCATCGGCGACAATATTTAGTTTACCCTTACGATAACGAATCTCGTAATCATATTGCTGCAACTCGAGAGCCCAGCGAGCTAACCTGCCAGACGGACTCCCTATTGAATTGAGCCATTTGAGAGACTGGTGGTCAGTTACTATCGTGAAGTGATATCCATCCAGGTAGGGCCTCATTTTCCTGACACCCCATATGATTGCGAGACATTCCTTTTCGGTTACAGAGTATCTCTTCTCTGTTTCATTCATGGTACGGCTAGCGTAGGCTATGACCCGTTCTCTGCCTTCTATTTCTTGGTAGATTACGGCGCCTAATACCTCTTGGCTAGCGTTCGTTTGCACCACAAACGGTAGGGTAAAGTCGGGACATGTGAGTACGGGTACTTCGGTGAGCTTGCTCTTAAGATCGTGGAATGCCTGCTCTTGAGTCTCCTCCCATTTCCACTTCGAATTTTTGCACAGTAACTTGGTGAGGGGAGCGGTGGTGGTTGAAAAATCGGGGACAAATCGCCTGTACCAAGAAGCAATACCAAAAAAACGGCGTAATTCTCTTGGATTTTTAGGCGGCTTTAGCTCTCAAATAGCTGTTACTTTATCGGGGTCTGTCTGTATACCCGCACGACAGATGACATGACCTAAGTACTTTATGCTCTTGCGGAGGAACTCGCATTTCTCCGGGTTTATTTTTAGGTTGGCCTGTCGTCGGCCATCGGTCAAACACAATCTTCAATTTCTCTAGGTGTTCGTGAAGGGTTCGTCCAATGATCACTATATCATCGAGATATGCAAACGTGAACGGCTCCATCTCTGGACCGATGATCTCATCTAACGGTCTCTGGAAGGTGGCGGGAGCTGAATGATGCCCGAATGGCATTACTTTCCATTGGAATAAGACGCTACCAGGTACGGTAAATGCGGTATATTGTCGACAATCGTTCACGAGCGGGATATGCCAGTACCCCTGTTTAAGGTCTGAGGAGGAGATATACTGTGCATATCTCAATTTATCTAAAATGGCATTGATTTGTGGTAGCGGGTACCCGTCTTTGATAGAGTGTTCGTTTAATTGACGATAGTTTCCTTGACGATAGTTTCTTTGGTTATACACAACGCGAAGCTATTGAATGTTTACGGGGGGACGTACGGGGATCGTACGCACGACGTACCAGTGGTTCTTTATTACTACTGACAACAAATTTGAAATACCGACGGTTGGTACGGGGATAAGTCACCCGGCGTTCCGGGGATATGTTAAGGCGGGATGCTTCACGTTAACCTTAATACGACGGATGGGGAAGAGTGGTACGGGGATTGTTCACACGGCGTACCGGGGATATGTTAAGGCGGGATGCTTCACGTTAACCATAATACGACGGATGGGGAAGAGTGGTACGGGGATTGTTCACACGGCGTACCAGGGATATGTTAAGGCGGGATGGTTCACGCTAACCTTAACACGACAGTTGGGGAAGAGTGGTACCAGGATTGTTCTCACGGCGTACCAGGGATATGTTAAGGCGGGATGGTTCACACTGACCTTAACACCGCGGATGGGGAAGAGTGGTACGGGGATTGTTCACACGGCGTACCAGGGATATGTTAAGGCGGGATGGTTCACGCTGGCCTTAACACTGCGGATGGGGAAGAATGGTACGAAGATTGGTCACACGACGTACCAGGGATATGTTAAGGCGGGATGGTTCACGCTAACCTTAAAACGACAGATGGGGAAGAGTGGTACGGGGATTGTTCTCACGGCGTATACAGGGATATGTTAAGGCGGGATGGTTCACGCTGACCTTAACACGGCGGATGGGGAAGAGTGGAACGGGGATTGTTCACACGGCGTGCCAGGGATATGTTAAGGCGGGATGGTTCACGCTGACCTTAACACGGCGGGTGGGGAAGAATTGTACGGAGATTAGACACATGGTGTACCAACTAAAAAATGTAGAAAAGCAGGATGGTTGACGCAGACCTGACTACGAAAATTTAGAAATGCACGGGGATTATTCACACGGCGTGCTAGGTTATCACTAGTGCGGGAATTTCGCAAAACACTAGTACCTTTCAAAAATAAGTCTGCCACTTCACTCGTCGAGCTCGCTGACTAGACTGAATTCTGTGGTCGACTGGCGTGCTTTATATAGCTGGGGGCCAGAGTTTCTTGTTGACTGAGTGGCTGATGCTTCCACTGGTGCAACTTTTTTTATACCAGAAAAGCTTTCAAGCTCTTTTGAAAAGCTTTACTTGTGTTGGCTAGAACATGTGCTAGCGTGCTGATCATGTAGACAGTGTTTATGGTATATTTGTTCGAATGTGCCAGTGGCGTGGTTACTGGACGTAAATTAAAAAATGTTCCGGTGGTGGGCTAAAATAATTTGATTTGAGGTAAAATTTGTAACTTCGTTACGTTACACCTTCATGATTTTAGCGTTTCTTACCTTTGACGATTTAATGTCGATGGGACCGACATAGTCGACTCCAGTGTTTTCGAAAGTTAATGCGGGGTGTCTCATGCTGATGGAAGGTTTCTCATAAACTGCGCAGATGACGTTGGTTTTTATTTTGAAGCAGGGTACACATTTTAGTATTTGCCCACGAACAGTGTTTCTGGAATTTAATAGCCAGTATTTGTTACGTAATAAATTGAGGGTACGTTGTATATCGCCACGTAATGCACAACGATGGAGGTAATCAATAGTAATCCTTGACACATGATGGTCATTCGGTAGGAAGATTCGGTGCTTTTTATTGTAGCTTAGTATGGAATTTTCGAGTCGTATTAACTGCTTGTGCTCTAAAAATGGACTGAAAGTGAGAATGCGGCTTGTAATCGGAATAGGCTTGCTGGAATTGAGACAGTGGAATTCATTTGGTAATGCTATCTGCTGCACAATGCAAATGATAGTATTCTCAGCTTCTTGCGGCTCGAAATATGTGTGACTGCTGGGCAGCTGGTTTGTGGCCTTGGATTTGTAGTTATTATAGAATCTTTTGTAATACGCGGTTGTTCTTACTAATTTAGGGAACGAGGAATATTTTGTCAGCCATTCAGCTTCTCCCTAGGTGCAAGTTAAAGGCTTTACTGTTCAGATCTCAAGTTTATAGCACTTGTGAAACGTTCGTTGTTTTGGGCACTCCTCTCTGGATTGCTGTAACCATAGTGGCCCATTCCTCAAAAGCTTGGATTGGACAAGCTCGTCTGGGTTAAGTCCTCGAGAGTGTAGCTTTCTGCCCTCACGCTTCCTATGTTCATTTATCATTCATTTTTTTTCCCGCATCTTCATCTCCATCTTAAACCTGTTAGTATTACCTTCTGTTCATTTTTGTTTCTTTGGCTACATGTGTACCTGAAAAAAGGGAAAAGGCTTTATAATTTTCAAAAAGTAGCCTTATGCTACTTTTCCATCCGACACATAAAATCCCTGAAATAAAACATTATAAAAATTCTGCAAGATCTGAAGAAGAAAAAAAAAAACATAAAACGGACTTTGGCAACGTAGCAAAAATCGTGAAGCGCACGAACGGCAAGTAACCATAAATCTGGCATCGTCGCTCTATTGCCGACACAAAACTTTTGTACAATACACCGTTTTCCAACTAAAATTCCAAGTAAAAAACGGCAACTCGCCTAGCCATAAAACATCGCGTGATATAAACATGCAATGTATTACAGCAGGTCAGCCGAGAAATTCCTGGAAAGATTTTTGCCCCGCAGCCTATATTCTGTGGCAGCGCGACTCTGCTTGAAGAAACGATACACGCACACCCGGCAGCCGACCGAATGACCAGCGTGGTCGGTTGGCTGAAAAAACGAGCGGATGCAATGTAGGCACACGGGACGAAGTCGGGTTAGTTGATCCTGAGCAGGCGACTAGTAAGGAACTGCGCGCGCACGGTAGTAAAGGTCGAGTTGTATTTTTTTTTTTTAGTTTTGTAGTCTGAATTGATTATTTGAAAAAATTGGTGATTAACGGCGTGGAATCGCGGGTTTTCTTTTATTATTTTGGAAGTGGAGTTTTATGCGTTGACAGCGGTTATTAATTATTCAATTTCAAAGAAACTTTATTTTCTGCTCTGGCCGCGGTATTTTCCAGTTGGGTGCCTGAAACTTAAAGTGTGTATAATTGAACTTTCAAATGAATGTGCTTCTCACCTGTTGCGAGATTTCCCGACTATGTGTCTGAAAGTGAAAAGTGATTATCCATGTTGAATTTACAATGGATTTTATTTCTCAACTGTGGCGACATTTAATCGATTTTGTGTCCGAAATTGACAAGTGACTATATCAATTGAATGACATAGATTTTATTTCTCACCTGTGGTGACATTTTCCCGATTTGGTGTCGGAAAGTGGAAATCACTCATGATCATTGGATTGCCACAATAATTTGCATGTTCAACTGCTGCGAAACTTCCAATTTGGTGCCTGAAAGTAAAAAAATTTCCGATTTGGTAGCTGAAAGCGAACAGTGCTTATTCTCAGTGGATTTCCAAAATAATTTAATTCTCACCTGTTGCGAAATTTTCCAGCTCGGTCTCTGAAAGTGCAAAGTGTATATATATATACTCGTATATTGAATTTTCTAATGAGCTTATTACTCAGTTGTTGCGATATTTCCCGATTTGGTGCCCGAAATTAAATGGAGTTGCCAGTGTGACATTTTAAGCAGTATCTACTCACCTGTCGTGATCAAAAGATATCTACAATATGCATAGTGCCCGAGAACTGGAAATTTAACTAATTAACGTTTTGGAACAAAAATAGTCAGTGAACTTTGTTTGTGTTTATTAATTATCCAACTGCTGAGCCGCTAGGGCTAATGTTCCGCAATTCGTCCCGGGGAAATTATGTATACGGAAGCTGTAAGTTCTTTTGTTGCCAATTAAGAAAGGCAAAGCAAGTAACATCGAAAAGTGAACTTATGTTAATAAATTTTAATTATGTAAAGAAGAAAAAAAATTTTTGCTAAAAATCTTCATAGACATATATTTATAATACAAAAACAAAAAAACAAAAAAAAATTCGAAAGCACCCATAAATAGCGGTGAAAAGGATATACAAAAAAGAGGCAAATGCGGCGACATAGAGTTTCAAGTCGGCGGCTACGATACCTATATATACCAGGAAAAAGGGGGTGCATCCCTGCAATATTAACTCACCAGATCCAGGCAGCGTGGGACACCTTGCCCAAGGGTAGTAAGACTTTTTGTTTGTGAAGTAAGTTCGGTTGCATATTTATTTTTTTATTTATATATTTCTTTCTATTTATCTTCTTTGCTTGAACATGCCCCAAATGTCAGTATGAGCTTAGCATAGTTAAGAATAGTTATATAGTTATAAAAATTTCTTTTTTGCTTTTTTTTGTGTCTGTCTCTCATGCAGTTTCGAGGGCACGTTTGGAGTTAAAACCCTATAATTAAGGTCAGCTAGTAGAGTTTCTTCTAGGTTAAATTACCATTAATAAGGTAGTCAACTTTTGAAATTATGTATAGATGATTAAGTAAAGATGAACGGTGGATGGCAATAGCGAATAAAAGGAGTTGATGTTATATCCCATTAAGAAAATTGCCTTATCTCAGATTTATTTCCTTCGATGATTTCCTTATCTTCTCTTCTTTTCTCTTGGAACGGTCGTGGCACCGACCTTAACGATACGATGAGTGACTAAGTTCCACACATGATGTGTGGTGTGGGTCTGATGGAGCGGCGCTAGAAGACACAGACACACGCGCTCAACTAAAATGGGGCTAAGCTTAACAACAGGCTTTGACCACTTAGCCAGGGTGGATTGGTTCGCTGGGCCCAACTGCGTCAAAGTCGAGACTCCCTCACTATGCGGAGTCTCCCTAAGTCCTCTCGATCTTGCTCTCTGCGTCCCAGTCTCTTCGGGTGATTTGTCCGTCCGTCCGTCTGAAGTCCCCGTGAAGACGAGCCAGTTGTCTGTTTATTCTTTTTACGTTTTCCTTTTTTTGTGCACAGCTTAATAAGCACTGAGGGGGCGTGGGTGGCAATATGCTGTGCGGCTACCCACATATGTCCCCAAGGTGATTTTTGCAGCGGGAGCTGTCAGTTGCAACGCCTATCTGCATTCGTGGTAAGACGGATGTAGGCAGGGCTGACAACGAGCACGCTTTTCGTTACAAATGGCGCACAAATAGTTTTTTTGTTGCATTTGTTCATGCTTCTCTTGACTAAATTGCAGTTACTATTGTAAAAATCATTTCCTGCCAAGCTTTGCCTAAATTTCCTTTTTTGTTCTCTGACCTCGCAAGCGCGCCTCAAATTGTACAGATATCTTGAAATGCTTGGTGAAAGAGTATTGTATTATGACACAGACTCTGTAATTTACGTAAACCGAGATGGTGACGTTGAACCGAAAACAGGCCAATTTGTTGGAGATAAAAGGATAAATGATAATTCAATGTAAACGGTCTGTAAAGTAAAAGGTCTTTGTTTAAATTATAACACCACCACCGACGGACACAAGAACACTAGTTACTTACTACTACTATTTAGTTACCACCCCTGAATTTAAAAATAATCAGCTCAGGTTGGAGAAACGTCGATTCCTGCAAGACCATAGTTCTGTTCAATGTAGTTTTAAATGAAAACGACCAGTTTAAAAGCGCGGCACTAGTACTATTTTAGAGATGCATCACGCAATCTCTTTTGCTGTTGTTTAGGAAAACCAATCAGTCAATAATTAAATAAAACAATACATCAACTACTAACAGTTTTCTTTGTTTATTTCTACTCCCCGTCATTTCAGTTCATTTAACAGTACTCAAGCTCAGCAGCCCCGTCGTTTTCTTTACCGTTCCCAAATGCAAAATTGTTTCCATGACACGCGCATTCTTGAGCTTGTAACAAAAAGCACGACTTACTGGTAAACTTAATTGCTTTCAAGCCGGCGCCTCATTTGCATATTGCACAAGACCTTTGATTATTTTCAGCCCACCGTTTACCTCTAGCAGCGCAGCGTGACGTCACTGAACCCAGCTACCAGGTGTGCACCTGACTCAAATAATTACCTATCAATAAATCATCTAACAACATACAATTAATTACTCATTACTCAACATTTGCATATTTAATGACTACTAACAATCAATCGTCATGAATAACATATAATTAATTACTCATTACACGCCTTTTGAATATTTAATGAACTCACACCAAAACCGGTTTTAGTTCCCAGGCCAAACTGTCCCATTACCTACTCATAAGCTGAGGCTTAGCCTCGGAGAGTACGCCTAGCGCACAAAACCTGCTCACTACCGAGGAAGATGGATACATCATCCGGAAAGTTTATACAATTCAAAATAAAAAGCAAAATTCGGATGACAGTTATACTTTTAATGGTCCGAGAGGCAGGAGCGACATTGATGTGACACTAGCAAATAATGCCGCTTTGGCATTTACATCGCGGTGGACCATCAAGGCTAGATATGGGACCAGTGACCACAACCTGATCGAGGTCAAATTGACCAGCGAAAGAGTGGTGGACACGGAGGAGGAAACTAACTGCAAGAGATGGAAGACACGCGGGGGAGACTGGAACTACTACTCTGGTTGTGTAGAGGAGGCAGTTTTCAGTATACCTTTGAGTGAGTTTAGAGCCCTGAATGTGGTTGACCTGGTACGAGCCCTGAATGAGCGGATGACCAGGATAAATATTAGTGTTCAGTAAAAAAGCCTTCGATTCAAAGAGATCTATGTGGTTACACCAATGGCGCCATATTACAAGTCATCTAAACAACCACCAAAAGGGGCTATCACGAAAGCGGCGGGCTTTACGGAAGCAGAAAGGTGGCTCTGCGAGGCCGAGCCATTGAGAGTTTGGCAAAGTGACTCGTCGTGGCACTAATTGTTGAAATTGTAAATGAATAAAAACTTCCATATGAAATGAACTAAAATGAACAGGAAAAGGGTTATTCACAAAATTAAAATGAGAAGAAATAGAAACTGAATAACATGAAGGCAAACGAATTGAGACTAATGCGATGTTTTAAAAATATATTGTCGATAGAAAAAAAAGGTTTGACTAAACGTGAATGTGGAAGTTAGAATATTTATTAAAAATTAAAAGCTGAGAAAACTGAGAGAACGAAAAAGGGAAATTAAGCCAAGGCTTGGCAAGAAATGATTTTTACAATAGTAACTGCAATTTAGTCAAGAGAAGCTTGAACAAATGCAAAAAAAAAGAGACAGACACAATAGAAAAGCAAAAAAGAAATTTTTATAACCATTTTTAACTATGCTAAGCTCATACTGAAATTTGGGGCATGTTCAAGCAAAGAAGAGAAATAGAAAGAAATATATATATAAAAATATAAATCTGCAACCGAACTTACTTTACAAACAAAAAGTCTTAATACCCTAGGCCGAGGTGTCCCACGCTACTTGGATTTGGTGAGTTAATATTGCTGGTACGCACCCCCTTTTTTATGGTATATATAGGTATCGCAGCCGCCGACTTAAAACACAATGTGGGCGCATTTGCCTCGGGAAATATCGCAACAACTGAGTAAGAAACTCATTAGAAAATTCAATATACGAGTATATATATATACACTTTTTACTTTCAGAGACCGAGCTGGAAAATTTCGCAGCAGGTAAGAATTAAATTATTTTGGAAATCCACTGATTATAAGCACTGTTCGCTTTCAACTACCAAATCGGAAAATTTTTTTACTTTCAGGCACCAAATTGCAAATTATTTTGGGTATCCAATGATCATGAGTGATTTCCGCTTTCCGACACCAAATCGGGAAATTATCACCACAGGTGAGAAATAAAATTTTTGTCATTAAATAGACATAGTCGTTTGTCAATTTCCGACACAAAATCGGAAAAATGTCGCCACAGATGAGAAACAAAATCCATTGTAAATTCAATATGGATAATCACTTTTCACTTTCATAAACAAAGTCGGGAAATCTCGCAACAGGTGAGAAGCACATTCATTTGAAAGTTCAATTATACACACTTTCACTTTCAGGCACCAAACTGGAAAATTCCGCGGCCAGAGCACAAAATAAAGTTTCTTGGAAATTGACTAATTAATAATCGCTGCCAACGCAGAAAACTCCACTTCCAAAATAATAAAAGAAAACCCGCGATTCCACGCCGTTAATCAGCAACTTTTTCAAATAATCAATTCAGACTACAAAACTAAAAAAAAAAAAAAAACTCGACCTTTACTACCGTGCGCGCGCAGTTCCTTACTAGTCGCTGCTCAGAATCAAATAACCCGCCTTCGTCCCGTGTGCCTACATTGCATCCGCTCGTTTTTTCAGCCAACCGACAAGCGAGCGGTTTCGTTCGTCGTTCTGTCGGCTGCCGGGTGTGAGTGTATCGTTTCTTCAAGCAAAGTCGCGCTGCCACAGAATATAGGCTGTGGAGCAAAAATCTTTCCAGGAATTTCCCGGCTGAGCTGCTGTAATACATTGCGTGGTTGTATCACGCAATGTTTTACGGCTAGGCGAGTTGCCTTTTGTTACTTGGAATTTTAGTGGGCAAACGGTGTATGGCACAAAATTTTTGTGTCGGCAATGGAGCGACGATGCCAGATTTATGGTTACTTGCCTTTCGTGCGCTTCACGATTTTCGCTACGTTGCCAAAGTCCGTTTTATATTTTTTTTTCTTTTCAGATCTTGCAGAATTTTTGTAATGTTTATTTATTTCAGGGATTTTATGTGTCGGATGGAAAAGTAGCATAGGGCTACTTTTCGAAAATTATAAAGCCTTTTCCCTTTTTTCAGGTACCCATGTAGCCAAAACAAACAAAAATGAACAGAAGGAAATACTAACACGTTTAAGATGGAGATTAAGATGCGGAAAAAAATTAATTATAAATGAACAAAGGAAGCGTGAGGGCAGAAATCTACACTCTCGAGGACTTAACCCAGACGAACTTGTCAAATCCAAGCTTATGTGGAACGGGCCACCATGGTTACAGCAATCCAGTGAAGAGTGTCCAAAACAACCCACGTTTCACAAGTGCTATAAACTTGAGATCTGAACAGTAAAGCTTTTAACTTGCACTTAGGGAGAAGCTGAATGGCTGAAAAAATATTCGTCGTACCCTATATTAGTAAGAACACCCGTGTATTACTAAAGATTCTATAATAACTACAAATTCAAGGCCACAAACCAGCTGCCCAGCTGTCTCACATATTTCGAGCTGCAAGAAGCTGAGAATACTATCATTTGCATTGTGCAGCAGATAGCATTCCCAACTGAATTCCACTGTCTCAACTCCAGTAAGCCTATTCCGATACCAAGCCACATTCTCACCTTCAATCCATTTTTAGAGCACAAACTGTTAATACTACTCGAAAATTCCATACTAAGCTACAATAAAAAGCACCGAATCATCCTACCGAAAGACCATCATGTGTCAAGGATTATTATTGATTACCTCCATCGTTGTGCATTACGTGGCGATATAAAACGTACCCTGAATTTATTACGTAACAAACACTGGCTATTAAATGCCAGAAACACTGTTCGTGAGAAAATACGAAAAAGTGTACCCTGCTTCAAAACAAAACCAACGTCATCTGCGCAGTTTATGGGAAAACTTCCATCAGCATGACTCAATCCGCATTAACTTTGGAACACACTGGAGCCGACTATGCCGGTCCAATCGACATTAAAACGTCAGAGCTAAGAAACGCTAAAATCATGAAGGGATATTTAAGCATTTTTGTATTCATGACTACTAATGCCATTCATATTGATGTCGAGTCAGAATAGACGACATTGGCATTCATTGCAGCTTTGAAGCAATTCGTAAGCCGCCGAGGCTTATGCGCCCATATTTATTCCGATTGCGAAACGAAATTCGTCGGCGCAAGCAAGAAACTGTCTAACCAAATTAGAATAATTTTCAAGACATTTCCACATGACAGTTCTACAATCCCAGAGCTAACAGGCATTACATGGCACTTAAACCCAGCTTCAGTGCCACACTTTGGCGGATTCTGGGAGGCAAGAGTAAAGGCAGTAAAAACACACATTAAGCGAACTTTACAAAATGACATTTTAACCTTTGAAGAACTGTCAAACGTAATCTGTCAAATCGAAGCTTGCGTAAACTCAAGATCGTGTCAACACTTTTCAATAATCCAAGTGATTTTAATATTTTAAATCCTGGGCATTTTTCAATTGGTCGAAATTTAAAGGCATTTCCAGAGCCATCTATTTCTGATAAAACTACTTCCCTCCAACGTTGGTAATACGTCCAATGGTTGACAGATCAATTTTGGCAAAACCGGAAGCAGGAATACCTTCAAGGTTTACAAGCTCCAAGAAAATGGAAAATACCTGAAGATAACCTCAAAATAAGTGGCTTAGTTTTAGTACAAGATCACTGATGTCCGACAGGTCGAATAATACAAATCAGCCCAGGCCAGCACAAAAAAGTCAGAGTTGCAACTGTCAAAACACAGAATAATCAAGTAATTCGGCCAAATATTTAATTATACAAGATACCCAGATAAAGAAGAAACTAATTCAACAAAATTCCCACATCAAAAATCCAAAAAATTAATAATGTTCAACACGAAGCATGAACCATGATTTGCACAGACGCTCAAACACGGTGCAGCATGAAGCGCGACATTTGTTTTGCTCAGCCATACCAACATGTTTCAATGAGGCGCTACACTTGTACCCAGTGGCTTGAACTCAATAATTTTTCTTTTTATCAGTGCCAAATTAACTAGTACAATATTATTGATATAAATAATAATATTAATTAATAATTTTATATCACAAATGTATAGATTTATCCCGAATAACAATCATCAGTATAAAAAGTGAGGCGTGTAGGTCCTAACCAAACAAAATAAAATAAAGCAATACAACAGTAATATAGATGTTCAGTGCTGAACAATAACTTTTTCATTTCAGTTCAATATGTATAAAATTCACGCTAAATTCATCTACCTGTGACTCAATAACAAGGTCAGCAATTCAAACTTCATTCGCAATCACAATAATCAATTGCATTTTTGTTTACATTTCCGCGTGCATTCTTGTTAACCTACATATAGCATGGGCGATGAATTTAGTGTGATGCAACATAATGCGCATATGCATTTCTTTATTACGAGAATTTCTTAATATTTTGTTTTTGTAATGCATTCTTTATTTCTTTTCTAAATGTCATCATTTTTTATATAAATTAAGTGTACTAGTCGAATAAAATTTAGAGTTAAAATCGAAGGCGACAAGTTTTATTTTTACCAGTACTTTTCGAGCTCTCCACGCGTTGTAGCAATTCAAGAACCATTGAATTTTCCTCTACACATGGTCCTTCGAGCCATTAAATCAAAGTAAGTATAGTACAATATAGCGTCTTAAAGAACACTTTGTGGAAGCTATAGCCAGCCAGCGATCCAGAACTTTGTTCATCATCAGAAAATTCTATTGTATACTACTATATTGTGTCACAAAGAACACTTTGAGGAAGCTATAGCCAGCCGAAGATCAAGAACTTTGTTCATCATCAGAATATTCTACTACATACTACTACATAGCGTCTCAAAGAACACTTTGAAGAAGCTATAGCCAGCCAGCGATCAAGAAGTTTATTCAGAATAACACTAAAATAGAACTAGCAAGGCTCAAATTAAGTTTGAGTGCTTGTGATATACTCCAAACAGTTCCAGACATCTTCTCGAGCTATCACTCAACTTCAAGCAGCCAAACTCAAATTAAGTTTGAGTATTTGTGGGATACGCCATAAAATTCCAGACAGCTCCCAGTATTATCACTTAATCCATAAGTAGTCATGACTCCAGAAGACTTACTAGAGCTACAAAAACAATTAGCCGACAATATTGAAAAACTATGAATAAATATTCCAAAAGACAGCTCCTCACGAAAGACTCCGGAATATCTAACTTCCAAAATCGATGCTTTAAACACATATTGGGAAGAATTCAATAAGCACCACGATCAACTAAAGATCTCCCTCGATAAAGAACATTCCTACTTTATAAAAGATCTTTACACGAAAAGGCAAACATTTTTTCAAATAGCGCAACAGGCACTTAATAAGTACACTGAGGCCAATTTTCCAAACATATCGCTGCCGCCTCCAACAATTGCAGCATCCGTTACTTCAGATACAGTTAAAGAAGTCCCCAATCAAACAAGTCTTTGGGATACTACTCATTCTCTACCATATTTGGAAGCTGCCAGACTCAATAACCTTCCAAAGCTACCTCCGATGAAGATTCCAAAGTTCAACGGAGGCGATAAAACTTGGAAACCGTTTATTGATATGTTTAACGATATCATTCATATAAATCCCTGCTTAAGCGAAGTGGAAAAGATGCAGTATCTTCTCTACCATCTAGAAGGTGAAGCCAGGAATGTTATAAGCCACCTTCAGTTAAGCAATAATAACTACAAATCCGCTCTACAACTTATTCAAGCAAGGTATAATAACAACAGAAAAATTATTACCACCTATATAAACACCATTATGGACCTAAAAAGGGTAGAGCACAGGTGCCAAAAAGACATCATAATGCTTCATGACACCCTAAAAGAGTGTTTAAAAGCATTGAATAACTTGAACTGTAGGACAGGAGAATGGGGTCCAATTATTGTCTGCATCACCATGAGGAAATTAGATCCAGAAAGCTTGCGCTTGTTTGAAGGGAGTCTCTCCAATCCCAGAGAAATGCCAACTACAACTGAGCTACTTAACTTCCTTGAAAAACGTTTCCAGATCCTAAACTGTAAAAAAAGTTCAAAATAAGTGAAGTCAGAGGCTATAAATTATAACAAGAAGAAGTCTTTCTTCTCTTCTACTATATCAAAAAATATATGTGCTTTCTGCAGTAAAGATCACAGTGTTTTCCAATGTGTAGAGTTCAAAAAATTAAATGTGCAAGATAGAAATTCATTTATATACAAAAAGGGTTTATGCACAAATTGTTTATCACACAAGAAATTTGAAAGGTGCAGAGCCAGCAAAACCTGCTATTATTGCAATAAAAAACATCATACGCTCTTGCACAATGCCAGTGATAATACTGCCAAAAACAAATTTAAGGCTGAACCAGCAGTCGCAGAGAAAACTTGTGAGCTCACGAGGCAGTTCAGTTTGCAAAATGAGGATATTACAACTTTGCACAACAAGATTAAAATCCCTAGCGTGTTGCTCCCAACTGCAATGGTAAGAGTATCAAATGGATTTGGCCAAACAGAGCTTCTAAGAGCGCTGATTGATCCTGGATCACAGGCATCCTTAATCACTGAGGAATCTGTCCAAAATTTAAGACTGCATAAAGAGCTAATCAGAACAACAATTATGGGTGTCAACAATGCGAAAACTGCAAAAGCCACCAGCAAAGTGAGCATTAAAATATTACTGCCTTACAAGAATAACTCCCTCCTTCGAATAGAAGCACTGGTGTTAGAAAAACTATGTTCATTTCTCCCAGATGGAATAATACCAGAAGTTGATACAACCAAGTACGGAAGCATGGTCTTAGCAGACCCCAACTTCAATAAACCAGGTCCAGTTGCTTGGCTGCTACAAATGGAAAAAAGGTTGGGCAAAAATCCTAATGACATAGCAGAATACAACAAATTTCTCACAGAATATTTAACCTTGGGACACATGAGCCCCACAACTAGCTACAAAAACACTGAGAGTAAAGTATATTACTTGCCACATCACGCAGTATTCAAAGCAGACAGTACAACTACAAAACTACGGGTAGTGTTTAATGGATCCAGCAAGACAGATTCTGGGTCAAGCCTGAATGATCTCCTTCATACCGGAATAAAGCTTCAGGAAGATCTAAGCCAAATGCTGTTAAGATGGAGGAAGCATCGTTTTGATTTCACTGCAGACATTGAAAAAATGTTCCGACAGATTATGGTGCCAAAAGAAGACCGAAATTACCAACGCATATTATGGCGAAAAAATCCTGACGAACGTATTCAAGAGTATGTCTTAAACACCGTTACTTATGGAACAGCTCCCGCCACATATCTTGCAGTCAAGGTCCTAATGCATCTTGCTCAAGATGAAGGTGAACAACTTCCCGTCGGAAAAAGAGTGCTAATGACAGAATTTTATGTAGACGACATGCTGTCAGGAGCGAACATTGTATCAGAAGCCAAGGAACTTCAAAGTCAAATAATTGTGCTCCTAAATAAAGGAGGATTAAATCTTCGGAAATGGACCTCAAATAATGAGGCATTATTAAGAAACATTCCTGAGGAGATTATCGAAAAGGGAGTTCTAGAAATTGGTGAAGAAAATGCCATAAAAACACTGGGAATACCCTGGAATCCCAAAAACGATGAACTTTTCTTCCAGCTGAAAACAGAGGAGGAGGTTACAAAATTAACCAAACGGACTTTACTATCGAAAATTGCCGCAATATTTGACCACCTCGGGTAACTTTCACCAGTAACAATTACAGCTAAGCTCATCATGCAATCATTATGGAAGGCTGGGATAGATTGGGACCAAATTCCACCCACAGAAATAACAAACTCTTGGAGGCAACTCGAAGCAGATCTAAAAAATCTACAACAAATTAGAATTCCGCGATGGATCAAATACCAACCTGGGCAACATATTCAGCCCCACGGCTTCTGCGACGCCTCCGAAAAAGCATACGCGGCAGTAGTATACTTCCGAATAACAGATTCTCTGGGGAAGGTGCATATAACGCTACTAGCAGCACGAACCAAGGTGGCGCCGTTAAAACTAAAAGTTACAATACCACGACTAGAGCTCTGTGGTGCTGTCCTGTTAACACAATTGTTAAAATCGGCCATCACATCTTTGCATATCTAATTACCGTAAGTATTCGCCTGGTGCGACGCTGAAATCGCATTAGCATGGATTGCAAATAGTCCGAACACCTGGCAGCCGTTTGTAGCAAACAGGGTGTCCAAAATACACAGTAGCTTTGACAAGGCCATATGGAGACATGTGAGATCAGATCAAAATCCTGCGGACATTGCCTCGAGGGGAATTTGCCCAACCAAGCTCGTAATTCGAGATCTTTGGTGGAGAGGGCCACTCTGGCTCATTCAAACACCCAATTCATGGCCATCCAACAAGCTAAATATAGTTACTGATAAAGAAGTGAAAACTCAAGTGATGGCATTAAAAGCAACAATTCAGACAGAAGAAATCTTTACCTGCTCAACATATACAAAAAAAAAAGGATTACAGCTTATAGTCTCAGGTTCATCAAAAATTGTAAGAAGTCCATAACACAAAGAAATCTTGCACATCTGTCTTCTGATGAGCTCCATGAAGCCAAGAATCGCATCATCAAAATTGTGCAGTTGCAGGAATTTTCGGATGAAGTAGAAGCAATGAGCAAAAACAGACCAATAAGAAAGACAAGTAAACTTCTTTCGCTTAATCCATTTTTTGATAATGAGGGAATTTTGCGAGTAGGGGGCAGAATAAAGAATTCTCCACTGCCAATGGATGCCAAGCACCAAATACTTTTACCACAAAAACACATATAACAAATATAATAATAGATCACGCACCACGGAACCTTCGCCTACAGGTCGCACTTTCGAAAGCAGAAATAATCACTGATCAGAAAAACATTAATAATACTTTGAACAAGATCAAAGATATGTGTGAACAAACAAGAGAGCTCACAAAAATGACGCACTGCCAAACACTGTTTGAACGTGTATCCTCAAGAAGAAATCATCTCTTTAAGACCTTAAAAGAAGTTATCAGTACAACGAAGCCGAAAGGCAGATCTAAGAGGGGGATACTTGGCAGTCTTTTAATCAGCATCTTTGGAGTAAATGATCAAGTATATACTGATATTGAGCTTTTGCAAGAGAATCAGCACAATATTTTACACTCAACCAATCAACAGATGCTTCTTTTATCCACGAAAATTAATCAATCAGCATTTCTCATATCTGAGAAACTAACAAACCATGACGCCGGATTAACTCAAGTAATTTCTACTGTTAAAGAAATGGCTACCTGGGATTCCACCGCAGATCATAACAGAATCGCCATTGAAGTACTCGCTACATTTATCAGTACTGAAGATTACTACAGCGACCTACAAGAAAAATATCAAACCTGGTTAAACGCACTCCATAACCACGGACATTTATTTGATTTTGTCTGCCCACATGACATTGGTCTTTTAATTCAAAATGTGTCGCATAATATTGGAACCAATCTCCAAATACTATCAACACCACAAGTGCAACTTGGTGTGAAACAAGTAAATGATAGCATAATGTTGTTCGGGTATCTGAATATTGTCGAAACAAACAGGTACGACTTAATTCATGTAACACCCACTCCTTTAATTACTACAAACAACACATTTGCTATAGCTGACGTAAAACTCACAACACTGGCCGTAAGTTTTGACCACCAAACTTACTTTTCTCTAGAAGAAACACAGCTGAAGGCCTGCGCAAACAGCGGACATGGGACTTATCTCTGCACGCCAGCCATCGTCTATAGCATTGCTGACAGTCCATCATGTATAATAGACGAGATTTATAATCGTCATCCACGAACAACATGTCAAATGAACCAGATAAGCTTAACAGGAATAGTCTGGAAGGCCTTAATGACTAGAAATACCTGGATGTACACAACCAATGAGACCAAGGTTGCTGCAATTATCTGTAAAGGCTCGAGAAGAGAACTGTTATTAAGCAATACTGGAGTTATTCACCTTCGAGATGAGTGCTATCTGAAAACAAAGGAAATAATCTTGAAGACAAACTTGGACCAGAACATAGAAGTTGTCTCCAGCCATATGAAGGAAGTAGTGCCAGATTCAATAAAATTAAACTTCCACAAGCCTCCTGCTTTGATGCAACCTGGAGTATTGATACCCTCCAATAATCAGTTCATGGAATTCACTGTAGAACCAAATCTTAATCCAATAATACTCAAGAAGTCTCTTGTTATACACACCGTTGCGGCGACAACGACAGTATTACTATTCATCCTATTACTACTAGTTTGGAGATACTGGACCAAGGTCAAGTCACTTCTATAGTGCTGTTACAAAAGGGACAAACCAAATTCCATCTATGAGGAACCTGCTGTTCAGCATGAGTCACTTCAGCAACAGTACAACAAAGTCATACGTTCTGGCGGGCCCCAGCATGTTCAGTGCTGAACAATAACTTTTTCATTTCCGTTTAATATGTAAAAAATTCACGCTAAATTCATCTACCTGCGACCCAATAACAAGGTCAGCAATTCAAACTTCATTCGCAATCACAATAATCAATTGCATTTTTGTTTACATTTCCGCGTGCATTCTTGTTAACCTACATATAGCATGGGCGATGAATTTAATGTGATGCAACATAATGCGCAAATGCATTTCTTTATTACGAGAATTTCTTAATATTTTGTTTTTCATGTTCCAATAATTTTTGTAATGCATTCTTTATTTCTTTTCTAAATGTCATCATTTTTTTGTATATAAATTAAGTGTACTAGTCGAATAAAATTTAGAGTTAAAATCGAAGGTGACAAGTTTTATTTTTACCAGTACTTTTCGAGCTCTCCACGCGTTGTAGGAATTCAAGAACCATTGTGTCTACGACACGTGAGGACAGTTCAGTGAAATATTCTGGAAGTCAACCCAATTCATCAATGAGGTCAGTCATTGCCCGGTGCAATGTACGGGCAAAGGTGCAACGAATCAATTTCATGAAGTATTGATTGCGGCATCAGCAAAATGAAGGCACCATCAATGAACGGCAGGTACACGTACCGGAAAAGGCAGTTCAGTCTTCACATATCGGGCGAGTAATAGAAATCGGGGAATTGAAATCATTTTTGTGTGTTATAATATTATTATTATATATATATATATAGTTATAATTGTTTGCTTCCCAATTATTTACAAATTTTTATTCTGTGGTGTTCTTTTTCTTTGTTCTTCTTTTATTATAAGGAAATAAGAAATAAAGTTATTAATATTTTACCTCGCGCGTTATCATTTAACTCAGTTAAAGTGTCGAGTGAAAGAAGATAATGGACGTAATATAATCACATTGAATTTTCCTCTACAGAATAGAAATTCAGCCAACTTCAGTTCAAATCTGAAGAAGTCATCACTCGACAATCACACATGGTACAGAGCGGACAGCCTTTGCAGTTTTCTTAATTTTTTGGTTGTTTATCGTCTCCATTTTTCTTACATTTTATTGAATTTTATGGTTTGTTTCATTATTTTTTCGAATATGGAATCTCCACCCTGCAAGGATGACTGTCGCTGGATAGATTACATTCCCGATCTAGAATCTACTCAAATAAAAGTTCATTTGACATTAGAGACTGCTCTAATGAAAGGTCCATCGCCACTAGACACTGGTCCAATAAGGGATAAGTTAAGAGCAACAGAGAAGCCCAAACGACCAAGGGTATTCAAACCTCCATTTGAAGAAGTCCCTGCTACCAAACAGGTACAGGAACTCGCACGGGGCCCATATATTCGAGTCCATATGACTCCTTCTCGTCCCCCAACTGGGACAAAACGGGAAAATCATATTGAATATCCCAGTCAAGTTCAAACAAAAAAGCCAAACGCCCAACGGCAACTACAAATCCAAACGAAATGGAAAAATGTGCCAATTTAACGCAAATAAAGGCAAGGGCACTCCCACAGTGCCTAATTCTCAGGAACCACATCCGAGGATGCCGTGGACAGCTGATGAACCATGTCCCAGTCAAGTTCCGAAACCAGTTAAAGCAATTCCGGAAGTGAAGGCAATTGCAGAAGAAAGGTCACGCCCACTTGCACGATTCCAGGACGAAGCTCTTCCAACAGAAAATTTGATTATTGGTCCGTTCTTATCGAACGAAATTCGACAGCAGCCTATATCCTGGATAAAGGCTCTGCTTTAAAGAAATGTTTCATGATGCAGACTGATGAAGGCGACACCCTCCGTTTCATCAAATTAGCCGACGGAAAGATTCGCATCCGCCTACAGGTTAAGAAGCGTAAGTTTCAGAATATCTTTTTTTCTGGTACTAATAAAAAAAAACAGATGGACGAGGGTTATTAAATAAAAACTAACTTTACTTTAACATAAAATTTATTAAAAACTTGGAGGCACAGTTATTTTTAGGCGGCGGGATGTTCCGTCGCGTAATCTAATCACATAAGCTTACACCCAAAAAGAAGAAATAAGAATAAAATCTCACTGACCGACGGAGTCTCCATCAGTGCCATGAAAATCAGGGCACGGGTTTATACCAGTAAGCTATTGCCAGCATCAAATTAGGCAGTTACACTTTTTAAAACCTAAAAAATAAAAAAAACAAAATATATTACAAAAGGTAATTAAAAAGTGCAGTGCGTGAAGTCAATCAGATCGGACGTTGCCTTTGTAGATCAAATAATCTAAAAACATATATCCAACCAATTAATTTAAGTCAAGTGATAGTGTTGTGCTAATCATTTTCAAGCTAATCAATTCGTTAATTATTTAAATTCCGACGCGACCGTAAAATTAATAAATAAACAAAATAAATTTTATCCGCCAAGTGAAGGGCTCTACTATGCCCTATCAACATTCTATAAGCCAGCAGCACGGTAACGTTTCCTTTCCTTCTCTTCATCTGTGATCAGTGCAAATGCATTAGCACTTGCAATCTGGGTACACCCAGCTGTGGTCATTGAACTGCACGGTCTGAGGTATTGAAAGCAGCAATAGGCATAACACTATTGTTGTTTTTTTTACCTCGCTGTGTCGTTGACTGCTGCTGGTGGCGCCCAAATATTTGTGTTGTTGTGTGTCGCTTTTTTTTTTTGCTTTTTTGTTTTTGCCTTCAGTATGCAGAATTTCATTTTAGATTTCTGCAACATTCGCGGATTAAGAGCAAATCGGTTTTCGGTGTACTGCCACCTTAACTCAAAAAATCCGGCAATTCTTGCGCTAAGTGAGACCAAGGTCGTTTCTGATGCTGATATTAATCAGTATCACGTCCCTGGTTACAGCTTCGTGCCTCTTTTTTCTCAGCATAGAGGGATCGCAGTATATATTCGGAATGATGTGGGCTTTACTATTCTTCAAGATTTTCCTTCTGCTAATCCAGAGTTTAATTATATCTGGATTAGGTTCAAACTTCACAAGCACATCATATACTTCTGTTTCCTTTATCGCAGCCCAAATATGTCTGATGACGACACGGTATCCGTATTTGACAATATCTCCAATAATATTGAACATTTGCTTTCTGTTTCCCCCTCTTCCGAAATCGTCCTGGCAGGCGATTTTAATGTTCATAATATACCGTGGCTCAGACATTCTTCTACCACAAGTCCTGCGGGCCGTTTCGTTGAACTCTTCTGTGAATCATTTGATTTGCAACAGCTAGTGGATGCACCAGCGCGTATTCCTGATGCAGCTGGAGATAAAGCTAATTTACTCGACTTGTTTCTAACATCTCATCCTGACAAATATTCCATTTCAGTCGGTTCCCCTCTTGGTAATTCAGACCATTGTTTAATCACGGCTCATTTACCACCTCAAACCTGTGCCGCCCAACTGCTCCACCTACAAGTAGGCTTCTTTGGCACTATAAGAATGCTGATTGGGAAAGTCTCAATAAGTATCTTAAAGAAATTGATTGGTCGGTCTGTTTTGCTTCGAGGGATGTTGATGAATGCACATTACAATTTAGTAACATACTAAATCTTGGCATGCGTGAATACATTCCGTATTCTTACAGCAGGTCTCAACACCAGCATGATCGCTCCTGGTTTAACGATAAGTGCAACCAAGCTATAAAAGCGAAAGAGTCTGCTTTTCGCGCCTATCAATTGCATCCATGTCCGGAAATGAAACAAGTCTACAAGACTGCACGGAACACCTGCAAGTCCATTATCCAGAGCGAAAAATTTCTTTTTGACCAGAATATTAGACAAAGAATCTTGACAAGCCGCAAAGGTAGCAAAGGTTTCTGGTCCCTGGTCAAAACCATCAGGAACAATTTCACCAGTTCCTCTATACCTTCACTACTTAATAATGGTGAAGTGGTTGTTGACTCCCTGGATAAAGCTAATATTTAGCTGCTAGATTCGCTTCAAATTCTCGTCATCCACCAACTTCACAAACACCTGTTTTGCATCCACCGTGTCAATGTGTACAAGAGCAAATACACGTTCGTACGAGGGATGTGTTCAGGGTCCTTAAGGGGATCAACGTCTCCAAAGCCGCAGGTCCTGATGGATTTTCGCCCCTGTTAATTAAAAGCTGCGCCTCATCCTTGGCTAAACCTCTGCTCAAACTCTTCTACTTGTCTTATTCGACTGGAAAATTTCCAACTGCTTGGAAGTTAGCTCACGTTCAGCCTATTCCTAAGAAAGGAGAGGGTAGCGATCCCTCAAATTATCGACCAATTGCCATCACTTCGATTCTTTCTAAGGTTTTTGAATCTATCATTAACTCAAAATTAATGAAGTATCTAGAAACTAATCATCTCATCAACGACCGCCAATATGGCTTCCGAGCTGGACGCTCATCTGGAGACTTGTGTGACCTTTCTTACGGAACGTTGGAACCGTAGTCTTCACAATTTTGGTGAGTCTAAAATCGTTGCTCTAGATATTCCAAAAGCCTTTGATAGAGTCTGGCATCCAGCCCTTTTAGCCAAACTTAAAGCACTTGGTCTCTCCCCTCCTCTTCTATTATGGATTGAAAGTTTCCTATCTAGTCGCCAAATACGTGTTGTATTAGATGGCGTTACATCTGAACCGCATCCCATAAATGCCGGTGTGCCTCAAGGCTCTGTTATCTCTCCAACTCTTTTTTTAGTTTTCATTAATGATCTGCTTTCCCTTACTTTCAATCCCATCCATAGTTTCGCAGATGACAGTACTCTTGATTTCGCTTACTCCTTTGACACTCTTGCGGAATCCAGGGGGAATGCCGCATGTGTTAAACGAGATTGCATGACTAGATCATTGAATAACGATCTTAACAGTATCCTCGCTTGGGGCAAAGCGAATCGCGTCGAATTCAATGCATCTAAGACTCAAAGCTGTCTCATCTCATTAAAACAAGATCATAACTTAACCACACCCGTTTCTTTTGATGGAGCATTAATTTCTGATTCACCGTCACTAAGCATTCTTGGCATTAATATTCCCAGTAAGTAAAATAGGACCGATCACATATTCTCTGTTGCCAAAGAAGCATCGAAATGTCTTGGATTTCTGAAAAGGTGTAAGAAATATTTCAGCCCGTCAAATCTAGCGTTCCTCTACAAGTCCCACATTAGACCTAGAATGGAATACAACTCCCATATATGGGCCGGGGCTGGTCGCACAGCCTTAGCTTCATTGGATATTGTCCAAAAGAGAGCCTTCAAGCTCATTGGCGATTTGGCAATAACTTGTCATATCGACTCACTCGAGCAGCGCCGCAATGTTGGATGCCTTTCGCTCCTTTATCGCTATATGCATGGTCAATGTTCTGATGAAATATCTAGTCTAATCCCTTGTAGAATGATTCATGCACGCAAAACGCGCGCTGCAAAGCGCGCACATCCTTTAACCCTTCAAATTAATTTCGGCCGTACAGTAAAATTCCGAGATGGTTTTTTATCCCGAACAGTGCGAATGTGGAACAGCTTACCATCTTCTGTTTTTCCTCCGGCATACAATCTGCGGAAGTTTAAGGGCGACACACATTTGCACCTCCGCCACTCTCCTCACATCCCCTAATCCTTTCCCTATCTCCTTCCTGCCATGCTGTGCTTTGCATCATAGGGTATCCCCTGAGCTTGGCTTAATAATATAAAAAAAAAAAAAGCAAAAGTCTCAGAGACTTTAACATGAAAACTCTACTTACATGCATGAGGAAACTACTTCCCACGATGCACCAAATACTTCCAAGTCCCACACTCTAAAAATACAAACATAAAAATACATTACTAAATGTACACAAACAAAAAATTAAGAAATCTAACCATTTCACGGCCGCCGCAGCTAACAGCCAGTGACATTTTTATCACAGGCAGCTGGTACTTTGTCTCCTTCTGCCATTTATTGATGGATACCTCCACTATGCCAACAAAAATATCCATGCTGACGCGCTACTGTTGCATGGCGTCACAGCAAAAGCATCCGACAGATGCACAGCTCCTATTGTATTCCTGGGTATAAATAGCGAGCTGTCGGTAGTATCAAATCACTTGCAAATTGAGCGGTCAACAAGACAGATCGGAAGCGACAAACCGCCATTTAGTTTTGACTAACCAATAAGGGAAGAATTTCTACTTAACATTATTAATGAAAAATTTATTAAGTAGATTATTTTTCAGCACCCTTAGCTAAGGTAGAAATGAACCTGGTAGAATTTATTAGCAGTGAATGAAGCTCATTCTGTTTACACCCTTATTTGAAATTCTTTCTAATTAAAAGTTTACAGGTTAAAATTGAAGTGGATTATGACCGTTTTTTTTATTTCACTTTTGTCAGTTTTTATTTTAGTTCTATTGAATTATTATTTGAATTGTTATTTGTTTAGTTTCATTTTCTTTGTAATTTTAATTTTTTGTTTTTACAAGTAGCGAGTAAATATTGAATTTGTAGGTTAAGGCATTTAAGTTGTGAAAGAATAAAATATAGTTAAATATAAAATTTGATCTTTACCAGTCTTATCCTTTACACCGGCCCCTTCCCCTATTTTTATGTAAAATCCACATTGGGATTTCACACTTCTTTTGAAGTAAAGGGAATATCGAGGATCGATCTTCAGAACAGTAGCGAACAACAACATCGAAGGACGCCTTATGAACGAACACATCTGCGAAAGGGGTACCCACAAAGAATCGTGCCACATATCAGTTACGATATTTTTCGTATTTTCGGGGAAATTTTTCCTGTGTAGACTCTAGCAACTAAAAATTTCACAGCCCCGGCTGATGCAATACGGAAACTTTATTGAATACAGCCTTTTCAGCGGTTCATTTAAGTAGTTCCACGATTGTGAGCTTAGTAGATATTTCTTCGTAAATTTCTGTTTTACAAGTTTTGTCTTCATGTCGAGAGATCCTATGCCAGCATACGCGATTTGAAGATCGATTCTATCGACTGGTAGATAGTCTGATTTATATTTAACATTCTTACGCCGCCCACAGATTTGCGAGCGGTGAGCGCTGAGCGGTCCGCGATACGCGGTAAAGCTTTCACATTGATCCGCTTTAGATGTTAGTTGCATCGCAGCTTTTAGTGCATATTGGTGTCAAGGCTTAAAAGAAAATGTTATTACTCGTTTATTAACGGTTAAAAAGATTGATTTTAACAAGAAAACGGAGACGAGCAATTTTTAAAATAAATATAATCCGGATGGATTCGTGAATTTAACATTATATATAAAGTTCTTCCTAGAAATTCTGAGCAGTTTTTTGAATTTCTACGAATGTCAAATAAAAATTTCGATTAAATTTTAATAAAACTTAGAAATCGGCTGTAGAAAAAAAGAGACTTCTAAAGACCCATAAGTCCAGAGGAAAAACTATGTTATATGAATTACACCACAACTAATGTGCAACGCGCACAGCCACCGCTCACTGCTCAGTTCAACTGAGTTGTGAAAACACCGTTCGGCGACACAGCTCAACTCTCTTCAATATGAAAACTTTCGTATTGACGGCATTGCTAAGCGGTGTTTTAGCACTCATAGCTCATCGCTAACCGCTCGCCAATATGAAAGCGTGTAACGAAGAGCTTTTCAGCCGACAGATCTACCTACATCCACTTGTACCCGAATGTAGATACATACTGCATCCGACACCTCTTTGTTACAAAATCAACTCGGGATTAGCGTGGGTGGCTGCATAGCAAATATGCCGTTAGCGATCAGCCGGCTTGAGGTGGTTCTTGCCACCCAGATCCCTTGATGTTTGTTAAGCTGTCCATAATGAGGAAAAATGTTGACTTCGGACAGACGGACGGACAATTAAAAAGAAAAAGAGGACTTGATTGTGTGACTGCAGACGGACAGACGCACAAAAAAAAAGAAAGATCGATGCAGGCTTCCTTCTCCTGGTGGAACCTGAAAGCCTAAAAAAAGGAAGAAAATTTTCTTTATTAATAGCTGCAAAAAAAAAAGAAGAACAGAAGACCTCAGCAACGCCGAAGAAGTACTAATCCACCCGGAGAGCTTACAACGCTGGCAGATGAACGATTGAGAGAGAGTGAGAGAGATGATATTTTTGAGACCCCGGCTTTGGGTAATGTTGGGCCCAATCGCCCCCATCCACCCTGGCTATCTCTCCAAAGCCGTATCAAAATGCTCAGCCCCATTCTTTGTGCTAACACCGATCCATCAGGCCTTCACCCCCTCGCACGGAACTTGCTCACTCATTCCTGTATGTGGACCCATGCGCAAAAAACAAAAAAAATTGTTTAACGAGAGAAAAAAAAACAAAGAAAGAACTCAAATTTGAATAGAGCACAGCTATAAAGCTCAATATATTTCTGTGGAGCATCCACCGTTCATCCTTACTCTTTGTCTTTTACACACTACCAAATTCCGCAATATTCTTAGCATTATCCTAGTCTAAGATAATCCTACTGACTGACCTTAATCTATAATCCTTAACAATAGACTAGCCTAATGTAGCGTTACGGGCTGACATGAATCTATCTTACCTATGCTAAGTAAGCTAAAAGAAATCTTGAGACACTAAATTAACAATACAAAGAAAATGATGATGCAAAAACCTACTTACTTCACAAGACAAATGGTACGTTACCCGAAGCGAAGATATCCCACGCCGGCTGTAACTGGTGATTTGATTTAGCTGAGGTGCATCCCTTTTCTTCCAGGTGTGTGACGCACGAGCAGACTCACAGCACTGTGTGGGCTCATTGGCATCTTTTTGGTATAATTTTCACCTCTGTTATTGGGTGCTTTCGGATTTTTAAGTAAACTTTCATTGGGTGCATTGACCTCTTTTTTTGTTATTTGTTTGTTACTTATTACATCATTTTATTTTTCTATAATTCCTTGTCTCGGTTATTCACTTTTTACTTTATTAACCTTTTACTGATTATTACTTATTATTCTATTTAGTAATTACATGTCGTCCTTTCTTATAATTTTCGGGATGAATGGCGGAACATTTGCACTAGCAACCCAACAGGTGCGCGGAGATTTAAAAAAAATACAACAAGATTCACTGAGTCCTGTCATTTCACGCGCAAAAAAAAACTCTAATTTCTTGTTTTCAGTCACAAAATAGTAGTCTAATTTAGATCGTACCAAGTGAGCAAAACCAAAGTCACTGTACTAAAAATAACAAATTCAACGTCAGATTATTCGCGCACATCTATCGCCCCTGTTCAGCGCAGGTACTTTAATACTAGAAAAAAAAACTAATTATTCGAACATAACTTTCACTAGTAATACTTCCTTCCAATTAGGGGAATGGTGTAGAGAGTGATTAAATAAAATTCACTGCCAATGTAGGTAGGTATCCAAAACTAATGATTATTGACACAATTTCCACAAAAAATAAACCTTTCTTTCAGTTCGAAGATTTATGTAACGAACGAATGAAATCCACTGCCACTGCAGGTAAATATTTAAAAAAACTAATCGTTAATGACAAAATTTCCACTGGTAATAATCCTTTCTTCTTTCCAGATCGCAGAATTATGTAAGGAACGAATAAAATCCATTGCTAGTGCAGGTAAAGATAACAAACTAATTATTATTAACACAATTTCCACTGCTAATAATCCTTTCTTCCAGTTTGAAGAAATGTTTGAGGAACAAATAAGACGAAATTTTGCTGCCGACGCAGGTAAGTATACGCAACACTGTAACTTCTTTTCAATAATAAAACTTTATTGCAGCTCAGGGAATGATGTGGAGCATAAATCCATAAAGTTTCCTGTCAATGCAGGTAAATATAAAAACTAATTATTATTGAAACTATTTTCATTGATAATAATCCTTTATTTTTTTTTTAGATCGAAGAATTATGTAACGAACGAATAAAATCCACTGCCACTACAGGTAAATATGGAAAAAAACTAATTATTAATGACCCAGTTTCCACTGATAATAATCCTTTCCTTCAGTTCGAAGAATTATGTGGAGAACGAATAAATAAAATTCGCTGCCAATGCAGGTAAGTATCCAAACTAATTATTATTAACACAATTTCCCTGATATTAATCCTTTTTTTCAAATTCGAAGAAATGCGTGGAGAATAAAAAGAAAGAAATTCGCTGCCGACGCAGGTAAGTATTCGAAACACTATGATTTATTCTAATAAAACTTTCTTCCAGTTCGGGAAATTATGTTGAGATCACTTAATAAAGTTCAGTGCCAATGCAGGTAAATATAAAAAAAAACTAATTATCATTGACACAATTTCTACAGATAATAATCCTTTCTTCCAGGTGGAAGAATTATGTAGAGAACGAATAAATAAAATTCGCTGCCAATGCAGGTAAATATAAAAACTAATTATTATTAACACCATTTCCTCTGGTAATAATCCTTTCTTCCAGTTTGAAGAAATGTGTGAAGAACAAATACGACGAAATTTTGCTGCCGACGCAGGTAAATATATATAAAAAAAACTAATTACTAACGACAAAATTTCCACTGGTAATAATCCTTTCTTCCAGTTTCAGAAATGCGTGAAGAACAATTAAAACAAAATTTTGCTGCCGACGCAGGTAAGTATCCGAAACACTATAATTTCCACTAATACAACTTTCCATCAGTTCAGGGAATTACGTGGAGAATCACTTATTACCGTTCACTGCCAACGCAGGTAAATATATAGAAAAACTAAAAACGAGTTATTACTGGCACGCTTTCCACGAAAAATTAAATATTTCTTTCCAGGAAAATTAGGTAATTCACTGAGGCGATATGATAGACAAAGAAAAGGAAACTGAAAAGTGACTGAAAACTTGAAAAGCCAAAGGAAACATCTGCGCGCGACACGTTGCCACCGTACTCGACCAAGGTTCGTAATCAACTCCCCGAGTTCACGCCGTCTCCCTACCTCCACCCGCTACACACCCAAGCCGACCAACGAGCCGTTATTCGTCGGTCGGAATTTGAAATATTTTTGCTGACGACCGCACTGCTGCCTATATGAGCGGTTGTGTGTGTATTCTTTTTAGGCAGAAATCGTTGCCACAGAATATCTGCAGTGTAGCAACATTTTCTGAGAATTTCGCCGGCTTGTTGTAATGGCATTGCGTGATGGTATCGCGTGATGCTTTGCAGCTAGGCGAACTACTGTTTCGGAATGCGTGATTTGGACGAAAAATTGTAGTTTGTGCGAGTTCTGTGCAAATTAAAATTTTTCGTTTGAACAAAAAAAAATTTCTTGCTTTTCTTCTTTTCAGGTTTTATGTTTTCTTTTTTTTCTATAATGGAGAAGTAGCAGAGGGCTACTTCTCGAACATGTTTAAATTTTATCTTTTTCAGGAATTTATAATGTGGAGAAGTAGCATAAGGCTGCTTCTAGAAGATATTTATTTTTTTTTCTTTTTCAGGAATTTTTAATATGGAGAGTAGCATAGGGCTGCTACCCGAAAATGTATGACTTTATTTTTCATTCTTGTTATTTGTATGGAGTGTTAGCATAGGGCTACTTCTCGAAAGTATGTATCTTTTCACACCCTTTTCAGGTACCCTGGGAGAATTATGGGGTTTCTCTAAAAAAAGGTAGAGAAGCCGAAAAAAGAAAAAGAATGAAGGGAGGAAGAAAAAGGGTAGCGTAAGGGGAGTACGCTACAGCGTGGGGACGACCACGGAGATAAGAGTCTCAAGCCGGGCTTTGACACGAGACATATGTCAGGATATGCACTAAAAGTGAATAGATCCACCCACAACGCGCCCAACGTGGGACGACCCAAAAGAGTCTCAAGCCGGGCATGTACTACACCTGGGTTATTGAGAAATCGGAGCCCCTTTGCGGCCCTGATCCCAGTTCGTCTTGCACGTGGGAGGGACTGATCTACAGATAGACCATCGTCTATCATCTCGCCTCGTCAATTAACTGGCCAGAAGAGGTGCAGCGATCGGTTATTGGGTGCGGGAATGTTCGGCTCGAGACCACGACAATGTCGGTGAAATGCCGCCACTTAAATTTCTGCTGAATCCAGTCGCAAACACCCCGGAAATTCCCCCAATCCAAGCAGAGGAAATCGCTTCGTAACAGATAGAATTCATCTATCAACTCACTCGGGACGACGGAAATCCTGCGGGATGCAAGCAAGCGGGTTCGAGCTTTAAGGAAATTGAAGAAAGGACAGAAAGTAAAATCCTTCAGATGAAGGCTAACCCCCGAAGGTTAGTAACAAACGCTGAGACCATCTAAACTTGATAGTTTAGAGATAATATGCTATGAAAAAAAAACTACCCTCCGCTGAAACTACATCCACACAGACCGCCGCTCGGAAACGCGCACTAGGGAGAAGAATGAAGAAAAGACAGGAAAGTAAAATCCTTCAGCTGACGTCTGACCCAGAAGGGGTTAGTAAATACAATAAAACCTATAAACCTTATCACCCACCACTGAGGAAGTAGTAGGAAGGTTTGCGATAACCTGTAGTTCACAAGTGAAGCTTGGCGGATGCCTTCTTAGGGCTACCGAGATCTACACAAATTTGATCAAGACTTTATATCGTGAGCATGGAAAATTCCGATTGAGAGACCCCTATCATTCTGCAGACGGAATGAAACACGCCCTATTTGCTCTAAAATAGTCGGTTTTATGAATTTCGCTGCTAATTTGGCGCAAAGCGATCGGATGCGCTACTTTGTGCAAAGTTTTCGGACGTACATAGTCTGTCCGGGTACAAAAGCTCTTTCTCGAGCACGCAAGTTGTAACTAGCGGCGTACTTTCAATACGTCTCCGTAAGAAGAAACTTTACTTCATCGCGCAACAGCTCAAGCTTTGGTTGACAGGAATACACTCAATAGCCCCATCGGAATCTGACTTCAAATCTTGCAGAAGTTGATATGAGCTACCGCTTGTTACCGGATGTCGACCGAAAAGCAGGAATATGGCGAGGTCTTAGATGACTCATGCACGACACTACGGATGGCGAAGCCAATCTCGCTCAGATACTCGTCCCAATTTCGATGCTCTGTGCCGACGTAGGCGCGGATCGCTGCCAGAACTGAATGATTGACACGCTCAGAGGCGTTTGTTTGAGGGGAGTAAGCTGGTGAGAAGATGTGTTTCACCCTATAACGATTTAACAATTGGGCGAATATCTTGCAATGAACTGATTACCATTTTCTGAATGTACCATTTCCGGAACTCGAAACATTAAGAAGACCTTTTGCTCCAGGAATTTGACAACCCGCGATGCTCTGGCCTCGGGCATTGGTCCAACAACACAAACTTAGATAAGTGATCCAGTATGATGAAGATGTACCTATTACCGCCTCGACTACGCCGGTATGGACCTAAAAAATCACAGAAGATGCGTTGGTATGGCAGGTCGGTAGTCCGTATCGTGCCCAGGGGAGGTCTTGAAGACACATTGGTCGGCTTGATCAGTTTACACGTTTCGCAGGCGTTTATAAACTGTCGTACTTCTGAAGCCATGCTCGGCCAGTAATACTGGCGACATAGTTTCTCTAAGGTTTTTGCGAAACCGAAATGTGCTGCTATAGGAGGACTATGCCCGGATTTTATCAAATCGCCAGTGAGACTATCAGCTTCCACTGAACCCGATCCTCTGAGACGTTGTTATTTGGAAACGAAAATGAGATATAGACCTTCCCAGACAGCACGCCCCGTCCTTTGGATATCCCGTATATATCCCGCAGATCCCATTTTCATCCCGGGATCTAACAGACATCTATTTAAAAGCCTTTGGATTTTCAAAAGGGATGCTAATACGATCATCCCTAGCAGACATATATTTAATGTCTTGTGGATTTTCCATAATCGCGCTCATGGGATCATCTCTAGCGGACGTACCACTTAAGGTCCTATGGCTTTTCCATACGAATATTGATAGGATCATCGCAAAGGAACCTAAATTAGAACATCCCATTGATATTCTAAAAGTACTCTCATAGGATCATCCTTAGCAGACGTACCATTTAACGTCCTATGGCTTTTCAATACGGATGTGAACAGTATCATCCCAATTGAACCTAAATCAACATTCTGTGGATTTTTCAAACGGACCTTAATGGGATCACCTCTTCCGGACATACAGTTAATGTTCTATGGATTTTCCATTCAGGTGCTATTAGGATCACCCTAAGTAGGCCTGAATTTTGACGTACGGCGAATATTCTATAGGATTATTCAGTAGGATTATGAATAGAGAAGATACATTTAATATCCAAAAGTTTTCCATACAGAGATTTAATAGGTTCATCCTAAATGGACTGAAATATTAACATCCTATGATGTGCTTCTCACCAGGTCGCATCAAAAGTGAAATATCAAGATTTTTGCACAGCGTTCGACGGTTGATTTTGCCCTAAGATCTACAATTTAAAAAACAATTATTCTACAACTAGATTATAAGCCCGCTAGGTCAACGCGTTCTCAAGTTAATGTGAATCCAGCCTGTTTGACGGCAAAATGGAAGAATCGAAATATTTTTAATTTAATACAGGTTGTCCATGGTACGTCCTTGGACCATCCTATTGTACTGGCTAAACTAGACTTTGTTTACAAAATAGTTTCTCTAATAAATTTGGGTTTCTACAGATTTATTGCAATTTTTAATTCATTTTGCATCATACATTTTTCACAACTTCCATTTTCACATTATTCTACTATTATTTAAACTCTTCTCACCATTTAAATAACGTGAACATTTTTATGGAATGGTATAAGCAAAGAACAGATAACTTAATGGCATTTGTCTTCAATTTTTAAAATAAAAATTATAATCTAACAAGAAATTGGAAGTTATCTCAATCGGTTCAGCAAAAGCTAGACATGTATAGGTATGAAAAAATAGCCTTCCATAGACTAAGTGCTTTCTAGTATTTCTATAAATAATTAGTAAAAAATTAACACTTTCACAGTTTACGTACATTTTTGGATGTGTATTGGATATCCCCGGGATATCCTAAAAACGGTCTATTTTAGAGAAAAAAAAATCAAAAAATTTTAAATGGAAAAAAATTCCAGCGAAAGAGAATGAGCTGTATGTTTGAAAGTTTGTGTGGCTAAACAGCAGCACACAACTACGAATGCCGTCAGGCCGATATAATGATATGTGATCTCATAACCACATATTGCTTTAAAAACTTGTTCGATTCACAGTTTTATCAAGGGCCGCATGCCAAGCGTCGGCGCGTCACTTGCTCGAGGTAGGCGAAGTTCTTCCGAACGCGGCATACATGTGTGTGTTGTAATCGGATTTTGAGAATAATGTACGTGGTTAGACTAATGGTATATTCAATCCATACATTTTCTGCCATTTTGAATTGAAATTATTCATGGCACTGGCTTTCCTGGTATAGAGTATGTTGTCTTTTCTGGTGCTGGGGGGTATACTATTTCCAAAGTTACCTTAATGACAAGTTAGGACGCAGTAGAGCAAAATTGAAAATTTTGTTGTGTCCCGTTTTTAAGAAAAAAAATAAATTTCGCTTTGGCCCACATGCTGAAAGGAGATGTAAAGCTCCTCTCAAATAAAATTCTCATTTTTCCCGAAAATATCAGAGAATCCAACATGAGTTCTCCCAATTAATGTCTTGTAGCGTATACCCCCTTACGCTACTTTTGTTTGGCTTCTCTACGTCTGTAGAGAAAACCCCATGATTTCCCAGTGTATATAATTTAATAAAATTTTGCTATTTCCGAGAAGTAGCCGTATGCTACTTCTCCATATGAGAAAATTCCTGAAAAGTTAAAATTTATATATTTTCAAGAAGTAGCGGTATGCTACTTCTTCATATTAGAAAATTCCTGAAAAGATAAAGACATATTTATACATAGCCGCATACAAGTCCAGAACTAAAAGAAACAACAACAATAGCAGGATATTTTTCAGTCGAAAAATTATAAAATGTGCAGAATGAGTACAAAATACAATTTTTCGTTTAAAACTTACCGCTAGTCAACCACATCAAAGCGACGAAAACGGCAACTCGCCTAGCTGTAACAGATCGCGTGATGCCATCATGCAATGTGTTGCAGCAGGTTTGAAAAAAGAACAAAAATTTCTGGAAGAAAAAAGGCGCTCGCTTGCCTGTGTCTGAGTGAAAAAAGTTGGCAATGTAGGGAGACTGCGCGTAGTCGGGGAGTTGTCTTTTGGCTTTGAGCGAGAACGGTCGCAGAAAAATTGAGTCGTGATTCCTCTTTATTTAAAATCAGTCTTTAGAGTTTTTTTTTTGCTTTCCCTTCTTGGGGATTTTCTCCTTTCGTGGTTTTTTTTATTTTTTTCCGCGGGAACTTCTGGCATCCGCGCATTGTCCATCGGCACGCGACTAATCCGCAGTGGAAAATTTCATATTTTTTTTTAAAGAAAATTTTGTGAATTGAAAGAAAATTTAGTGAACTGAAAGAAAATTTTAGTATTAATGCTGCGCATTCATAAGTTTTAGTATTTGAAATATTTACCTGTGTGCCAGTGATTTTTCACATAGATCTTTCTCATAGTGAACTGAAAGAAAATTTTCGTATTAATGCTGCGCATTCATAAGTTTTAGAATTTGAAATATTTACCTGTGTGCCACTGATTTTTCACATAGATCTTTCTAATAGTGAACTGAAAGAAAATGTTGTTGTTAATGTTGCGCATTCAAGAAATTTTATTAATTGGATTACTTACCTGTGCGACAGTGATTTTCCTAAATTGAACTGAAAGAAAAATTTGTTATTAATGTTGCACATTCATAAATTGTGTTAATTAGAATATTTACCTGTGTGCCAGTGATTTTTCACATAGATCTTTCTAACAGTGAACTGAAAGAAAATTTTCGTATTAATGCTGCGCATTCATAAGTTTTAGTATTTGCAATATTTACCTGTGTGCCACTGATTTTTCACATAGATCTTTCTAATAGTGAACTGAAAGAAAATGTTGTTGTTAATGTTGCGCATTCAAGAAATTTTATTAATTGGATTACTTACCTGTGCGACAGTGATTTTCCTAAATTGAACTGAAAGAAAAATTTGTTATTAATGTTGCACATTCATAAATTGTGTTAATTAGAATATTTGCCTGTGTGCCAGTGATTTTTCACATAGATCTTTCTAACAGTGAACTGAAAGAAAATTTTCGTATTAATGCTGCGCATTCATATGTTTTAGTATTTGAAATATTTACCTGTGTGCCACTGATTTTTCACATAGATCTTTCTAATAGTGAACTGAAAGAAAATGTTGTTGTTAATGTTGCGCATTCAAGAAATTTTATTAATTGGATTACTTACCTGTGCGACAGTGATTTTCCTAAATTGAACTGAAAGAAAAATTTGTTATTAATGTTGCACATTCATAAATTGTGTTAATTAGAATATTTACCTGTGTGCCAGTGATTTTTCACATAGATCTTTCTAACAGTGAACTGAAAGAAAATGTTGTTATTAAGGCTGCGCATTCAAGAAACTTTATTAATTGAATTATTTACCTGTGCGCCAGTGATTTTCATTTAGATTTTGTTCATATAGATCTTTCTAATAGCGAACTGAAAGAAAATGTTGTTATTAAGATCTTTCTAATAGTGAACTGAAAGGAAATTTTAGAATTAATGTTGCGCAGTCGTAAATTGTATTAATTAGAATATTTACCTGTGACAGACAGTGATTTTTGTTTATGTAGATCTTCTCATTAGTGAACTGAAAGGAAAATTTTGGTTGATTCATTCTCTGCAGTCGTAATTTGTATTAATTAGAATATTTACCTGCGACAGTGATTTTCATATATCATCATATTGGTAAACTGTAGAGCAAATTTTGGTTTAACCTTTCTGTGCACGCATAATTTGCATTATTTGAAATACTTCCCTGTGCGTCGGTGATTCTTATATACCATAGTAGTGGCGAACCTGAGAGAAAAATTTGGGTAAAAGTTTCCTTGCACGTAACAAAGATCATTTTGAAAATTTTTTCCTGCGTGACGGCAAGTTGGATTTATACAGGCAAGGGAGTACCCCTGTGGCAGAAGACACGGCAAGACATTTTGCTCTTACATATCCGAAGGAGCAGGGAAGCGAGAAGGTAAACTCAGACTTCAACGTAGTTCTGAAGCAGCTAGTGGACAGTTGGAAAAAACCAGTGTCCAACCCTTTTGGTACAGGAGGAAACCCCGAATTAGATTGAATCAGGTGTTATGTAAGTCATGTAAGTCCATAGCGGACCACAAGGTTAGTTCAAATTTTCTCTAAGTATTCTTATTTGCTTTGTGTTCTTTTGTTCCTAATTTTACAGTGTTGAAATCAATTGGTGTACATCTAAGTTTAGGCGTCGATCACAGGGTTCGATAAGTCACATAATAGGAAAGCGCTTATTAGCGCTAGTCGTAAAGATTCAGATCTAGATTAATCTTAACCGGAGACTTTGTTTCCTTTAGTTTTTTTTTGTATATATACCATGTTGGTCTTTTTGTGATCGGGTTTCCTCCCTCCTAGGTGATTCATATGCTTGAACAAACGCAATAAATAAATTATTTTGATTTGGACTTGATGAAATTTTGAGTTTCTTGTTACGCCTTCCTTCTTCTTTTGGGTGATTTAATTTGGTCAATTTGGCCGCCCTTCTCCAAGTTGCTTTCTTCTTTTATTTACAGGTAGGTTACGGATTCAGCGCGATGGAGTGAGTAGTTCCATAAAGGGGATGGTCGCGGACAGGAGGGAGGTCGTTTCACACACAAACACGGCAATAGATGTAAAACACGTACACATGGGGCTGAGCATTTCGAAACGGCTTTGGAGGCTTAGCCATCGGATGTGGGTGGCAAGAACCACCCCAAGCCCGCTGATCACTAGCGGCATATTTGCTGTGCAGCCACCCACGCTAATCCCGCGATGATTTTGTAATAAAGAGGTGTCGGATGCCGTATGTATCTACATTCAGGTACAAGTGGATGTAGGTAGATCTGTCGACTGCCAAGCAGTTCGCTAGAAATGGCGCCCAAACGGCTTTCTTTTGCTTTAATATCAAGTTTTATTTTTGTTGTAACTCTGGTCGCCCATTTGTGTTACAAATGGCGCCCAAACAGGTTTTCTTCCCGCCTCTAGTCAAGCATCTCTTGACTAAAATGGCAATCACTATTGCTGGAAATCATTTCTGGCCAAACTTTGGCTTTAGTTTATTTTGCTTTAAAATCTTATTTTTGCTATATTTCTGGTCGCCCATTTGTCGTTACAAATGGCGCCCAAACATTGGTTTCTTTCCGGCCTTTAGTCAAGCCTCTCTTGACTAAAGTGTAAGTATACGTTCAGTTTTAATTTTTGATTATTTCTGGTCGCCCATTTGTGTTACAAATGGCGCCCAAGTTGTTTTTTTTTGGCGTTCAGTCAAGCATCTGTTGGCTAAAGTGCAGTTACTATTTTTAATGATTTTTTTTCTGGTCGCCCATTTGTTGTTACAAATGGCGCCCAATCGGTTTTCTTTTGCTTTAATATCAAGTTTTATTTTTGCTGTATCTATGGTCGTCCCTTGACTAGAATGCAATTGCTATTTCAAAGTTATTTTCTCAATTTTTTTTTGTGTTATTATCACTATTAGAACTTTTCTTTGTTTTGTAAGACCTCAGTATGTTTTAAGCTGACGCAAGTGATTTGCGTGGCGGATACAAGGTGCTGGGTATACGCAGAGCTCTTCTTGCTTCTGTGGAGTGCGTTACTTCATAATAACTCATTTTTGGCTCTCGTTAGGCCCGACCCTTGTATCGCGACTAGGTCACTCGACCATGGTTCGGGCTGTATGTGCGATCGTAAACTGCCTTCGGTCAAGACTAAGTCAATTTCTACCTTAAATTTAACAGTTTCCTAGTTTAAGTGCTCATCTCCTCGGCAACAAGCGAGTCTTGTGCGCGAGGCGTACCACTTTTGAACCCAAGCTTCGGCTCGTGGACGCCGAGATGACGACCACTTGTCAGTTTTACTTGCATGACGAGCTCGTCAGCTGACCCAAACTTGGCAAGTTGTTGAACGATGTTCTTCTTTTGATTCTGTCCTTGTCTGGGCATTGGCGTCAGCTTACCGGTTTTAGTGTGCAACTTCGCACCAGATTTTTTTTTTCGTTCAAACCCTTCTTAACTTATTATTAAATTCAGTAATCCCTCTGGAGGCTCCTTGATGGAAGTGTGAGTTTTTCAGTTTGCAGTGGTCAGTTAGCGTTGTATGCGATGCGTACGATTTTGAAATTAATTCCGCTTACATCTGCTGGTTCCAGGGAGAAGCCAGTATATTATTAAATTTCTATGGTGTTTCGGGCTGTGAGCCATTTTAGTTCTGTGTTTTTTTAAAGAAAAAAAAAAGCTTCTTTGAGGTTTGCATTGTCACCTTTGGCATATATAAGTCTTCATGTTTTTTTCTTCTGCCTATTAATTATTTTGATCATTCTAATATATACAATCAGCTACTGCTTCTCCCCTGAGTGCTGGCAGCCACTGAGTTACGGACAGCTCACATTCGCCTTTCATCTCAACTTCATTCCCATTAACCTTCCCTAACTTCAAGTGATGGGAGGCTAAGTCGATTAGTGGTTGATGAACGTTGTATGCGATGCATACTGTTATGGATCTTATTTCCGTTCACTTCTGCTGGTTTCGAAAAGAAGCCCGTATTATCTCTCGTTTTTAGTTTTAGTTGGGTCGTCCCGTTCAGATATTTAGTTTTAGTTGGGTTGTCCCGCACAGATATTTAGTTTTGGTTGGTTCTCCCGTATAGATTCTTAGTTTTAGTTGGGTTGTCCCGTATAGATTTTTAGTTTTAGTAGGGTCGTCCCGTATAGATTTTCAGTTTTAGTTGGGTTGTTCCGTATAGATTCTTAGTTTTATTTCAGTTGTCCCGTATAGATATTTAGTTTTAGTTGGGTTGTCCTGCATAGATATTTAGTTTTAGTTGGGTTGTCCCGTTCAGATATTTAGTTTTTAGTTGGGTTGTCCCGTTCAGATATTTAGTTTTAGTTGGCTTGTCCCGCAAAGATATTTATTTTTGGTTGGGCTGTGCCGCACAGATATTTAGTTTTAGTTGGATTGTCCCGGACAGATATTTAGTTTTAGTTGGGTTGTCCCGTTCAGATATTTAGTTTTAGTTGGGTTGTCCCGCACAGATATTTAGTTTTAGTTGGGTTGTCCCGTTCAGATTTATCTCCTTATATAAATCACCGCTACGGCTTCTTACTCGAGTACCAGCAGCCACTTAATCACCGACCTCTCACCTTTCCTTGATTTGTTGACCTCAGTCCCTTGTCAAGTTGATGATCGATGTTCATCTCTCTTAATTTTTGTCCTTGATTAGGGGGTGCTTGTCACGATCATGCATTGTGAGACGGCAACTCCAAGTTCCGATCTCTGACATGGCACCAACCTTCCCATCCCCCATGTACACGTTTCTTTTTAGAGCTCGTCGTAGTATAGAGTGACCGAAGGCTTAGCGACTAGCCTGATTCTCAGCGAACTCCTTGGAGAATGATCGAGAGGGGGGGGGAGAGAGAGAGAGAGAGAGAGAGAGAGGGAATTTTGTTTTTACGCTTTCAGCAATGGCTGAATATGTGGTAGCTTTTTTTTATTATTGTTTTTTTCAGCAGTGGCTGAAGCTAATTGATGTTCTTTTTATTTTCTTGCTTGTGTTGGAACGAGTGTGTCTCACCACTCGTCGTGCCGTCATGCCGACGCCCCTTCATGAAGGGAAAATATCGACGCTACATTTCATTCTTGAGGCTATATATATGTGTTTCGTAAGTTTTATTCATTGACTCAATATTAACTATTAGCAGCGCAATATACTGTAGTGTTATTGATTATTTTAACGTACACGTATCTTGTTACCAATATCACCGTCGTTTTTTTTCGTTTATTTCAAGATTTATTTATATTGTTATCGTGATAATTGTCCAGTTCTAGGTGAGCCACTTTGATGCAACCCAAGTAGTGCGAGATCTTATTTTTATATTGTCTATGCATTGTGCATATAAATTTATTTTTTCGTCTCCAACACTGCAAGTAATCCAATATAAGTAGAACTAACCTTGTTTTCTTTACGAATAATCGAATCACTGTCGCGTTTGTTAAGTTTGAATGTTATCGGCACTAACATAGAAGGCATTTTCCTAGTCGGATTGTCAGTCGGACTAGATCGGCTTTATCTTGTGAATGGCTATTATAGGCTAAGATCTATTTTCTTTATCAGGCACGCAGTAATTCTATTTCTTTTCGTATTCTTTCAAGGTGCCTTTAGTAAGTTCCCTTCTTTGGAATTTTTTTTTCTCTTTTTCCATGCTCAGGATATAAAGTCTTTGTAGAGATACAAAATCCATAGTTAGTCATAACTTATTAAAGAACAATATCAATAAGTCAACGACCGTAACTTCATTTTTTAATATGCGATTTCTACCTTCACTTAGCTATGCAATTCTTACATTCACCAAAGTTCTATGTCAGCAATTGCATGGAAGTACAAGTGAAATTACGGTCGGTGACTTTGCCTACAAAGTAAATTTATGCTGATCTTGTGATTTGTGTTTCATTGACATAAATTTTTGTTATATTTGTTTTTCATTTATTGTCATCCTATGTATATATGTATAGTAATTATTGTATAAAGAAGCGAATCGAATTAATAAAAATTGAATTGATTATCAGATAGCAATCGATCAAGTTTAAATTATATCCATCAGTTCACAGTACAAATATTGGTCCTTCGAGCTTGCTTTGTTGAACTTAGTGTCTTCAAAGCAGTACAAAATTTCCGCAGAACTTAGTGTCTGCAGTTAATTGTTATTCAGCGCAGAAATTCCTGTTGAACTTAGTGTCCTCAGGCAATTTATTTACTAGTAATAAATATTTTTTCCAGTCCTAATACCTAAAGCAATATTGGCGAGAAGCGAAGAAGTTCGTTCAATCTAGCAACATCAGCTACTCGAAAATTCAACGAATATATACTACTATGGAGCAGTTAATTAAAGCAAACAAGGCAGATGCTGTAAAACTTCAGAAATTTATAACAAACCACACCAAAGATTCTGACGTACGTAAACCAAGGATTATTTTGAAACCCGTTTACTACTATGGAGTAGTTAATTAAAGCAAACAAGGCAGATGCTGTAAAACTTCAGAAATTTATTACAAACCACACCAAAGATGCTGACGTACGTAAACCAAGGGATTATTTTGAAACCCGTTTGATTAAAATAAGCAAGCTATTGGAAAGTTTTGACAAAAGAAATGATGATCTGGAGGTATACCGTGAAACTAATTCAGAACAGCCATACTTTAAAGAGAATTTTTATGACACCGTGGAAAAATTGTATGCAGAAACACGGGATATGTTAGAAAATTCCTTGGCGGATTTAATGTCAAGAGCGAAAATCACTGAAGTATTGCAAGATCAACTGAAGGAAATAAAGAAGCAATATGCCATTATAGAAACTCTACAAAAGGCATCGGTTTCAATTAAAGAAGAGATTAAACAAGAGGTATCTGCAGCTTACTGTATGCAAAAAATCAAGTTGGTGAATGACTATTGGGAGCACCTTGTCCGAAACCATGGAGAGATCATGTCGATGGGTAGAACAAAACACGAATATATGGAGAATGATATATTCTCAAGCATTGAGGATACCTATCAAACTACCACAATTCAACTACAAGAAGTATTGAATAAATTAAATCCTCAAGCTAAAAATTCGATCAGCACCAACGAGTCAAAGGGAACACAAATAAAGTTGCCAAGAGTCGATATTCCGTCATTTAACGGTGACTATATCAAGTGGCAATCATTTAGAAATTTGTTCATGCAACTCATCTATAAAGATGACAAGATGTCTGGAGCTCAAAAATTATTCTATCTCAAAGGCAATCTCATAGGTGACCCAAGTGAACTCATACAGCATCTACAAATAACAAACGAAAACTTTGAGACGGCCTGGGAAATTCTTGAAAAAAGATATAACAATAAGAGGACTCTCTTGACAGCGCAATTAAATATACTTCTAAAACAACCTTCACTGTTCAAAGAATCATCGGAAGGCTTGAAGAAGTTACATGACGTGACAATTGAATGTCTAGAGGGCATCAAAAATCTAGGCATAGATACGAAAAATTGGGATCCATTGATCATACACATAATCATAACAAAATTGGATAAAGAAACTCACCGAATTTATGAACAAAAATACAAAAGTATACCTGGGAATGATTTCAAAGCATTGCGCTATCTGTGGAGAAAATCACAGAATATATCATTGCGAAACATTTAGTAAGTTAAGCGTACAACAACGACTAAAAGCTGTAACAAAGGCAAACCTTTGCCAGAACTGCCTAGTAAAAGGCCACAATATACTACAATGTAAGAGCCGGTACACCTGCAAGTTATGCCAGAAAAAGCACCACACTCTTTTACATTATCAAAACCAGCAGGCACCATCTTATCAACAAAGTAATAACTATCCAACAAAGGAAGCAATTCGAGATGATAGCTCACCAAACGAAGCGGTTGCAGCCCACTTTTCGAAGAAATCAAAGGGGTATGACGTATTACTGGCAACCGCTCTCATACACGTAATCAATAAATCAGGAGATGCTGTGCTACTCAGGGCATTACTTGACCAAGGGTCTCATGCAACGTTCATTACTGAGAATGCAGCTCAGCAATTAAGATTACCTAGATGAAAAATTGAAGCCACAGTTTCCGGTCTTGGGTGCTCTAGTCCAGGAATCACAAAATCCAGTATAGAGATTATAGTAACGCCACGATTTAAATCAACATTCTCTTTCACAACCACAGCCCTCGTATTAAAAAATCTCACTAGAAAATTGCCTACAAATAAAATCATTCCAACTAACTGGACGCATACCGAAAACCTGGTTTTGGCCGATCCAACATTCCATAAGCCGGGAAAGATTGACATCATATTAGGAGCAGGAGTGTTCGGGAAGGTAGTACTAGGCAATCTTTTGCGTGGAACCGAAGATGCTCCCGTTGCCCAACAAACAGAGCTGGGGTGGATATTATCTGGAGCTATTAGTAACAGCAACAACGAGAATAAACTTATTTGCATGGTATCAGAAGTAGATATAACCAGCGAGCTGCACAAATTTTGGGAATGCGAAGAACTGGCAGCCGAAACTATTACCATACCAGAAGACATTGCTTGTGAAAGTTACTACCAACAAACGCACAGACGGGACGAGAGTGGTCGATATATCGTTCGCCTTCCATTTAAACAAAATCCTAAAGAAGCCAATTTGAGCAGATAAAGAGAACTAGCGCTTGACCGACTGTTCCAAATGGAGCGAAAATTTAACCAAGACAAAGTATTTGAAACCATGTATAAGGATTTTATGAAGGAATACCAACGCTTAGGTCATATGGTTGCAGCCGAAAATGATGCTGAGATAAAATACTACCTACCTCACCATGCGGTTTTCAAACAAGACAGTGCAACAACCAAATTACGTGTAGTCTTCGACGGTTCGGCCAAAAGAAACAACACCAGATGTCTAAATGATATCATGATGACCGGTCCTCAACTGCAAGGAAGCCTTATCTCCATTCTATTAAGATGGAGAAAACATAAAATAGTATTCACGGCGGACGTAGAAAAAATGTACCGCCAGATAAAAGTGGATGTGAGATATCAGCAGTATCAATGTATTCTTTGGCGAGAGTCTCCAAATCACCCTATAAAGGAATATAACCTGACGACCGTTACTTACGGCACAACCTCAGCACCGTTTCTCGCAATACGCACTCTGCAGCAACTCGCGCAAGATGAAGAAAAACAATACCCTATCGCATCCAGAATCATACTGAGCGATACTTATGTAGACGACGTAGTGTCAGGAGGCGCTTCCATGGATGAAGCAATAGAATCTTGTCAGCAGTTTACAAACATGCTAAAGGGCGGAGGTTTCAAGCTTCGCAAGTGGACAAGCAATAAATTCAAGATTGATAAGGATATACCCTATGAGTTTCGAGAACAACCTCGCTTTATAGATTTCCCGAAAGAACAGACTATTAAGGCACTTGGAGTGCACTGGAACCCTATAAACGACAATTTCAAAATACACGTTTCAATAAGCATGTACGACAACCCCACAACAAAGCGGAATGTAGCATCCGAGGCGGCGAAAATCTTTGATCCTGTTGGATTACTATCGCCGGTAGTAATGTCAATCAAAATTCTTCTACAGAATATTTGGCCAGAGAACTCGTCCTGGGATGAACCATTATCAAGTACATTATTAACTAGATGGTTACAAATAAAGTCTGAACTCCCAAAATTAGAAGAAATTGAGATTCCACGATGGATTGAGTTCACAGAAAAAGACACTAGCTGCGAGCTTCACGGGTTTTCAGATGCGTCAGAAAAGGGCTACAGTGCAGTAATATATCTGCGAATTACACGAAAATCGCATGTTCAGACAAACTTAATAACCGCCAAAACTAAGGTAGCCCCACTGAAAACAAAGCTGACAATTCCAAGATTAGAATTATGTGGAGCAACACTACTCGCTAGACTGATAAACGAGACTAGGAAAAGTCTAGAAATCTATGACTTAAGGTGCTATGCCTGGACAGATTCAATGATAGTTCTGTCATGGATACAAGAAGATGGGCATAAGTGGCAAAAATTTGTGGGGAATCGAGTTGCACAAATACATCGATTATCAGACAGAAGTACATGGTTTTACGTGCGATCATCCGAGAACCCTGCCGACATCGCCTCTAGAGGAATATCGCCATCGCTGCTCAAAGATCATACTCTTTGGTGGCATGGACCTTCTTGGCATAGCTCTAAGGAAATATCGTTTCCATCAAACCCAAAAGAGACAACTGACCTAGGGAAGAAAGTGTTTACGGCACATTCTTGTTATGATTCCAAAGCCGAACATGAGAAACTTGTATCAAGGGTTGCTCGAAAGATTTTCAACATTAGGAAGATTACAAAGAGTAACAGTATACATTAAAAGGTTTGTGCAAAATATGAAGGTACGCAAGGCGAACCGTACGTCTGGGTACTTGACAGTAAATGAAATCGAAGAAGCACTAGTACCACTAGTGAAGACTACCCAAAAGCAAGTCTTAAAAGATGAAATAGCCCAGTGTTCAATAGAACAACCACTAAACAAGAAGAGCAGATTACTTCTTCTATCACCATTTATAGACTCTAAGGGGATATTACGAGTAGGCGGAAGATTAATCAAGCAGAACTATCATACGATCGCAAGCATCCTATTATACTGCCCTACAAAAGCCGGCTGACAACACTAGTGGTGGACAAAATGCATAAACTTACCTTACATGGAGGAAGCACCTTGACTTTGGAAGTAACAAGGCAGCAATTCTGGATATTAAATGGCCTGAAAGCAATTAAAGGGTTCATACATCATGACATACATCAATGACCGAACAAATGATGGAATGTTACCTAAGGCAAGAGTGATCTCTACTCGACCCTTCAGCCAGTCGGGGGTAGATTATGCTGGACCATTCGAACTTTTACTGGCCAGAGGAAGAGGAAACAAATCGCACAAGGGCTATGTGGCAATATTCGTCTGTTTAACGACAAAAGCGATTCACTTGGAGGTAGTAACCGACCTCACATCTTGGGCATCTATAGCTGCCTTCAAGCGATTTGGTCGCGAGAAAAGGACACATCGCTCATATTTAGAGCGATAATGCAACTTATTTCGTTGGCGCTAATAACATACATAGCAAATTACACACACAAAAGTCGTATAAAGATGACGTGCAGAATGCACTACAAGAAATCGGCACACAATGGCACTTCATTCCTCCAGCCTCCCCTCATTTTGGTAGCTTATGGGAAGCGGGTGTCAAAGCTATGAAACATCATATGCGCCGTGTAGTCGGAGATAGCAGGCTGACATATGAGGAAATGTGTACACTCATGACTCAAATTGAAGCATGCTTAAATTCGCGACCGCTGTGCCCAATATCTGAAGATCCTGAAAGCTTGGAAGTGCTTACTCCAGGTCACTTCTTGACTGGCTCTTCATTACTTGCCGTACCTGAAAGAAATCATCTTGAAAATAATGCAAATGCTCTTGATAAGTGGCAACGGGTAGGACGGATGCATCAGGATTTCTGGACAAAGTGGTCATCCGAATACCTCTCAAGGCTACAGCAACGTCCTAAATGGACTCAACGACAACCGAACCTACAAATTGGAAATCTGGTACTAATTAAAGACGAACAGCTTCCACCAACAAAATGGGCACTTGGCCGAGTGATAGAAACGCACCCTGGACTCGATGAGCTAACTAGAGCAGTAACACTCCAAACAAAGGGATCAAGGATCAAACGACCAGTCACTAAAGTGTCGCTGCTTCCTATAATCGACAATCACATGAATGAATCGGTTGATCCAAAGAGACTCCTGCATCAAACAAATGAAGAAACTACTACGATAGAGACGGCTCCAAATCCTGTCTCCGAGAGCAAAATAATTAATTCGCATTGCATTCAAAGCTCGAACAAAAGGCGGAGGTGCTCAAACTCACTACATGAAAATAGAAATGTTATACGCACCCGACAGCAAATACAATTCCACCTCATAACTCAAGCTCACTGAGTAAATCATGGCTAACCTTCATGATATTGGCATTGCTCACTATATTAGTTATAGGCCAGCAACCTGATAAACCATATAGTATAACCAGGTTTAAAGAACAAGAAGGAATATATTTTGAAGACGTATCAGAGATCCAGCTATGTTCAAGCGAATGGAATCTTATCATTTACTATGACTTGTCATCATATTGTGATACATACAGGGATAAGAAAATCAGTGCAAAGGCTTACAGAAATCTGACAACAAAACACCCATCTAACAATACCAAAAGATCTATGTAACGCAACAATTTTACAGTTACAACATCAGTATGGTGAATCATTTTAAATCGATAGTATACTACAACAACAAAATGAAAATGAAAGATTTAGAATCAAACGAGCTCCTCTTGAAATAGTGGGCTCACTCGCAAACAGTTTAATTGGTATCCTTGATCAAGGGTTTGCAGAAAGATACGAAGAGCAAATTCAGAACATCAAGGAAAATGAAGATCTATTGAGAGAACTGCTAATGAATCAAACATCCATTGCTGAACACACACTTAATGTCATAAAGAAGAATAGTGAGACGTTAAATCATCAAATCACTATCTTGGAACATCATATGGAGACAATTGCAAATGGACTTAATAAAGCTGACGAAGTCTTAAAAACTACGCAAGCCTTTACATCGACAGTATTACTAGTAACCCTAAATCTGATATACTTTCAACATATGCAAAGGAGCTTGTTAGATGTAGTAACCGACACAAAACACGGAAGGCTCAACACACTACTGCTCACACCCATTCAGCTTCGTGAACAACTAAGCATAATTAAAGAGCACTTACCAAAACATCTTAGAGTACCAGGAGATGAAACTTCGAAATCATTACTGCCAATATATAATTCAATGCATGTTAAGATGCGCATCACGCAAAGGAATGTATTATTTGACGTTGGAATTCAATTGCTCAATGCAGAAATATATCGGCTATTCAAACTTACGCCTATACCTGTGAAACATGCAGATCAGTTCATCCACATTCAACCCTCAACACAATACCTGGCTGTCAACATCTATAAGGACCGCTTTACACCATTAAAAGGGGAAGATATCAAGGAATGCATACAATTATCAGAGGCCCAATTAAGTTGCAATCTAAAACAGCCTATATACAGTGCGCAATCGAATCAAAGCAGATGTGAGATAGAACTGCTTAACCACCAGGGAAAATTGTCATCCTTCTGTAAATTACGAAGTATACCATTGAAGAAAATGTGGTATAAGCTACACACACCAAGTACCTGGATCTATATAATGGATGCAGTAACTCATTTCGACATCATATGTGGAACAACGATCCACCCTATAATCCTTGAAGAAAGTGGGATTATACAAATACAGCCTACCTGTATGATAAAGCATCCAACATTATTCATAAATGCAAACAATCAACAACCAGGAACCTTGAACTCCTCTTTTATACCGGAGCAAGAAATTATCTCTATTCACATTGGCGAATATTTGGCAAGACAAAATACAACCAATACTTCCATTCCCTTGCTAATTAAAGAGATCAAGGCTGATGATATTGAAGAGCTCCATAAGGCAATTAAAACCCAACAACAGTATATCGCGGGAATTCCTCACCTTCATCGTCACCACATACATCATTATGTTGGATTCTATTCATTGGCAGCTATCATAATCATCAGTGTGGCGTCCTATTTCTTGTGGAAAAAGCGACGAAACAGCATGATGCCACAACTAAACCTACCTCAACCAACCCCAAGACGAACAGGGTCCAGGTAACAAGAGCAACTCGGTATCACCTTGGAGGTACCCCAATTTGATAATGCGAGGCGGGAGAATGTAGAGATACAAAATCCATAGTTATTCATAACTTAGTAAAGAACAATATCAATAAGTCAACGACCGTAACTTCATTTTTTAATATGCAATTTCTACCTTCACTTAGCTATGCAATTCTTACATTCACCAAAGTTCTATGTCAGCAATTGCATGGAAGTACAAGTGAATTTACGGTCGGTGACTTTGCCTACGAAGTAAATTTATGCTGATCTTGTGATTTGTGTTTCATTGACATAAATTTTTGTTATATTTGTTTTTCATTTATTGTCATCTTATGTATATATGTATAGTAATTATTGTATAAATAAGCGAATCGAATTAAGAAAAATTGAATTGATTATCAGATAGCAATCGATCAAGTTTAAATTATATCCATCAGTTCACAGTTCAAATAGTCTTGATCAAAGTTGATTAGATCTCGGTAGCGCTAAGAAGGCATCAGGCAAGCTTCACTTGTGAACTACAGGTTATCGCAAACCCTCCTACTACTTCCTCAGTGGTGTGTGATAAGCCTCTTTCACTTTGTTACTAACCCCTTCTGGGTTAGCCTTCACCTGAATGATTTTTCTTTCCTGTCCTTTATTCAATTTCCTTAGAGGTTGAACCCGCTTGCTGCATCCCGCGAAATTTCCGTCATCCTGAGTGAGTCATAGATGAATTCTATCTGTTACGAAGCGATTTGCTCTCTTGGGTTTGGGGGGAATTTCCGGGGTGTTGCGACTGGATTCAGCAGAACCCAGAACGATAAGTAGCGGCATTTCACCGACGAAGTCGTTATCTCGAGCCGAACATTCCGGTACACAATAAATCAATCGCAGCACCTCTTCCTGGTCAGTTCATTAGGCGAGGCGAGTTGGTAGACGACGTCTATCGGTAGATCAGTTCTCCCTCGTCCAAGACGAACTGGGATCAGGGCCGTAGATGGGATCCGATTTCTCAATAACACAGGGTATAGTGTATACCCGGCTTGAGACTATTGTGGGTCGTCCCCACGTTGGGCGCGTTGTGGGTGGATCTACTCACTTTTAGTGCATATCCTGACATATGTCTCGTGTCAAAGCCCGGCTTGAGACTCTTGTGGGTCGTCCCCACGTTGGGCGCGGTTGCAAAAATATTATTCATAGTTCACCTCCCGAGTCGACCTTCTTGTTTTTTTTCTTTTGTCTCTTTACTCTCCCTTCCTCGTTTTGCCCGGCATGAGACTCTATTCTCGTTGGGTCGTCCCCACACTGTAGCGTATACCCCCTTACGCTACTTTTGTTTGGCTTCTCTACGTCTGTAGAGAAAACCCCATGATTTCCCAGTGTATATAATTTAATAAAATGTAGCTATTTCCGAGAAGTAGCCCTATGCTACTTCTCAATATGAGAAAATTCCTGAAAAGTTAAAATTTATATATTTTCAAGAAGTAGCCCTATGCTACTTCTTCATATTAGAAAATTCCTGAAAAGATAAAATTTATATATTTTCAAGAATTAGCCCTATGCTACTTCTTCATATTAGAAAATTACTGAAAAGATAAAATTTATATATTTTCAAGAAGTAGCCCTATGCTACTTCTCCATAGTACAAAAATTACAGGAAAAATAAAAGATAAAATCTATATATTTACAAGAAGTAGCTCTATGCTACTTCTTCATATTAAAAAAATTTCCTGAAAAGATAAAGACAAATTTATACATACCCGCATACAGCTCGCTTGCCGGTGGCTGAGTGAAGAACGTTGGCAATGTAGGGAGACTGCGTGTAGTCGGGGAGTTGTCTTTTGGCTCTGAACGAGAACGGTCGCAGAAAAATTGAGACGTGATTCCTCTTTATTTAAAATCAGTCTTTAGAGTTTTTTTTGCTTTCCCTTCTTGGGGATTTTCTCCTTTCGTGGTTTTTTTTTAATTTTCCGCGGGAACTTCTGGCGTCCGCGCATTGTCCATCGGCTCGCGACTAATCCGCAGTGGAAAATTTCATATTTTTTTTTAAAGAAAATTTTGTGAATTGAAAGAAAATTTAGTGAACTGAAAGAAAATTTTAGTATTAATGCTGCGCATTCATAAGTTTTAGTATTTGAAATATTTACCTGTGTGCCAGTGATTTTTCACATAGATCTTTCTCATAGTGAACTGAAAGAAAATTTTCGTATTAATGCTGCGCATTCATAAGTTTTAGTATTTGAAATATTTACCTGTGTGCCACTGATTTTTCACATAGATCTTTCTAATAGTGAACTGAAAGAAAATGTTGTTGTTAATGTTGCGCATTCAAGAAATTTTATTAATTGGATTACTTACCTGTGCGACAGTGATTTTCCTAAATTGAACTGAAAGAAAAATTTGTTATTAATGTTGCACATTCATAAATTGTGTTAATTAGAATATTTACCTGTGTGCCAGTGATTTTTCACATAGATCTTTCTAACAGTGAACTGAAAGAAAATTTTCGTATTAATGCTGCGCATTCATAAGTTTTAGTATTTGAAATATTTACCTGTGTGCCACTGATTTTTCACATAGATCTTTCTAATAGTGAACTGAAAGAAAATGTTGTTGTTAATGTTGCGCATTCAAGAAATTTTATTAATTGGATTACTTACCTGTGCGACAGTGATTTTCCTAAATTGAACTGAAAGAAAAATTTGTTATTAATGTTGCACATTCATAAATTGTGTTAATTAGAATATTTACCTGTGTGCCAGTGATTTTTCACATAGATCTTTCTAACAGTGAACTGAAAGAAAATTTTCGTATTAATGCTGCGCATTCATAAGTTTTAGTACTTGAAATATTTACCTGTGTGCCAGTGATTTTTCACATAGATCTTTCTAATAGTGAACTGAAAGAAAATGTTGTTATTAAGGTTGGGCATTCAAGAAATTTTATTAATTGAATTATTTACCTGTGCGCCAGCGATTTTTATATATATCTTTCTAACAGTGAACTGAAAGAAAATGTTGTTATTAAGGCTGCGCATTCAAGAAATTTTATTAATTGAATTATTTACCTGTGCGCCAGTGATTTTCATTTAGATTTTGTTCATAAAGATCTTTCTAATAGCGAACTGAAAGAAAATGCTCTTATTAAGATATTTCTAATAGTGAACTGAAAGTAAATTTTAGTATTAATGTTGCTCAGTCGTAAATTGTATTAATTAGAATATTTAACTGTGACAGTGATTTTTTTTTATGTAGATCTTCTTATTAGTGAACTGAAAGGAAAATGTTGGTTGACTCATTCTGTGCAGTCGTAATTTGTATTAATTAGAATATTTACCTGCGACAGTGATTTTCATATATCATCTATTGGTAAACTGTAGAGCAAATTTCGGTTTAACCGTTCTGTGCACATATAATTTGCATTATTTGAAATACTTACATGTGCGTCGGTGAGTTTGGGAAAAAGTTTCCTTGCACGTAGCAAAGATCATTTTGAAAATTTTTCCTGCGTGACGGCAAGTTGTATTTATACTGGCAAGGGAGTACCCCTGTGGCAGAAGACACGGCAAGACATTTTGCTCTTATATATCGGAAGGAGCAGGGAAGCAAGAAGGTAAACTCAGACTTCAACGTAGTTCTGAAGCAGCTAGTGGATAGTTGGAAAAAACCAGTGTCCAACCCTTTTGGTACTGGAGGAAACCCCGAGTATGATTGAATCAGGTATTATGTAAGTCATGTAAGTCCATAGCGGACTACAAGGTTAGTTCAAATTTTCTCTAAGTATTCTTATTTGCTTTGTGTTCTTTTGTTCCTAATTTTACAGTGTTAAAATCAATTAGCGTTCATCTAAGTTTAGGCGTCGATCACAGGGTTCAATAAGTCACATAATAGGAAAGCGCTTATTAGGGCTAGTCGTAAGGATTCAGATCTAGATTAATCTTAACCGGTGACTTTGTTTCCTTTAGTTGTTTTTTGTATATATACCATGTTGGTCTTTTTGTGATCGGGTTTCCTCCCTCGTAAGTGATTCATATGCTTGAACAACCGCAATAAATAAATTATTTTGATTTGGACTTGATGAAATTTTGAGTTTCTTGATACGCCTTCCTTCTTATTTTGGGTGATTTAGTTTGGTCACCTTTGGCCGCCCTTCTCCAAGTTGCTTTCTTCTTTTATTTACGGGTTGGTAACGGATTCAGCGCGATGGAGTGAGTAGTTCCATAAAGGGGATGGTCGCGGGCAGGAGGGAGGACGTTCACACAAACACGGCAATAGATGTAAAACACGTACACATGGGGCTGAGCGTTTCGAAACGGCTTTGGAGGCTTAGCCAGGGTGGATGGGGGCGATTGGGCCCAACATTACCCAAAGCCGGGGTCTCAACAACATCCGAGACCCCTTTCAGCTCTCTCACTCTCTCTCAATCGCTCATTTGCCAGCGTTGTAAAATCTCCGGGTGAATTAGCACTTGTTCGGCGTTGCTGAGGTTTTCTATTCTCCTTATTTTTGCAGCATATAAATAAAATCAATCTTCTGCTTTTTATGCCTTCAGGTTCCACCATTAGAAGGAAGCCTGCATTAGTACTTTTTTTTCTGTCCGTCCGCCCGTCAGTTATGTTGACGATTTTGCACAGCTTAACAAGCATCAAAGGACGTGGGTGGCAAGAACCACCCCATGCCGGCTGATCGCTGCATATTTGCTGTGCAGCCACCCACACCAATCCCGCGATGATTTTGTAACAAAGAGGTGTCGGATGCAGTATGTATCTACATTCAGGTACAAGTGAATGTAGGTAGATCTGTCGGTTGACAAGCTCTCCGTTACAGTCTTCATAACAAAATGAATGCAAACAGAAACACGTGCTGTTCAAATATCATAGGATTACAGCAACAACATGTTTCCACTTACAGCAACAACACGTGAGTAAACATTATCAATATTTCACGAAAACCGGTTTTCACAAAAGCGCGGGAGCATTATATGAGAGTAAATCGTGAAAATTCCGCCGATTCTCATTTATTTACGAAAATGAAACATTTGCCATTCTGTTTCGTTGCATGCGACTTGCGCTTTTACATTTTTTATCTTTATTCATAAATACAGTTTGATTTTTTTTTGATTTTTTTTTCTTCTTTCTTCCTTTTATTGCCGTGTTCACTTTAAATGTAAACCACTAGGAAATTTCGACTGCTTTTAACTTGTTATTAAGTTAGCTTTGCTATTAATATCCCTGCAAATTTGAGTTGGTATATAAAATGTGCGTATTGCTATTGTATCTTGTATGGAAATCACACAGGCGACGTATAAGTAGGAATAAGTAGAGACAGAGACGAACAAAATTGGAAATTTTCCGTTTTTTTTAGTCCGAAAGAGGTAATTTCATATACTTTTGTCTTTTGCATGAATGGGGAAAAGAGCTTGGATGCATTATTGTAGTGGGACTGAGACAGCGAATTAAAATCAAAAATTGGAGAGAACGTAGGATTACAAGAATGATAAAATCTCATCGAATATATACAAAAGCCTACCAAACTATTCATAATTATGTACATTGGGTAACCTTATACCTCCATTTGGCAAGAAAAAGATAAATTTCGCAATAAACAACGCACTAAAAGGAGATGTAAAATTTCTGTCAAAGAAAATTCCCCGAATCCAGCATGAAATTCCCCCACTTAATCTCTTTCGAGCAAAACAAATGTAAACAGAAAAACGTTCTGTTCACATTACATAGGATTACACTAACAACCATTAGAATTCCTCCGAAAAACATTGAGACAATTTCTGAAAATCATGTTTTCATAAAAACGCGGGAACGCGCCCATTCTCTCTTATTTACGAAAACAAATCATTTGCCATTCCATTTCGTTGCATGTAATCTTCGCTTTCACATTTTTTGTCGTATTCGTAAAATGTTCAAAGAGAGTTGATTTTTTTTCTCTTCGTTCCTTCCTTTTCTCGCCGTGTACATTCAAATGGAAAACAATCGGAACATTCTTCTGTGTCCTTTCTTTTATTTAGTTATTCTTTGGCACAGGCACAGCATAGTTGACAGTGTTAAGTGTTTGCCCAACTGCAGAGGGTGCATAATCACAAAATCGCATTTCGTATATGCGTTTGGCCTTGTGGTAGTCGGTTCGTTCGTCGGTTCACGTACTTTGTACTTCCATTCCATTCCGGTCGGCAATAATCAGCTGAGGCAGACGCAGGTTGAGTGGGCACCATTCATAATTTGATCAGGTTCAGGCAAACATTAGTGCAATTGCGCAGCATAATTTCAATTTCCCTGCATTTGATTCCTAATAATTGTGATTCTTGTACTAATTGTAAGTATATTATAGCTTTGTTCATTTTAAATAAAAAACTAATATAGTTGTTTACATACATATGTGTGAATTGTTCGAGATGTGTACGTGACCAATGTAATTGGGTTAAATGAACAAATGCCTAAATGCATCGGATGTATTACAGTACTATAAGCATATATGTACCGGTACCTCGTTGGTGTTTTTCAGCTTTAATACAGTTAGATTTCTTTATTATTTTATATATATAAAACCTCTCAACAATAACAAGTGGGGTGTTTGGTCACAAAACGATTTGTTATCGGAAAGCGGAATTAAAAAGTTATTTCCTTTTTGTGGGTAACTCAATAATAAACTAAAGTTCTGTTATTACAACTGTTCTCTAAATTATTACTTTAAATTCTTATAAATTGCTGTCATATTCAATTTGCCAATATTTCTAATTTTCTAAAAAAAAAAAAAAAAAATAGATATCTGGAAAATTTTTCTTCAAAAAATTCGAGTATATGTGAATATAAGTGAAATTTAATATATATCTTATCTACGTATGACGATTTTGAAGGTTTGAGGACTTCGGAAGTGTTATAACTAATTACAGGAGATTTATTTACTGTTTTGTAGTTTTGTAGAGTTAATCCTCACTAAACACAGAATCAAATCTTTCAATGTTGGCTTTCAGATAGGGTTTTATTTTTACTTACACTAATATGTGTAGATATATTGGTGATATATCGTATATAGTTAAATTTGTTAGAGAATTTTAATTATAAAGTGGTAAAAATTTTTTACTAGCCAACATAAATATAAAATATAAACATGTCTTTGAGCAACACTTTAAATTTCGAATGGTAATTTTTTTTTGCAAAAAATCTGCTTATACATAAATTAATTGTTCGAATGTCTAAATGCATCGGATGTATTACGTTACTATACGCATATATGTACTTATTCACTAATTAGACGAACTAACTCACTTTAACATATACAAGGAATCTCTATTAAGCCTCGATTTTGTGGAGGTATTGTAGCAGAGACTCGCAGTATTAATAATTTTATTCTTTCAAATCTATAATTTTTTCGCAAAGAATCTTCTAATAAACATTGCCCAATTCGGGCAATGTGTATATTTGTGTATATACTTTTCATCAGGACTGGGAAAAATTTGACACTAACTGTGGAACTAAGAAAAATTATCAAGTTCTTACAGGTAAGCCTTATCACAGTTTTGTGGAGTTAAAAATAAAACGTTTACAAGTTATATGACTCTAAAGAATTTTCTTTCTGAAAGCCGGTATTGGAAAATTATTTTTCTTTTTCTTTATAAAACAATAAAGTTGTATAACTGTAACACTAAAGTTGTTCTATATCCCTATTCTTTTTTAAATATAGAAAAACATATTAGTTAAATGTTATAATATAATATATGTACATACATATAATCGGCTCTGAAACATTGCTTGTCCTATTTTTTTTTTTTTTTATTATTCGTAATTTTGAGAGGAAGTGCACCTTGTACATTTCAAAAATTGCTAAGTGTTCAGTAGATCTCAGGATTATGTTTTTTTTTTTAATTGCGTGCGGTAAATTCTAGGTTAAGATACAGTTTGACCTCCTTACTGTTTTACACAGTTCTGGTGCAGTGAAACCAGAAGCATTTTATATACCTACCAGAAAATTTTCCGTATTCTAAGGCATTAGTTTGCTTATAGCACAAGGGAGTATGATAGTATGAGACATAAGTGAGTCACGTGTTTAGTAAAACTATAAACAAAGAACAAAAACAAAAAAAGAATACCTTCCAAAGATCAGCACTGGTCAAAATGCATTTTTCAGATTTTTTTTTATTGACTGATAAAAGAATTACTCTAGTATCCAATTAAATTCATAAAAAAAATGGCTATGACTCAACTCCGTACGTTACAAAGCATATAATATATGATTATTATAAAGAATATCGGCATCGAAAACTGCCTAATTAATGTATTATTTACCAACCACTTGTTAAATAAATAAATCAAATTGCTTTGAATAATAAAAAAAGAAAAAAATTGATGCAGATAAGCTCAGGGTGCAAGCTGGTATTAGTATTGAAAGATTAAATATTATTTAAATATCTGACGTAGTACATTCTACACTAATATATTCTATTATCAGCCAAGAAAGTTCTCATAATATTTAGAATATTTGTTTTATTGGTCGCTTCAATAAGCACAATCACAAACTCACTGCCTTTCTGAATTTTTATTTTCATTTCAAAGGTTAATGCATCATTTTATATATTTTAACCATTTTTATAGATAACTTAACTCGCTGATCTGAAAATAAGGATAAAATAGACACGTAGAGAATTTAAATGCCAAAAAGAAAAGCAATTACAGATATTACACCGCGTCATCTGCGGAGATTAATAAAAAGTGCTTCAGAAAATACTTTTAAGGAAATAGTTCAATCAAATAGAGATGTACATAATACAGTATCTAGCTTTGGAAATGGAGACGAATTCAATATTATTCATCTAGACAGAGTAGATTCTCCAAAAACTATTAGTGAGACTTTATCTTCGTCTGAACAGAAAACTTTTAACTTCTGCCGTAAAATCGCTGAGTGGGCAATAGATTATGATATAACGCACTCAAGCCTCTCTGCTTTATTAAAAATACTAAAAGAGCATGAATGTCATCGTCATTTACCTTCCGATGCAAGGACTGTTCTTCAGACTCCCAAAACTGTTAACGTTAGAGACCTTTTTCCAGGCAGCTATTGCCATTTTGGCATTGAGTATAATTTGAATTATGTTTGCGATGTCGAGTTTGTTTCAACTCTCAATAAGATTCAAGTAGCCATAAATGTAGATGGCTTGCCATTGGCTAAATCCACCGGCAGTTGCTTTTGGCCTATATTGGGTTGCCTTGTCCAAACAAAGAAAGCTTTTACAATTGGCCTCTATCATGGTAATGAAAAGCATGCAAACGCCAATGAATATTTAAAGGAATTTGTTGAAGAAGCGAAACATTTGTCCGCATTTGGAGTCAATTTACATGGAAAATAATTCCATTTTGCATTAAGTATATCATTTGCGATGCACCGGCAAAGTCTTATATATTGGCAATTAAAGGACATGGAGGATATTCAAGTTGTATGAAATGTACAACTGAAGGAGAATACAGGGAAAGGAGAGTGTGCTTTCCCCAACTAAATGCTAGAAAACGGAACGATAATGATTTAAGAAGTCTTGCTGATGAAGAACATCACGTAAAAGACACAATATTACGGCAAATTTCAGACCTTGGATTAGTGAAAAATGTTCCTCTAGACTACATGCATTTACTTTGCTGTGGAGTGACTAGGAAATTACTATATATGTGGATAAAAGGTGACTTAAGTATAAGAATACAGCATAAAAAGATTAAAATGGTTTCAGAAAAACTAGAAAAAATACAACCTTACTTTCCAATTGAATTTTCTAGGAAACCTAGGTCACTTGATGTTGTAAAGCAGTGGAAAGCAACAGAATTGAGGTCAGTGAAATGTAATGCCCGTAGTCAGAGCGTACATGCAATAAATGAAAATTGTGGTGAGAATTGATGCCACTGGTATAAAGTTAGTGGTTTTAATTGTATGTCTACAATTATACACTTCACTTATAAACTAGAGCTTTAATACTCGATAAATGTAAAATACTAATAGCTCACTTTATCAAATTTCAATAAACGGAAAATATGAGATGTATAATAAATATAATAATGTTGTTGCAATAAACTTTTTACTCACCTAATCTATGTTTGGCAGATCATTGACTTGATTTTATTAACTTTAATTGGGGTTGGGATTGGGATATTCTTTATTCTGGTCGATACCCAGAACAAAGTGAGGTGAGTAGTTCTTACTGCAGTCGAAACCCACAGAATTTTTATTGCAGTCGTTACCCACAACAAAGTGTTTTATTAGTAATTATCTTATTACAGTCGTTACCCGTAATAAGAATTTTTATTGTAGTCGTTACCCACAATAAAGTGTTTAATGTTAGTAGTTATCTAATTACAGTCGTTACCCGTAATAAGAATTTTTATTGTAGTCGCTACCCACAACAAAGTGTTTAGTGTTAGTAAAATTTCTTACTACAGTCGTTACCCGTAATAAGAATCTTTATTCAAACTCATCATCAATAGCCATAGATATACCTTAAGATATCATAACATTTTTTATTATGAATTATATTCATAATCTACACAGCAGAATTCATTGTAAATTTTGAAATTTAACTCTAAAATGAAACTAATTTCTAATAGCCAACCATAAGTAATTCACACAAGATAATAAAATTCTGCTGAAACTTTGTTTTTCCATAGATCTAATTACTAGCACAGAATTTTTACCTGCAAAAGTTCTTGTTATCGGAGCCGTTTGATTCGCGGTGAGAAAATTTCTGCATTAAAAGCAATAAATGCTTACGCAGGTGAAAATTTGTGCTCGGTCGTAAAAATATGAATTAAAATGTGAAAATATTATATAATTTCCTGTTTGTTTCCCAATTCGATTTGGAGTTTGGGAATATGGTCATCATACCTGTGTGATGGCTATATAATTTATATAAATAATAAATTGAACCCCCATGGGGACATAATGGTTTAATAATTCAAAGTGAAAACTGCGTTTGTTATTTTTCCCTACATAGATTTAGCTGGATGCATAGTTATTGTACCTAAGCATCAATTTCATCAGTGTCACGGTATTGTACCCTGACAAATCAACACCCACAGCGGCTGATAAAAGAATCGGTCGCCTAATAAACATTTTGGTGACCCCAACGTGATCCAGGCGACACGCTTGTGATACCTTCACTCAATAGCATCAAGACTTCAATCGTTTCACGCTGAAGAGACGTGATCCAGGCGATACGCTTGTGATACGTAAATCTAATCAACAATTATTGCTAAAAAGGTCCAATCCTCGCAAATAAGGAGGCGCGATCTAGGCAAGTTGGTTATCATCACTGTGCTGAATTCAGAATATAGTCAATTGCCGTCACAATGGAGAAATTGCCCGCTCAACAAGAGCAAATTGGAAAGCAAATCCAGGCAATCATCGAATGTTACAGAAATGATTCTCCCAGTTTCAAGAATTCTGCGTATTACCAGCAGAAGCTAGGGCTGTTGGAAGAAGCCTGGGATTCCTTCGAGGAAACAGACAGCGACATCAGACAGCAATACGGAGATCAACTCCAGCATGCTTATTTCACCAAAGACTACTACGAAGCCATAAGAGTAATTTTTGAAAGGTACTCGAATCAATTTAAGGAGAAACTATCCGAACTTCATGAAGAAGCCACTACAATAGATAAATTAGTGGCAACCCAAGGCAACATAGAAAAGGCCATTCAGCAGCTTTTCGAAAATTTCGGCAAAGAAAAGATAGCTCGTAGAACATCTGAAGTCACAAACAAATATAAGCGGAATCTGGGTGAGCAATGGACCCAGTTTGTCAAGAACGACAATCAACTCAGGGAATTGCAAGCTGAGAACAAGGATAATCCCTACTTCGCTAAAAATTACTTTGAGAAGGTTCAAGCACAATATCTAACGTTCTTAAAAAAAATAATGGAACGATTAGAGAAATGTCCAGAATCCGGTGGCAGTTCACAAACCACGGAGGTGCACAAAACGGGGGAAGAGAATAGTGCCGAATCTCGACCATCTCAAAATAATATTAATGCAGCAGAAGATGTAGCCAAGGTGGTAAGGAAGCAGAAAGCAATAATCGAATCTCTGCGTCGACTTTTAACAAGGCTCAGCGAAGATAATCAGCACATCTCGAAGCAGGCATGCGAAGCAAAAATATCAACTATTACGCGCTATTGGAATCAAATTGAGACGTTTCATCAAAGTATTTGCGAGCTCACCGATGATCCAACTAGTCACGGCTTTAATTCTGCTGATTACTTTAACTTGGAGGAACTTGTACAAGAAACGCTAATACAACTTTCAGAAAAGTTATTCATGTTGTCCTCGGCTACTTCGAATACCGCGACGTTATCCAGTTCAATAATGAAACTACCAAAGATAACCTTGCCCAACTTAGATGGGGACTATTTAAAATGGCGGCAATTCTATGACCTTTTTAATCAAATGGTCCATAATCAAGCCATAGGGGCTTGTCAAAAAATGTGGTATTTGAAATCACATTTAACCGGGGAAGCTGAGAAACTTGTTCGCCATATAAGCTTGTCTGATGAGAATTACGTCGCTGCCTGGACAATGTTAAAAAACCGCTATGACAACCATAGACTGTTAGTCACGGCATTATTGAATAAACTACTGTCTCAACAGAACATAATGTCCGAAAGTTCAGCTGCAATCAAATCACTTTATGACACCACCCAAGAACGCCTATTGGGATTAGAAAACCTTGGAATCAATACCACCAATTGGGATCCTTTGCTGTTTTATCTGTTATCTAGAAAGCAAGATAAAACCACTCATGGATTATATGAGCAGTCATTGTCCCATCCAAAAAGGCTGCAGCCCATAAAAGAGTTTCTAGATTTTTTGGAAACACGATTTCAATCACTAGAGGCTTTGGGAAGTAAAGCCAGAAGCCCCGAAAAGTATCAAGGGAGACTTTCAGCGAAATCACTTACTTCTATCGCCAAGGTTACTCAACAATGTATGTTTTGCAAGGGGAATCATCCTCTGTTCGCGTGTCAAGAATTTCTACGAATACAGCCATACCGTCGACTGACCTTCCTTAGAAAGACCAACTTGTGCACGAACTGTCTCAAACCTGGACATTGTGCATCGCAATGTACTTCAAGAGGATGTTCTAAGTGCTCAAAAATGCATAACACTTTGGTGCACCTAGAGCAGGTGTCAACTCCAGTTCCTAAGAAGAGCCAGCCATTATACACAAATACGCAATTGAAGGTCAAGGAAGAAGTCGTCAATTCCCCTCAAGATACTGTGCCCATATTGAAAGAGAATGCAACCACACTCTCAATACACGGCACTCGCCAAAAGAGAGGTTACGTCATCTTGGGCACTGCACTTATCAAACTCGTAAATCATGAGGGCAAAACCGTGGAGTGTAGAGCCATTCTGGACTCCGGATCGCAGCTAAATTTCGTGACAGAGAAATTAGTTAAAGAACTTGGATTAAACGAAACGTCTGAGCTCATGCAAATTCAAGGTGTTGGACAAAGCAAGCAACACACACAAAAACGAGTCAATGTTCTATTACAGTCAAGAACAAATGGATTTTGTAGCAGACTGGAAGCCTTTGTTTTACCCAGGATCACCTCTCATCAACCAAAGCAATTAGTAGACACTACAGATTGGCCGATTCCCTGCAGTGTGTCACTGGCCGATCCGCAATTCCACCGACCAAGTCGAGTCGATTTCCTGATCGGAGCAGAAATATATTGTCAAATCATGTCAATTGGTCAAATAAGGTTGGCAGACAACTTACCAACCTTACAGAATACAGTGTTTGGATGGGTGGTATCTAGAAAGGTTGACGGAAAATCCCCAAATGCTTTAACATGTGGCATTTGTAGTGAGGATGAAAGGACTGAACAACAAATAGAAAAATTCTGGAAATTGGAAGAAGTTGATTCAGCATATGAAGAAAACAACATTACAATTTCAGAACAGCGATGCGTAAATCATTTTAAACAAAATATGAAGAGAAACCAAGAAGGAAGGTTCATAGTAAGGCTGCCCTTCTCACAGAATCCCAAGGCATTGGGGGAATCAAAAACCATTGCACTTAATAGATTCTTATCATTGGAACGGAAACTTGGCAGGCAACCTATCCTCAAGGCACAGTATACTGACTTTATTCGGGAATACATCAGGCTAGGCCACATGGACCAAGTCAATCCTCTTGAAATAAGTAAGCCACACTATTTCTTGCCACATCATTGCATCAAAAACCGGATGGCAGTACCACTAAGCTCCGAATAGTATTCGATGCATCCGCGAAAACGTCATCAAACATTTCACTCAACGACATCCTGTAAAAGGGGCCTACTATCCAGGACGTATTGTTCTCCATTCTGTTACGATTCAGGCTGCCGAGATTCGGTTTTACTGCCGATATAGAGAAAATGTGTCGGCAAGTTTGTTTAGATGATAAAGATCAAATATTCCAACTCATTTTATGGAGGGAAGATCCAAATAAACCCATAAATTATTACAAACTTCGAACTGTGACATACGGGACGACAGCTGCTCCTTTCCTAGCAACAAAGTGCTTAGAATCCCTAGCGGAAGCAGAAAAGGCAAGATTCCCACTAGGATCAGAAACTCTCAGAAGAGATTTTTATGTTGATGATGTGATGACTGGTTCCAATAGTTTATCTGAAGCAAAGGAAATTCAAAGGCAGCTAAAAGAACTTCTTCAATCAGGAGGTTTCAACCTCCGGAAGTGGTGCGCGAACCACCCGCAATTACTGCAAGGAATTCCGGAAGAAGATATCGAGCTACAACTGGACTTCACTGAAGCAACTGAAGGTCATATAAAGACTCTCGGTTTAACTTAGCTTCCGAAATCTGATGTATTTTCCATAAACACAACATGGAGTGACAGTAAAAGGGTTACAAAACGATCAGTATTATCGGACACTGCTCACATTTTTGATCCCCTCGGATTGGTAAATCCTGTCACAGTGACTGCAAAATTGTTCATACAAAAGCTGTGGACACTTAATTGGACTGGGACGCAGCCTTACCATTAGAAATGCACACTAATTGGCTCATATTTCGTGAAGGACTCAAGGCGCTTAACGATATCAAAGTTCCGCGACATGTATTTTCAAATCAACAGCCGCGGTCCACACAGATCCATGCATTTTCCGACTCATCTGAAAAGGCATGTGGCTCCGCGATCTACATCAGGTCGATTTCTGAAGAGAGTGTTGTAATTGTACGATTATTATGCGCAAGGTCCAAGGTAGCACCCATCAAAACTGTAACACTTCCTCGGCTGGAATTATGTGCCGCAAAATTAGCTGCTCAGTTAGATCAACGGGTTACAAGAGACCTAAGACTGCACAACATACCAACATACTTCTGGACAGACTCAGAAATTGTGCTTGCTTGGATCTATTCTGAGTCTTCATCTTACAACACTTTTGTGGCTAACAGGGTTGCCAGCATTCAAAGGTTATCGGATATTGAGCAATGGCGTCATGTTAAGTCCAGTGATAATCCTGCCGACATTGTGTCACGCAGAAAAATTAGCAAATTGCAGTATGTGGTTCTATGGCCCTCCGTTCCTGCATGGATCAGAGGGATATTGGCCCCCCAAATATTCGAAAGTGAGTGTTGACTTAGAGAGAAAAAGTCCAAAGTAGTACTCACTGCAAGCAACATATGGTCATCACCCATCAGCACCATCAATCATGGTAATTCAATCAGAAGGCTCCAAAGGGTGATCAGATATACTCAGCGATTCGCTCATAATGCAAGAAAACGTGAGCGACAAACGAGACACACTGGCTCTTTAAGAACCGAAGAATTGAACAGAGCACTCATCTTCATTCTGAAGGATATACAGCATGAAGGGTTCACAGAAGACCTGAGTCAATTTAATCAAACTGGAACCATCAATAATAGTAGCCCCTTAGAGAGTAGGGGGCAGATTAGAACACTCCAATTTGTCGTACGATGCTGAAAAACATCCCATGCTGCTGCCGTATTCTCATCATTTAACGAAGTTAATAATGACTGACATCCACATCGACAATCTACACGCTGGTCCACAAACATTACTTGCAATCACCCGACAAAGGTACTGGCCAGTCAAGGGAAAGACAATTGCTAGATCAATTGTACAGAATTGCATTCGCTGCAACAGAATGAAACCTAAGCTACTGATCCAGCTCATGGGAAATCTTCCCTCGGCGCGGGTAGAACCCGCAAGACCGTTCATAAGATCTGGAGTAGACTTCTGTGGTCCAATTTGGACACATTATTAGTTAAGGGGAAAACATCCTCAAAAGACTTACTTGGCAGTGTTCTGTTGCTTTGCAACAAAGGCAACTCATCTTGAAGTTGTCAGTGACTTAACCACAGATGGTTTTCTTGGCGCACTTAAACGTTTCATCGCCAGACGAGGCTATTGCAAGGATCTGTACTGTGATAACGCCACCAATTTTGTGGGAGCTAGAAACCGAATCGAGGAGCTCCAAGACATAGTATATCCCAGTGAAGCTCAAGAAAAGATTTCGTCTTTGTGTCACAAAAAAGGAAAAGAGTTTCATTTTATTCCACCACGTGCCCCACATTTTGGTGGTCAATAATGTCAGCAAAGACACTGCTACAAAAATCTCTAGCATCAGCCTCTCTGACTTACGAGGAGTTGTCAACAGCAGCAACTGAAATCGAGGCAATTTTAAATTCAAGGCCAATCACTCCATTATCATCAGATCCTAACGACTTGACGGCATTAACACCAGGACATTTTCTAATCGGAGAGCCTCTAACAGCAATCGTCGACCCACATTCAAGCGAGCATAAAATGAGTTTAGTGCAAAGATGGAAGCTGGTCTCACACGTCAAACAAGAATTTTGGCGTAGATGGTCAAATGAGTACCTATGCGACTTGCAACACAGACATAAATGGAAGCGGCCATCCCAGAATGCTCATCCCGGAATGATGGTGTTAGTAAAAGAAGACAATTTACCACCTCTCAAATGGCAGATCGGAAGAATTACTCAGATTGTCAAGGGAAATGACGGCCTTGTGCGAGTTGCTGATGTTAAAACTACTTCTGGAATCATGAGAAGGCCAATACATAAATTGGCACCACTACCAATAGACACTGAGGATAATCAACAATCGAACCCGAGCACGGAAGAATCATCAAGACCGTCAAGAGACAATGAAAGAGATCAGCACTCTGAGTCCACTCCTGCCAATAAAAGACGATCATCTCAGAACTCATCACTGAGCGCATTTTTACTAACATGCCTTATTATGCCCATACTTGGAAATCCACCAGTACAAATAGTACCATTCGTATCGCAGCCGGGAATCTACTTCGAGAGTCTAGGATCAACCCATCTAATCACCAACGAGTGAAACCTAGTGGTATATTATGACATGAAAGGCTATTGGAAGGAGTACCAATCCATAAAAGGCGGCATTCATAAGCTACACACCACATGCGACCTTCTAGTAGATAAAACCTACTGCTCGGTGATCACAAGGCAGGCGACACTACTACAGGAGGAGCTTAGCAACAGCAATGAACTATTAGTCGCAACACCTCGGAAAAGAATTGCACGAGCACCGTTAAATATTGTGGGTAATTTGGCTAGCTCTCTTTTCGGGTTGCTCCACTCCGAATATGCAGAAAAAATGGCTCTCACTATTGACAAGGTTAGAACTAATGAAGAACATCTCCTAAACTTAGTCAAAAATCAGACTTCCATAATTGAATCAACTACAAATATACTGAAGAGAGATGAGGACAATATCCAAAATCAATTTAAAGAAGAATACGCTCATCTTGACCAAATAACAAACTATGTCCACAATATCACCGAAGCGCTACATCAGCAAAAATTATCCGAGCTTTTCACATCACTAGCTTTACAGATAACTTTAATGTCTTGAAGTTTTCGATACGCGCAGACTACCATTGTTGATGTATTAATGGATACCCACCACGGAAAAATCAACCCTCAACTTCTTACTCCGAAGCAATTAAAAGAAGCTTTGGCTACGGTCAAAGATCACTTGCCATCCAGCCTCAGACTACCTGGACAAAGGGACAATCTGCTTAAACTCTATAACCTGATGACAGTAGAAGGCCGGGTGACTGCAAGATATGCTATATTTAGAATAAAATTACCTTTGTTCGCATTTGAACAATTCGAACTATTCCGCATCATTCCCGTTCCCGTAGCAGTAAACAACACCATGGTGGCAATCAAGCCTTCACTGATTTTATAGTAGTTAATTTGCACCGCGATCAATACTACCCACTCAGCGAACAAGAACTGAACACTTGCGTAAGTTTTGGCGAAGCTTAAACAGAAACATCCAATCTACCGAAAGGGGGCAAATATCACATCCCGCGAAATGAGCTTCATGAATCATCTACCACCATCACCTAGCTGTCGAGCAATGAATGTTGAAAATATCCCCAAGTGGATTCAACTATATAATCCTAATCAATGGATTTACGCAACAAAGGATAGAACCACCATAAACGTAGTCTGTGGAATAGATGTAATTCAACAAATCCTGGAAGGTTCCGGAATTTTGAAAATTCAAGGCAACTGCGCAGTGAAGCAAGAACTTGTTACTCTCCAATCGCACAATGTCTATCCCAGCACACTACGAGCCTCATTCATGACAACTGTAAATATCACGGATTTCATATCATCCGATCAACTGGCAAATCTATCCTACACACCAATTCAAAATCAAAATCATCAGGCCGAACTTACCCAGTTACAGCAAAGGATCACCGAACTAAAGGAGACCCAAAGGCTACCAAAGGACTTAAAAGCAATAGATATTCATCAATTTACCTTAGGATACGTAGCCTTAATTCCGGGAACCATTATTGGTATTTACAGATGTGTGAAGAAAAGACTCAACCGCCATAAAGTAAACAGCCCAACTCCGAGACCGCGTCAAACACCACCTCAGATGTTTACAGTCAGCATAAACGAAGACGATGGTTGAACTAATAGTCCAACGAGGGGGAGGATGTTCAAACTCATCATCAATAGCCATAGATATACCTTAAGATATCATAACATTTTTATTATGAATTATATTCATAATCTACAGAGCAGAATTCATTGTAAATTTTGAAATTTAACTCAAAAATGAAACTAATTTCTAATAGCCAACCATAAGTAATTCACACAAGATAATAAAATTCTGCTGCTACTTTGTTTTTCCATAGATCTAATTACGAGCACACAATTTTTACCTGCAAAAGTTCTTGTTATCGGAGCCGTTTGATTCGCGGTGAGAAAATTTCTGCATTAAAAACAATAAATGCTTACGCAGGTGAAAATTTGTGCTCGGTCGTAAAAATATGAATTAAAATGTGAAAATATTATATAATTTCCTGTTTGTTTCCCAACTCGATTTGGAGTATGGGAATATGGTCATCATACCTGTGTGATGGCTATATAATTTATATAAATAATAAATTGAACCCCCATGGGGACATAATGGTTTAATAATTCAAAGTGAAAACTGCCTTTGTTATTTTTCCCTACTTCGATTTAGCTGGATGCATAGGTATTGTACCTAAGCATCAATTTCATCAGTGTCACGGTATTGTACCCTGGCAAATCAACACCCACAGCGGCTGATAAAAGAATCGGTCGCTTAATAAACAGTAGTCGTTACCCACAATAAAGTGTTTAATGTTAGTAGTTTTCTGATTACAGTCGTTACCCGTAATTAGAATCTGTAATGTAGTCGCTACCCACAATAAAGTGTTTAGTGTTAGTAAAATTTCCTATTACAGTCGTTACCCGTAATAAGAATCTTTATTGTAGTCGCTACCCACAATAAAGTGTATAGTATTGTAAAATTTATTATCACAGTCGTTACCCGTAATAAGAATCTTTAATTAGTCGCTATCCAAATAAATCTCCTAATCTAGTCGCAACCCAGAATAAGAAAAATTTATTTCAATTGTCAACCAAACAAAGTGTTAGACTGTTAATAAAAATTCACAACACTAGGAAATACCACTAAGAAAAATTATCAAGTCACTCACTCCACCGCCAAACTGAAAAAGAGATCGAGTCAAGTTAAATTGCTGTTTATATAGCCATGGTTTGCACAAGGCACCAAAGAACGGTAGTCAAAGGCGCATGGCAACAATATTTGGCATAGTAACAATAACCTAGCATAACAAAAATAACACAGCATAGCAACTGCAACTCATCAAGTGTTTATGCATTGTTACCATTTTAGTCATTGCTGCTATCAAGCTGTTTTGCTAAATATATTTAAAGTAATTTAAACGAATTTGTCTTAATTTCAATCAATATGGTATACAATGACTTTCGCTTTGTTAAATATAGGTACTTACTTTGCAACGAAAACAAATTAATTTGTACGGTATATCGAATAAGATTGCGAATCATATTTACTTCCTCGAACTTGATTCATGGTAATAGGGAAATTTGTTTGAATCATGGAATTTTGTTAAATTCGATGTCTCTAGTGCAATGTAGATGGCACTATTTCGTTCCACTACGTACCTTATTTCCATTTTATCGTCTAGTGCGTTTGTTTTCTTGAAGTTGGCTCACTGTCGTGTAAAGTATTCATGTTAACGTACTACAGCTGACAGGGGAAACTTTTAATCGCCCAGTTCATGTAAGCTTTTGGAAATTAATCAGGTAATATGTTTATATTTTATAAAAAAAGCCATGATTCTTTGTGGTTTGTTTATTTTGCTTTCAGGATCTTCATCAAGGGCAGGACTGGAACAAGCCACCTTAAATCAAGCAACATTTCGCTTTTGACTAATGTTATCCGCATTATTTTATTATTTGTTTTGCCAACATGCAAATCTACTATGTAACTTTCTAAGATGTGCCCAGCGCTATGTGTGCCTTTGCAGGGGTACTCAAATAAATAAAAGTTTATGTTTATGTTTATGTTTATGAATTAATTATGCTTAATGTAGCCGGGCATCTACGTGTCCCCAGTGTTTAGGGAATTTTGTAATGTTACATGTATTTCATATATTTCATTCAAACCCAAATATTCTAGTCTAGTTCGCTAGTATCTGTGTTTATTGTATCTTTTGATTCAACTATAATCTATATGCTATCGTATAATCTTGCCTTTGTTTTGTATTGTAATACTTAAGATTCGTTCAATGTAAATTTTTGTAACATCGTGATACCCAACGTCTTAGGACGTGGCTAAATGGCCGGGGTTGAAAATAAACAATCTTTCTATTCTAACTGCTTTGTTGAGTATGTGACTATTAATATTAATATCCGGTTATTTTTCTAGCCAGCGATCAGCAACAGCAAATATCTGGTATGAGGGAAGGTCCAATAAATAACAAATTTGCACTGAAAAACAATACTTATTTTTTGTTCGGACCACGTTGCAAAGTTTGTTTTATCTTCTGCGATATAGAAGCTGTGTGCCGATCGCATAATCCCCATTATCACACACTGACACCGAGTGGTGTCCGACATTGTTCCAAATTTGGAACAGTCAGTTTTATTGTATACGGGTCCAGTGGTTTTTAAACATATATTATCTGACGATATGTATAATCATTTGAATACTCTTCGGGTATCATTTCGAATTTTGTGTGATTCGCAACAACTCAACACAGAAAATCTACCAAAAACTCTTGGAACATTTTGTACACTCGTTTGGAATTCTATACGGAATTGAACATTTAAATCACAATGTTCACAATTTGATACATATAGTTGATGATGTCAAAAACTTTGGAGCTGTTGACAATTTTAGTGCATTTGCTTTCGAAAATTATATGCAAGTATTGAGGCGAATGATCAGGAAGTATGAGAAACCCCTTCAGCAAATTGCTTCCCGTTATTCAGAAATTCAAGCCACTAAGCCAGTTAAACTAAATTCAACTCGTACAAACAAATTCTTACCCTGCTTTAATACTTCGCACGAGCATGGTCCTCTCTTATCTTCATGCAAAAGTCCTCAGTATAAAAAAATTCAATCTGAAGACTATATGCTAGTAGCAGGATATATAGGAAATAATTGCTGCCAGCTTAAAGATGGAAAAATTATAATTCTACTTAATATTGCGAAATCAATTTCAAGAGATGAATATCTCATTATAGGTAAAGAGTTTTAAAAGTTGTAAATTTATATGAGACACCTTGTCAATCGGCAGCAGTAAAGGTGAACTATGTTGATTGCCTTTCGCTTAATATTCAGTCGTGGCCATTAGCAAATATCGAGAGAAAATGTTTAAAAGTTCCTTACGAAATTGGTTATGTTGTTTTTACACTTTTACACTAAAAAAAAACTCAAATATATTTAGAATAGTATTTTGTAATATGGATTGAGTTTGAATGGCAGTATTACAACATAGAAGTATATTAGAAGCACATACACAGATTTGAATTAAAATATATATACATATGGTTTAGAAATAAAAGTAAAATCGTAATTTACTTCGAGCTACCTAACAACCCATAAAAATGGAAGAGTCTTTTTCAATTATGGAATTCGAAGATGGAATAGAATGCGTTCCTATGAAATGGCTTACTTCTGACCAAGCCTTTTGTTATTGGCCCCAATATAAGAACAGTTTTAATTTTGAGAAAGCTGTGAGACTGCAAGAACCTGTTGACGATTCGTGGAAACCATGATCCGTAAAAAAGATTTTAGGAACTGCAAGTAATAATCTTTTCAATTTATTTTTTAATAAATACTTTAGACTCTCTTGTTTATGTATATACAACTATATATGTTCGTTTATAGAAAATTATGAAAGGGCTAGAGAAAAACTTAATCTAGCAATGGAGCAATCGGACTTAAACACAGATGACAACAATGCGCCAGATAGGCTTAGAACACGTAAAAAACGTTCACAATTCTTTGATAGTGACTCAGAAAGCGATAAGAATGAAAACTATACAGCTAAAAAAAGCAAAATTCCGCCATTTCCTACATAAAATCGGTATATTTCGTGTCCGAGAACTTCAATAGCAGTATCACCTACATCAGATATTTGACAACAAAATAACCTTGCCGGTAGATAATTCATATATTGCATTATTTTAAGATTTATTTTTCCTTATATTATGTGCATTTTTAGGAACACCATCTTCAGTAGTCAGTAGATCTTCAAGGCTCTTTGCCGCTGTAAAGTCTTGCGATGTTGAATCGCATATTTCTCGGCATGACGACGATAAAAATAGAAATACTTCGATACAATACTCAAATTTGGAAAGTCGTCATGAAGGTAGGATTGAAAACAGCTTCTAATTTTTATGAAATTTGATGAAAAAAATCTTTTTAAGATCCCCATTAACAATAAATACAGACAGTCCCAGAAGAGAAGGCTCATGTTAGTATTTCACTGTAAACTTCATATCTATATTAAACAAACAATTTTTTTAATTAGTTTGTAAATCAATAACAAATTCTAGTACACCTCCGATATCTAAAAGATTTAAAAAGACAGAATATTGCCATGAGTTTAAAATGGAAGCTTTAATAGATAATCAGAAGCAAATTATGGAATGGATTAAAAAAATTTCAAATTCTTCTAAAGAAATAGAAGATGAACAAATTGAACTTTAGTATTTTCCTATTGGAAATGGCGAGCAGTTGGAAAAAATTGAGGATCGTTTACATAATAGAGAATGCAAAAAAAAATGGTAATAACGTAATATTCGATTTTCTTATTCAAAGTATTTTTATTTCTTAAGGTAAAAGAACTTGTACAGTTTTCAACTGGCTGCGTAAAGACTACAGTGTCTAGGATTTTAAATCAACTATTTACAAATGAATTCGCTCGGGAATATAGTTTTTTTGGGAAAAAGGGCAAGAAAGACTTCTCAAAGCTGTCATTGTGTGTAATAATTATGGGTAAATTTCTACTTAATAACAGTAAATGCACTTATAATCATATTTATTTATTTTTTATATCTTGAGAATTTGTTCGCACTGATATTAGGATGAAGAGCGCTACAAATATTGAGATCCAGACTCCCATACAGATTTGGCTAAGACATGCATCTAAGAGAGCATCAAGGCAGTCGGGAAAAAACAACGAGTTAATATAATAGTTATATTTTTTATATAATACTCACACCATTTTATAGTATTTTTTGGGCGCAGCTTTTCTCCATATAATGTACAGTGAATTTATTTATTTTTTATAAGGATGAAAAATGTAACTAAGTTTATCATATGTTTTTCTTATAAGAGAATAGCTGCTTGAGTAAAAAAAATGTTTTTTGATAAATAAAACAGAAATCAAATGCACACCTAAAAAAAGATTTGATAATAATTGTCTTCTGTCCAAATATTATTTCCATCGAAAGAAAACTTTAAGTTTTATTTGCATTCTACATTTAAGTGCACGTCAAAAAATTAAATTTGAAAATGGAGTGATTTCGAACTTGTTTTAAAAAATTAAGGTGCTTAAAAATTATGTTTTTTCTCGAATAGAAAAAATATAACAATTCCTTTTTATAGAAACTCGTTTTCTTACAATCGTCTTAAAAGTATCATTTTTCGCCTATACATATATCTTCAATATTTCATATTTTTCTTATACTTTGTTAATAATTTAAGCGCTGTAAACTGATTCGCAAGGCATCGCATTGGACTTCCTACATGCATCCATACGATATTCTCAAAATCCATTGAAACGATGTCCTATAAATAAAGTTCTATTATGCTATAAAAGGGCATTTAAGACTTCCTAATGTGATCCTTAGGATATTCTTTAAGACGTTGGTGGGATGTCCTAAAGATTGCGTTCTATTAAGGCACATGTACGTATACAATAGTTGCTAATGTTATCCTTACGACATTCCTGAGGACGTTGCCGAGATGTCCTGTAGATCCTTAAGAAACTCCTAATGATATTGCTAGGATGTCCTTAAATTATATTATTACGTGTTATCAGGCTCGCCAAAAGACATCCTACGCTAATCCTTAGCATATTTTTAAAGACATTAAATGAATGTCATGAGAGAGGACATTCGGTTCTCCAATAAACATCCCGCTGACGTTAAACTGATCAAATGCAACATCCCAGGTACATAGCACATATCCCGCGAGTATATACCTCGGATAACTAACGGACGTCGGAATGCTGTCTGGGTTACCACCGCTAATTCGTAAGTTCTGAAAACCGCTTGGATTGGAAGTAATTCGCTGGATTCTCCTCACATACGTTTTCTCATGGAATGCGGGAGATTTCAAATCAAGTTAACTGACTTGCGCAGGATAAACTAACTCGTCTGTGTGTTGTTCTGCTGTCTCGTCAGCAAATGACCTGGACAGAGCATCAGCCACCACATTGTCCTTACAATTACGGAATTCAATGTGAAATTTGAAGGCCTGGAGTTTGAGGCTCCAACGAGCCAGCCCGCCACATAGATCCCGTTGGTCCATGAGCCATTTGAGGCTAGCGTGGTCAGTAATGACCGTGAACTCCAGTCCTTCCACATACGGCCTGAACCTCTTTATACTCAATACGGCGGCCAGACACTCTAACTCGGTTATGCTGCAGTTGCGTTGAGCAGCATTCAGGTTCTGTGACATGTAAGCGATGGGATGCTCATCCCCATCCACAGCACGCTGAAACAAGACGCTTCCAACCCCTGTAGTGCTAGCGTCGCACTGAATGAAAAGGGCTTGGAGAAGTCAGGATTCGCGAGCACTGGTGCGGTCATCAGACACGGTTTTAGCTGTTGGAATGCCAGTTCAGCATGTTCGTTCCACTCGAACTTGATGTTTTTCTTTAGAAGATCCGTCAGAAGACTAACGATGGTAGCGAAATGTGGAATGAACCTCCTATACCAGCCACATACTCCGAGGAAGCCACTAATTTTCTTGACAGTTGTTAGCCTTCGCAAGCTCTGAATAGCAGTGACATTTTCGGGATCACCCCGCGAGCACCCATCCCCAACTACAAAGCCAAGATATCTGACCTCTTTCATACAAAACTTACTTTTCTCCACGTTGACCGGCAGCGCGAAGCAACGACGTGACTTCCGCCAGGAGCCTTAGGTGCTCGTCAAACGTGGAGGAAGTAGTGGGTAAGTCGTCAAGATACACATACACTCGGTAATGCAGTTGGTGAGGGATGACCTTGCACATCAGCTTGCACATTGTTTGCGTTGCAAAGTCCAAACGGAAGCACCTTGAACTGGTATAGGGGTATTCCCGGCACTGAGAAAGCCGTTCTGTCTCTTGATCCCACAGCGAGAGGGATCTGCCAGAACGCATCCTTTAAATCTATGGCAGAGATGAACTTAGTCTCGTGGAGTCTAATGAGGAGTCCATCTATAAAAGGTAACGGAAAGGCATCTGGGACTGTTACGGAGTGACCATGAACCTTGGCTCTCCTCAAAGACTCCTAGCGACAGCATTCGGTCGAGCTCATCGTATAAGGATTTCTGCACTGCCGGAGACACTGAATAGAAACGCTGTTTAATGGTGTTTATACACGGGTAAAATTGTTTCACCTTACCGTTAACGACGTAGGCCTTTGGTTCTTGTACCAAGACCTCTGATGGGGGAGCACAAGCGCATAAACTTGTACACCAAAATATATTGTCCGAGAGTGGATTAGCTGAAAATTATTTGGGATAGGAGCCAAAATGACGACCGTTCGCTTTGCGTTTTTAAACAAAACTAAACTTTATTCAGAACTAATTTATTCACATAAATTTCACCTCAAGTGAAGACGTGCACTTCACCGTGTGAAGAACTTACTCAGCACTTTGTCTTATCAGCATGAATATGCCGGCATGAAGCTCTCGCAAGAAAAGATAGTTCAAGCCGTGGACACGATACTCAAGTTACCACGGAATGTGACAAATAAAAAATGCAATGTACGAAATGCTGATGAGTCTAATTGCGACAAATGCATGCTGATAAGATAATGTGAGATCTTTGAATTATTATTTATGCGACTGGATCTTGACATTCTTCCCGCCGTTGAACTCCTGGTTCAACCTGCCTTCATTCGATGTTGACTACGAAATCTTCATGGCGCTGCTGTTGTCTCGGTAAGGGCTTCGGTTTGCCACGAAGGCATTTTTGCAAGTCTTCTCGATGTTTTTAGAGCAGTCCCAGTAGGATAGTTATGAGAAAAAAAACTCCTGTGTATCCGATCGCCAGACCATGGGTGGTACGTGTATGAATGTCATTGGGTAGGTCGAACTTCTGCTTCTTGATGATCTCTTGAAATTTTTCAAGCTCCTTCAATTGCGGATGTTAATGGCCCTTTTCTTGCAGGATTGCGGACAGGTGTTCAGGTGTAGTGATGTTGAGGAGCTCACTTAATTTGGTGTAGGATCTCCGCGATTCACTTGAGTAGATGTAATGGCCTTGAAGCGTTAGCAACTCGTGTTTTATTGAGCAATCGAGCTGTAGTTTCAAAAGCCCTGAACCATTTATCGATGTCGTTATTGTGACATTACTACAAGCAACATTTATTGAGGTTGTTCCCTTTAATACATAGATCCACTGGTTCTTATGAGTTAGTTGTAACCATATGGAATCTTCCTCTATTTTCAATACATTGCATGACTGTGTATATGGAATTCCAGTCAAAAGATCGGATTCACAAGAACACACGTTGGCTCTTCTGCGATAAACAGGGTGAAGCTGCTTGCATAGATATACCCTTTCTTCTACTGATTTGCACCCCGCCAATTCTTGGTCGGTCAACGGATAATGTTGATCTCTGTGGGACGTAACGGCCAAGTTCGATGCACACGATCGTATGGAGATGAATGTTTCATTTATATAGACCGGAATTGGCAATGTCTTGAACAAATCGAACTTATCCAAGTTGATTAGCGATATCCTGAGCTTGAATATGACATAATCCTTGACGGCTCGACCTTCGACACTTATTAGTTTGTACAGCGGTAAGATGCTCCCTTGACTTGCTGGCAAACTTAAGGATGTTGTTAAGTGGTTTTGGATGAGTAGTACTTCCTCTCTCAATTGAGCTGGTGATAGAAGTCGTGGGCTTATTTGGCCGTGATGAGAATCCGTTAAGGCGTCGATGATGGATAAATGGAATCTTTGAATATCACTCGCAATTAAGGTCATCTGGATGGACAATGATGAGAATAAATGCATCACCTTAAATTGCTGAGTCTCTTCACCTGTGTCAGAAATGCGGTTGATAATCTGTGTCATTTGCTCTTCTAATGCCTTGAACCTTTTATTAGTAGCTTCTTGGTCTCGTTTGACTATGTTAACAGTGGAATCAATAATGGATGTTTGATTCTTGATTAATTCTAGGAGATGTAATTCATTTCCTTTGACGGCCTCGATTGTTTTCGCCATGTCTTCAGCGTATTGGGAGTCTAACACCCCAAATAATGAGTTAGCGATGTTGCCTACAACGTCAATAGCACCTCTTTTCTCTCTCATGCTTGAGTTTTGTGTGGGAAGTAGATCGTTGTCGACGATAAGTTCCTCTTGAGTGTGTTGAAATTGCGTGATGACTGGTGTGCAGGATCTCTTGTGTTTTAGTTGAATGCAGAGGTGCTCTAGCGTTTTTATACCCTTTTTAAATGTGTTGAACTCCATTCGGTATGGGCTGAGATCATAATATGTCACCAAATTCCATTCGGTAGAGATCAGTTTCGCTGTTCCCAAGTGTTCGAAATGTATGCCAGGCCGTGAGTTGAATGTGGTTACTTCTACTGGATCTCCCTTTAGAGCTGGAAGAAATAGGCAGACCAACCAAGTTGATACAATTAGGGATCCCAGTGATGTTCGTGCCTTTTTTCGGGGGGAACGATTTGCCGTGTCACTTGTCGAGGGACGTGGGTCCGCTCCATTGGTAACTCGAGGGATTTTCTTATGTTGGTCATCTTGTGTCTTGAGGGCTGATTCACTCTTAGTGACCTGTTCTGCACTTGTGAAAGTATATTGGGCATCATTCGCTTCTATGGGTAAGGGCGAAAGTTTGTGAATTGGCCTCCGGAAGACGCCCGTGGCTGTTCGAACATCCGCTACTCTTGCGTAACCATCAGTACCCTTGTGCAGTTGAACTATGCGTCCCACTGCCCACATCGTGACAGGCGTATTTTCTTCCTTTAAGATGACTATGGTTCCTGGTTCTACGTTTTGGCAGCGTTGCTTCCATTTGTAGCGGTGTTGAAGCTCATTCAAATATTCACGCGTCCAGCGCCGCCAGAAGTCATGCTTGATGTGGGACACTAATTTCCATCGTTTCAGGGGGCTAGCTTTACACGGTTCCGAAAGTGCATCTATGGATGCAGTAAGCGGCTCTCCAATAAGCAAATGGCCAGGAGTTAGAGCTGTTAGGTCATTTGGATCGGCCGACATTGGAGTCGGCGGCCTGGAATTCAATATGGCTTCGATTTCCACCATTACCGTCTCCAGCTCTTCATATGTTAGCGATGCTGAAGTTACGCTTCTCAGAAGCAGGTGTTTTCCCGACTTCACTGCGGGCTCCCACAAGCCACCGAAATGAGGCGCTCGAGGGGGGATAAAGTGGAAATCTATTCCGCGAGAGTTGCAAGACGAAGCTATTTTCGCTTGAGCGTCATCAGAGTAAATGGTCTCACTTAGCTTCTGTAGTTGGTTCCGAGCTCCAACGAAGTTCGTCGCTTTATCACAATACAAATTTTTGCAGTGACCTCTTCGTCCCGTGAATCTTCTTAGAGCTCCTAAAAAGGCTTCTGTTGTCAAGTCACTCACGACCTCTAAGTGGACTGCCTTCGTGGCAAAGCAAAAGAAAACTGCTACATAGGCCTTGCGAGGTTGTTTGCCTCTGACTCGATAATGTATGAAAATCGTGCCGCAAAAATCAACCCCGGAATTGATCAATGGTCTCGCGGGCTGTACTCTGGTAGATGGAAGATTTCCCATTATTTGGGATAATAGCTTGGGCTGGGCCTTCGCACAACGCACGCAGTGTTGAACTATCGATCTGGCCAAAATTTTGCCCTTAATGGGCCAAAAGCGCTGTCGCGTGGTGGCTAATAGTGTCTGTGGTCCACAGTGAAAATTTTCATTGTGCAGATCTGTCATCAACAGTTTTGTTCATGGATGCGAATATGCAAGTAGCATGGGAAGTTTGCTATCGTATGAAAGATTTGATTCTTCCAAACGTCCTCCTACGCGAATTATGTCATTTTCGTCTAAAAATGGTGCAAAATCGCTTAGAGAACTTCTCTTGTTCACTTCCTTGTAGTGGCGAAGTTGAGTAATTTCTTCGTGAAACTTCGACTGCTGCATTAGCATTATGAGCACATAGAGTGCTGAGTCGAGTTCCTTGACCATAAGAGTTGCATTCTTTGATGAGGGTGATGCCTTCGAGCCTTTCATCTTGTTGATAAATGTAATTAAATAAGCGGTAATTCGTTGCAGCCGTCTGAAGGAATTTCCATGCTGAATGTTGCATATAGGATTGGATGACTGATTATTAGTGTTGAGTGTTGTGGCGACGGGCAGTGAGGACCGTTTCCGTTCTACTTCACAAGGAATCTGCAGATTTTTGTTGTATATCGGAGGCCACATTGCTTCTTCGCCATGTAAAAACGGGGGACCGTAAAACCAAAGATTATGTGCCTTCAGCTTTTCAGGTGTAGTTCCCCTTGATAGCACATCAGCTGGGTTCTCCTTCGAACTGACGTGGCGCCATTGCTGCGTATTTGTGAGTCCTTGAGTTGTCGATATGCGATTTGCAACAAAGACTTGAAATGATGATGAAGTGGAATTTATCCACGCCAGAACAATCTCGGAGTATGTCCAAAAGTGTGTGTGGCTATTTTCCAGTTTTAAGTCTCTCTTAACACGGCTTGCTAGTTCCGCAGCTAATTTGGCAGCGCAGAGCTCGAGTTTGGGCAGTGTGACTTGTTTGATGGGAGCTACTCTGGATTTGGAGCTAATAAGTCGGACAAGAATTCTCCCATCAGAAGTGGTTGATCGAATGTACATAGCGGCGCCGTATGCCCTTTCGGATGCATCCGCAAATGCATGAAACTGTATTGTTTTTGGAACGTCGCCTCCGAATACGTGTCTAGGGAACTGTATGTTTTCCATGAACAGCAATTCTTCGGGAAATTTAACCCACCTTGTGTGTAGCTCCATTGGAAGGGAAGCATCCCAGTCTAACTTAAGTTGCCACAGTCTCTGTAGAAATATTTTAGCAGTGACGACGATTGGTGAAATTGTCCCAAGTGGATCAAATAAACGAGCTATCAGCGATGCAACACTGCGTTTCGTGACTCGTGTTTTGTCAATACAACAGGTTTTCACACAAAATTGGTCCGATTTTGGCAACCATATAAGGGCTAGGGTTTTTAAGCTTTCGTCCATTTCCTCACTGAAGTCTAGTTGTATTGCCTGATCTTCCGACGATATGTTTTTTAGTAATCGGGAGTTATTCGAGCACCATTTCCTGAGCTTAAATCCCCCTTCAGTTAGCAATGACATGAGTTGCGACTGTGTCTGTATCGCTTCATTGAGACTATCGCTGCCAGTTATTACATCATCTACGTAGCAATTTTTTAGTATGGATTTTGACGCCAAAGGAAGTCTTCCACTTCCGTCATGGGCTAATTCTTGCAGGCACTTTGTTGCCAAATATGGGGCTGATGTTGTACCATATGTGACTGTGTTTAATTGGTAGCATTTCAATGGCTCTTGCGGGTCACTCCTCCAGAGAATCAGCTGATATTTTCGATCATCTTGATGAATCAGCACCTGACGGTACATTTTTTCGATATCTGCCGTGAAAACAAATCGCGGCATTCGAAATCGCAATAAAATCGAAAATAGGTCATCTTGTATCTTGGGTCCCGCATGCAAAACATCATTTAGAGATAGATTAGTGGATGTTTTTGCCGATGCGTCGAAGACTACCCTAAGTTTAGTAGAAGTGCTTTCCGGTTTGTGAACACCATGGTGTGGCAGGAAGTAGTATGGAGTCGTTAATTTCTCCATGTCAATTTCCTCCATATGACCCAAGCGTTCATATTCCTCCATGAATCCCACATAGTGTTGCCTAAGTACATTGTTTGTAGCTAACTTTCTCTCCAGAGACAAAAATCGACGTAGTGCCATATTCTTCGATTCGCCTAATTGTGTGGGGTCACTCGCAAATGGTAGTTTGGCCAAGAAGCGTCCTTCATTGTCTCTTTGAGTTGTTTGGTTGAAGTAGGCCTCACAACGGTTTTCTGCTGGTGTTAAGCGAGATTTGGGTTCTTCGACCTCTTCCATTTTCCAGATTTTTTGAATGACATTATTGAGTTCTTCGTCGGTGGATATTGCACACGTCGCTGTAGTTAGTGGTGCTCTTTCCACCCTTCCCGCAATGATTCAGCCCAGCATGGTGTTCTGCAAAATTGGTAGGTCTTCTGATAATTTTATCTGCCCGATGAACAATAATTGATGGTAGAATTCAGCTCCTAGCAGGATGTCAATTTGGTCTGGACGATTGAAAGCGGGGTCTGCTAATTTTATGTTGTTTGGTATGGCCCACGAAAAGATATCCAACTGTCATGTTGGCTGAGGAGAAATAATACTCCGAAGTATGAATGCCTCGACTCTGGTAGAATATCCGTTTAACCTTGATTGGAGTAGCACATTTACTCTTTCAAGCGATTGCCGCTTTCCTTGCCCAATGCCCTCTATGGCCAGAGAGTCGGAAGTGGGCGCGAGACCAAGTTTTTTAACAATCCTTTGGCTGATAATATTTATTTGGGAGCCTGAATCTAAGATGGCTCGACATTCTAAGCTGCTTCCATTGCTGCTAGTTAGTATGACTCGTGCTGTACTCAACAATACAAAACCCCGATTTTGTTTGCTACTCAGGGCTGTAACACTGGACGACGAGTCAATTGGTTTGTCGACTGTTGAAAAGGAAGACCGTGGTGGGGTTGCACGGCATGCCGCCTGTCTTTGAGCTAAGGTATTAGAAGCTTGTTGTGATTGTAATTCCTCAGAGTCGTTCAGATGCACTAGCGTGTTATGCATCTTGTTGCATTTAGTGCATCCACGTGATTTGCACTTGACTCTAGTATGTCCTGATCTCATACAATTGAGGCACACGTTATTACCTCTCAGCACCTTTAACCGGTTTGATGGCGCTAATTTCAAAAATGTGGTGCATTGGTAAAGCTGATGATTGCCCTTGCATGATACGCAGGCTGGTGGAGTAAAGGCAACTGAATCCATTGAAGCCATTGTGGCCTAAAGCCACCAGCGATTGGAACCTACCCTCTAAGAAAGGCAAGAAACCTTTCATGGTTTGCAGTCCTCTTGGATTTGGCAACGACTGCTCATATAATGTGTGGCTAGCCTTGTCTAGCTTTTTAACCAGGATATGGAGAAGTAAGGGATCCCGATTTGTAGTTGAAACCTCTAAATTCTCTAATGCTAATAAGCATTGTTGTGTCGTATCGTGTAACATTTTCACAGCGGTAGCTGACACGTTGTCGGAGGCGTGGGAAGGTTTTCCTAAGAGTTTGTTGATCAGGCCGGCTACTAAGATTCGCATTTTGTTGTAACGATCTTGCAGCAACTTCCAAGCCGTTGTGTAATTTTCCTCGCATAGGGGGAGATGTCTGATGAATTTTTCTGCCTCACCCACCAAATTTGTCTTTAAATACCACATCTTCTGACAATTCGATAGTGGTTGATTATGGACCATTTGCGAGAAGAGATCGTAAAATTGGTGCCATTTAAGATAATCTCCGTCAAACTTGGGCAAGGTCATCCTTGGCAATTGCAATGTAGTACCTTGTAGCGCCAAATTTGGTGTGGGTGTCACATCGATCCTTGTAGAGAGCTGTACTAGTGTAGTTTGTACTCTTTCTTCCAAGCCGATGTACTCATTGACATCATAACCCATTGTGGCGGGATCATCGGTCATTTCCCACAGTGAGTAGTTTTGATTCTCAATTTGACACCAATGTTGACTGATCGTGTCAGCTTTGATTTTATAATATTGCCGTGGATGATCGTCGTCGTATTGAACCCCATCGAGTACTCTCCGCAGCGATTGGATAATGCCTCTTGGTCGACGTATTATTTTAATGATATCAACTGACTCGAGATTGCTCTGTGCCATGTTAGCCTTTCCTTCAGGTTTAAATGGCTTTGGCATTGCTTGTTCTGGAGGTGACCTTAAAGGTACGTCTTGAGTTGATAAGGCTTTGTCGGTCTGTTGTGTTTCTAAGACCTTGTCGGGCTGTTGAAATAGGTCTTGTTCTGCTTTGTCGAAGGAGTCGATCCTTCGTTGAAATGCTCCCGGTATTGCTCGTAGAGCGTTCGTATCGAATTGTAGTAGTCCTTTGCGAAGTATGGGTGGTCAAGAGGCAGCTCGGGTAGTGATCTAAGTTCATTGTCGGTTTGTTCAAACCTTGAGCATATCTCATCCAATCTCCTCGCTCTTTCTATATAGTACTCTCCTTTGGTTTTTCTGTCTTTCGGATCCATTTTGTAGTTGTCTATGATGCTTTCTAGCGCCTTCCCTAGCTCAGTCTGCCGTTTTCCAAACTGCTCCATGAAGTAGGATAATGTCACACTCCTGACACAACAATGAGTTTCGCTTGTGACGTGAAATCACGTCGGGGTCACCAAATGTTTATATTCGGGTAAAATTGTTTCACCTTACCGTTAACGACGTAGGCCTTTGGTTCTTGTACCAAGACCTCTGATGGGGGAGCACAAGCGCATAAACTTGTACACCAAAATATATTGTCCGAGAGTGGATTAGCTGAAAATTATTTGGGATAGGAGCCAAAAATGACGACCGTTCACTTTGCGTTTTTAAACAAAACTAAACTTTATTCAGAACTAATTTATTCACATAAATTTTACCTCAAGTGAAGACGTGCACTTCACCGTGTGAACAACTTACTCAGCACTTTGTGTTATCAGCATGAATATGCCGGCATGAAGCTCTCGCAAGAAAAGATAATTCAAGCCGTGGACACGATACTCAAGTTACCACGGAATGTGACAAATAAAAAATGCAATGTACGAAATGCTGATGAGTCTAATTGCGACAAATGCATGCTGATAAGATAATGTGAGATCTTTGAATTATTATTTATGCGACTGGATCTTAACAAATGGGTTTCGCCAGACCAATGTCTATCTCAGGCTCTACCAACGTGGTGAGACCCAAGCCTTGCTGGCTGAATGATGGAAATGAGGTGATCACACCATATGTTTTCGCCTTCGCCGCAGATAGAGTTCAGTACAGCTTTAATGGTCCCACAATGACGTCGCTGTGTGACGCCGCCGTCAAAGTTTAACAAACCTTAAAAACGAGCGTTGCCAAGGCAACCCATCATGAAGCCAAAACGTAGCGGTTCGCGGCGGCTATAAAAAGGCGACGAGCTTCAGCAGAATCACCCATTCCCAATTCTCCTTTCTCTCGCGGTCAAACAACTTGAAAAGATCTATCAACATGCTAACCTCCTCCTTAGCCAGCTTTCAACGCAACTCCAAGTAAAAACTTCCACTACTTATCACCTCTTCACTTAATCAACTCGGAAACGAGAAACATTTACTACCTGGGGGAAAGATTTACATTCTCCACTAGAACAGGAAGCCACCATCATGGATAGGACACCATCCTGGCATCTCGATCATCGTGGGACTTATCAACGCTGGACCATTCTGGACTTTCGAGATATTTCTCAGCATGTTGGAAGAAACGCCAGTCTTCAACTCACACCAAGTTAGAGAAATCTCTAACATTCCACAATCTCCCACTCCCATCCATCTTCCTTATTCCAATAAATCCCAAAATTATAAAATAACAGACAAGAACACACCTTGCCGTCGCGCAACGCGCTGTCAATAATTCATCGACATCGTGAAATATAAAATTAATAGTTATTCGAACAATTAAAGTGTAAAGTGCATTAAAGACATAAGTGAAACCTGGTCCAAAATAAAAGCCTGTAAGTTAAACTATTAAATATCCCGGAATATCGTTTCGGATAAAAATTTCGACATAATTCGTTATAATTCGTAAATCGCGTTTGAAGAACACTTGACTTGACTTGGCAGAATCACCCATTCCCAATTCAGAATTTGATCTGAAAACCTCAGAATTTAATCTGATTTTCCAAATTATCCAAACCAAATCTTTTTTCCATCCCACACCTAAGTCGGAATTTATTCCTACTGCAGAAATTTAATTCTGCTAATTCCATCCCACACCTAAGTAGGAATTTACTCCAACTGCAGAAATTTGCTTCTGCTAATTCCATCCCACACCTAAGTAGGAATTTACCCCTACTGCAGAAATTTAATTATGCTAATTCCATTCCACACCTAAGTAGGAATTTACTCCTACTGCAGGAATTTAATTCTGCTCATTCCATCCCACACCTAAGTAGGAATTTACTCCTATTGCAGAAATTTAATTCTGCTTATTTTTCATCTCCCACCTGAGTAGGAATTTACTCCTACTGCAGAAATTTAATTCTGCTTATTTTTCATCTCCCACCTGAGTAGGAATTTACTCCTACTGCAGAAATTTACTTCTGCATTAATCTCTATCAGACATCTCAGTAGGAATTTACTCCTAATTATTTCTATCCAAGCAGGAAGCTACTCTTGTTGCAGAAATTTACTTCTGCCGAATTATAATTATTTTATCATTGCTCCCGTGCTTAGACGTGCAGCAAAAAACTCCTCCTTTTCTTTTTTTTTATTTATTTCATTGAATTAAAAGTGTACTTTCTTCTCTTTCTTTCCGAAGTAAAGGGAGCCAATCTCTGTGGCAGCATTTTTTTGTGAATTTTATTGAACTTTTATTATTGTAATTAATTCAGCTTAGGATAGTATAAGTGTTGAACTTTTATTTGAAGTGTATAGTATATTATAGTAGTAGGTTAAGAAAATTAAATTTGTGATAATAGTTTGTAAGCAATATATTGAATTAAAATTTTTATATTTGAATTTTTAAAGATAAGTTATCTTTCACAACCGGCACCCCCTTTAGCTTGCGCACAGATCTCACAAACTCTGTCACATCCAAACCGGATATGCCATCAAAATTTAACTTCCAGCGGAAGACAGGACAGTGAGATACGCTGTTACGGTCCCTCACTGCTGGCCGTCGAGTATGAGTTGGATTGTTAAGCGGAGAAACGAACGAGCCTGATAAAGGAGGTATACGAGACGCAGCATTACTATGTTTCGGCAGCGGAAGTACTCCAGTGACTGGAGTCCTATTCAAATTTTCCAACCGCTCGTTGATCGACGGAATACGCGACCTTCCCGAAATTGTGTTAGCAAGCGTGTATGGTAAGTCAGTGGAAGCTGCTTGGGTCCTCTGCTCTTCGAATATTGGTAAGTCCAAGTACGACTCAGCAGGATTGGCGTAGAAGTTCCCCAAGTTAAATCCTGGTAAGCCCAAATCAGCGCCTTCCGTGGTCTAAACTGTTTTCGGCTTAGCACCTGTCAACGGTTTGAACCCTTGACTGTCTGTGCTAGTCACAGGAACTGTGAGGGTTACGCCTCCAGCGCCCTCAGCCACGGACTCTGTCGTAGGCTGGGAAGATTCGACACGGCTCAGGATATCCTCCAATGTCTGGACATAAGCTTGCGCATCAGACTGGACAGAGGGAGACGTACTACGCAGCCGCTGGGCTCTTTAGAGTACATGGAGCACCTGTCTGGTATAACGCGTACGATCTTCGACGGATTGGATGGGGTCCGAACTCAGGTCACGATACAGAGCGTCGACTCGACTGATAATATATTCGAATTCGCGCGATGGATTTTTATGAGCGTGAGACTTAAAGGGTGCTCTGCCGAATTCCGACTTCTCGGCCTTGTACACTTCCGTGAGCTTACGGTGAGCGTTAGCGTCGTCGTATCTAAGGTTGCGAACAGCGAATTTGACTTCGAGCTCGTCTGGCGATAAAAAGGAGAAGTCCATCTTTGTATGAAATTCAATGACAAAAAAAAACCCTGAGCGAATGCTCTGGTGTGAATATCAGCAGAATATCCACCCGAGATTTATACTGAATATAAATGAAAAGAACGCGTTTATAGTAATGCCAAGAGTAGTTCAACTAACAATTGTACCCAATACAATAGGGAAACAATGATGTGACTACTCACGATACTTCAACTAAAAATTCCGCCAAGTATGGTAAACGAAAAAAAAACCAAAGTGCGTTTACAAATAACGAAGATACTACGATCGGAAATTGTGCCAAATATCTATGCATATATAGAAAAAAAACAATGCCTTTATTATAAGGCCAAAGATAATTCCCTCAAAAATTGTGCCAAATGTATAAATAAAAGAGAAATAATTGCGCTTATACTAGTGCTGAAGCTAATTCAGCTGAAAAATTGTGCCAAGTAAACCTAACGTATAGCGAAATAATATAATAATGACAAAAATAATTCCAATGAAAATTGTGCCAAATGCATATATAATAAAAAAAAATGAGTTTATAATAACGACAAAGAAAATTTGTGCCATTACGATTAAAAAGAAATACTGCACTGATTTGAGATTATACGTTCTGCGTGTTCTACACAAGCAATGTATTTATACTAATAACGTTTTTCATTTGTAAGGGTGGTGTTGGCATGACGGCTCGGCGAGGATAGTACGCCCGTTTCAACACACGAATAAAAAAAACCTCATATTCTCCAACCCTGTGGGACAAAAATAAACTCTCACTCTCTCTCTCAGCGGAATATTGTTCATCGATATACTACGGTCAGTCCATACTGTGGGCTAACAATTATAGAAGAAACTAAAATGATGATCAGGATGAACACTCCTTTACCAAGCATAAAGATCAGCGAAGATGAACAACGTCCATCAGCTGGGCAAGAGACTGAAGTCAACAGATAATGGAAAGGTGAGAGGTCGGTGATCAAGTGGCTGCTGGTACTCGAGTAAGAAGCCGTAGCGGTGATTTATATAAGGAGATAAATCTGAACGGGACAACCCAACTAAAACTAAATATCTATACGGGACAACCCAACTAAAATAAAATATCTGAACGGGACAACCCAACTAAAACTAAATATCTGTACGGGACAACCCAACTAAAATTAAATAAGAGATAATACGGGCTTCTACTCGGAACCAGCAGAAGTGAACGGAACATACTCAAACAGTATGCATCGCATACAACGGCATACAACGTTCATAAACACTCATCGACTTAGCCTCCCATCACTAGAAGTTAGGGAAGGTTAACGGGGAATGAAGTTGTGATCAAAGGCGAATGTGAGTTGTCAGTAACTCAGTGGCTCCCAGTACTCAGGAGAGAAGCAGTAGCTGATTATATATATTAGTATCTCAAAATAATTAACAGGCAGAAAAAAAAATATGAATGCTTATATATGCCAAAGGTGACAATGCAAACCTCGAAGCAGCTTTTCTTTTTAAAAAAAGAAACCCAAAACTAAAATGGCTCACAGACCGAAACAACATAGAAATTTAATAATATACTGGGTTTTCCCTGGAACTAGCAGACGTAAGCGGAACTAAATTCAAGAACGTATGCCTCGCATACAACGCTTGAACAAAAACCTGGTGCCAGGTTACACACTAGAACCGGTAAGCTGACAACAATGCCCATACAAGGACAGAATCTAAAGAAGAACATCGTTCAACAACTTGCCAGGTTTGGGCCAGCTGACCAGCTCGACATGCAGGTAAAACTGTCAAGTGGTCGTCATCTCGGCGTCCACGAACCGAAGCTTGGCTTCAAAGGTGGTACGCCTTGCGCACAAGACTCGCTTGTTGCCGAGGAGGTGAACAATTAAATGAAAGGAAACTTTTAAATTTAGGGTAGAAATTTACTTGGACTTGGCCGAAGGCAATTTATCATCGCCCATACAGCCAAATGCGTCCACTTAGAATATACTGAGGTCTTACGTAACCAAAAAAAAAAAGTCTGATAATCACAATAAAAGTGGGATATGATACTTGAAATGGTAATTGCTCTTTAGCCAAGGGATGCTTGACGAAAGGCCAGAAAAAAAATCTACAGCTT